>CP135565.1:3850146-3983530 GCA_032401905.1 Swietenia macrophylla
TATAGTTCACAAATTCATATTAGGTTTATGTCGATTTGATCAGATCATGTTAAAAATTATTGTCCCTAATAAGAATAGATAAAATAAATTCAGATTAATTTAAGTAAAATCATGTTCTGAAGCTCTCACTCATATTGACTTTATCTTTATATTTTTTTTTATTTTATTTTAATTTTTAATTAATTTTAGTATAATTCATCCCTTTATTCAAATTATTTTAATGAAAGTAAAATAGGTTAATTTGATAGTTAGAATATAAATAATTAATATATATAAAAATGATACTCACATATCATTTTATTACTTAATTATTTAAAAATTAAATTTAAACTATTTATTTATTTTTATATAATTAAATATGTACTTCACATTAATCAATTAATTTATCAAAATTCAATTACAAAAATTAAACACTACTAAAAATTAATCTTTTAAAATTTTCAGTGATTAAATTTTTGTAATTAAATTTTTTATTAAAAATTTTAATAAATAACATAATAATTTATTTAGAATGTAAAACTATTTAACAGATTATGAAAAAAAAAAATCAATCAATACATATGATTGCCACAAAATCGTTGAAAAGTTGTATCATTACTTGAGAAAAATTTTAAGATTGAGAAGAAAAGCTAATGATTTTGTTTCCTTCGTTTCTCTTTTCCCCAGGTCTAAAGCATTACAGCATGTAATGCGTAAATGGGTTGTGTTCCGGTGTACGAATTCTTACACGTAACAACAAAACAAAATCAACTAGACTTCATCAACTACAAATAAAGTAATTACCCACTTAGAAATTTCATTAATAATAAACTCACAAACAAATTAAAAGAAAAGGAAAATTAAAAAATTAATTTTCCTTTTTTTCTTTGTCCAAATAATAACATTTTAAACATTTAATTTCACTTTATGATTTCTTTTTTCCTTTTACTCTCCCTTGGATGGGTACCATGGAGTCATGTCCATAGGATAACTCCCCAACACCCTCAAAAACGAAGTGAATTCCTGAACCTCAGCCAACGCATTCTGTGCTCTAACGTCAGCCATTGACGCCTCAAAATCCACGTAAAACAGATACTCGAAATGCTTGGCCGTCCCCACATTCGCATCATCCACCAACCTGATCGGACGGTTCTTGTGCGGCCGTGATTCAATCTTCGTCAAATTTATGTTCCTGAACGCGAAAGCAGACAACACTTTAAACAATACGCTGGTCCCCTTATCGTGCGCGAACACTATACTGGTCTTGAACGGCCGATCCGTACGCGGAATAATCGGCTCACGAGCCAGCATCACAAATCTGGTCACATTACTTGAATCGTCCTGAATTCCATCCGCTAAGATTTGTAACCCGTACAACTCGGCGGCGCGTGCTGATGCAATTGCCGCCGTATCACGCATGTTGTGGGAGGCGATGTTCTCGGCGGCACCGGCTGTATCGTCGACGGCCTCGCGCGTGACGTTGAGTCCTAGCTTTGTCAGTGTGTGTTCGCACTGAGCGAGCGCTTGTGGATGTGAAATGACGCGCGATAGGTACTCTCTGCGTACGCCTGGTAAGGCTAAAAGACAGTGGTGTACCGGGAGCTGGACTTCGCCAACGATGTGTAGCCGGTGGCGTAGGAGGAGGTCGTAGTTCCGGTGGATCGATCCTCCCAACGAGTTTTCAACTGGTAAAACTGCACGGTCAGCGATCCAGAGCTCGACGGCCTGGAAAGCGACTTCAAATTGGTCGCAAGGAATGGCTTCGCAGTCGGGATAAGCTTTACCGGCGGCGGCTTCAGAGTAGGCGCCAGGGACTCCTTGGTAAGCGACTCGGAGTTGAGAACCGTGCATAGGAGCCGGCGAGAGGTCGGTAATACTGAGCGGCTTCTGCTGCGGGAGTTGAGGCTTGTTATTGTTGTTGCTGTGGTCGATTGGGACGAGACTGAGGTCAATGGAAGTCTTGTGGCCATTAACAGCAGCGACATGCTCGGCTGATTTATCAGAAGGCTGCTCTTGAGAGACAACTTTACTAGACAAAATAGCGCAGGAGCTTTGCCAGTCGGCACGGCTCAACCCGGCGGCATTTGGGAAGTGAACTGAATCGGATCTGTAAATACAGTGAATCCGGTTGAACTGACGGGTGCTGGGACAGATAAGCTGAGAAGGAGGGGAAAGAGTATTCATTTCTTTTTTCCTGATGAATTATTAAAATGTAGAAACAAAAAACTAAAGAGGAGGAGGAGGAGGAGGAGGAGTTAGGTGGGGTTAGATAATGGGTTAAGCTTGGTGTTCTTCACTACGGAAAAGAACGTCAAGCTGGGAGAAAAGATGGGGTTAAAGGATTATTTATACTTAGAGAGAGAGAGAGAGAGAGAGAGGAAGGAAGGAAAGCGTAGTAGACGAGCCTTTGAGAGGATGGTGATGTGGGTGAAGGTGGTGCGGTCAATACCACACCTACCCCCGGTTTCTTTATTATTTATTTTTGAATGACAGTGTAGTGGGGTGTTCAGATTTCATCGTTGGAATCGTTTTGTTTTTGTGCAGTACCTCAAATTAAATTAAATTAGATTGAATTGATTTAGGTTTATAAAAGAAAATTGGATTACTATGTATAATTATTTAACATATTCTATATTTATCTAATCGATATATTTGTCGTCTTTGAGCACGTTTTGATAAGAAATGTAATATAATTTTTTTAAAATAATTACAAATGTTATACGCTTTTAATTTAAGAACATACAATATTTTTTTTTGAAAATATTAGTTTAGTAGTAATACAAATAGTGAGACTCTAATTTTCTTTTGTTAAATATTTTTTGCCTTAATTTTTCTTTTTATATTTTTAATGTAAAATTGATTTATTTTTATACATAAGAATAGACATATATTAATAAATTATTAAATAATTATATTAATTAATGAATATATATATTTATAAATCTACACGCAAGTACGCATAACACACTCATTATTTTGTCTTATTTTATTGATTTATATTTTGTTATTGAATTTTGTCACCGCTGGCAATGATCATTATTGGACCAGTGCAGCGATGACATGTGGTAGATGTAAGGCTCCATAATTGTTCTGCCACTGGTATAATGAACGTCAACTTTGTAGCAACTGATATCTCAATGGGGCATGGATTCATCGTAGTGTTACATTAGATGTATTAAATGTTTAATTCATGTTTAGCTACTAAATAGCACAAACAGTTGAGAAAAGAAGGGGACAATTGGTTACAAATTGGTTGTCCCTGTAATAACTAAAATAATATAAAACTAATATTTAATAATATAAATATTAATAAAAAATTATTTAATAATATTTTAATTATTTTAATTTTCAAGTTATAATTTCAACTATTATATTATTTATTTCAAGTCTATTTCATAGGTGTTTTATCCTTTGCATTGGTATTATAAGTTTTACATTATTCTTTTTAAGTCCGGTGTAAAGAAGTTTCAAAGTCTCGCGTTTTTTATTTCAAGAGTTGTATTGTTGTTTTAAATCCAATGAACATATATTCGTGTCAAAACTTAGCACATGATATAGTTATTTGTACTATAGTTTTAATTTTTACATTAGTATTTTAAGTTTCGCGTTGTTCATTTCAAGTTCAGTTTAAGACTATTTGAAGTTTCATGTATTGGTTTCAAGAATTACGTTATCATTTTAAGTTCAATGAATAAGTACTCGTGTCAAAATACGTTTTATGACATAGTTGTAAGCACCTCAATTTCAACTTTTACATTGATATTTCAAATTTTGAGTTGATAGTTATAAGTACTATGCAAAATCATTTCAAGTTTCACGTTCTTATTTCAAGAACTATGTTGGAATTTCAAGTCCATTGAACAAGTTCTCGTGTCAAAATACATCCTGTGACATAAAAGTATGCACCATATTTCAAAATTTGTGATGTTGTTTCAAATTTCATATTACTCACTCTTTAAGTTCATTGCAAAGGTATTTTAAGTTTTACATTACTTGTTTTAAACTTAGTGTAAAAGCATTTCAAGTCTCATATTACTAATTTCAAGAATTATGCTAGCATTTCAAGTCTAGTGAAATACATCCTGTTATATGGTTACATGCACACTTATTTCAATTTTAACATTGGTGTTTTAAGTTTCACATTACTTGCTGCAAGTATGGTACAAAAATGTTTTAAATTTCGCATTACCAATTTTAAGAATTATATTGGACTTTCAAGTCTAGTAAATAAGTACTCTTGTCAAAATATATCTCATAAAATAACTATTTATGTCATGGTTTTTATATTTGCATTAACTTTTCAATTTTTGTGTTATTTTTTAAGTACTATGTAAAACCATTTTAAATTTCGCATTGTCATTTTAAAGATTGTAATAAAGTTTCAAGTTTAGTAAAAAGGTACTCGTACCAAAATATACTTTGTGACATGGCTATATGCATTATGATTTTAGTGTTTATGTTAGCATTTCAAGTTTTGTGTTATTAGTTATAAGTACTGTGTAAATAAGCTTCAAATTTTGCATTACTAGTTTTAATAATCAAACTGGCATTTTAAGTCTAATGAATAAGAACTAGTGTCAAAATATACCTCTAATATAGTTGTGTGCATCATAATTTCAATTTTTATGTTAGTGTTTTAAGTTTCACATTGCTAGTTGCAAGTATTGTGTAAAGATATTTCAAATTTCATATTATCGATTTCAAGAATTACGTTGGAGTTTCAAATTTAACGAATAAGTACTTGTATTAAAAAACACTCTGTAATATAGTTGTGTGCGTTTCGATTTTAACTTTTATGTTGTTCTTTTAAATTTTGTATTATTAATTTCAATTATTGTGTAAAGATGTTTTAAATTTTACTTTGTTGGTTTCAAGAATTATGTTGACATTTTCAAGTCTATCAAACAAATATTTGTGGCAAAACACACCCTGAAACATAATTGTGTGAACCTCGAATTTGATCGGTATTACTTTAAAATATCAAATTTATGGGGTAGGCTACAAAACATCAAATTTAATTAGTGATTAAACCATATAATGTATCATGACTAAAGGAAAGTTAATACATGTAATGCAGTAATCACCTTAAAAAATATTTACTTTTTCTAATTCACCTAATGTCCTAAATATAAAATAGTCCTGTAATATGATTAATAGAGAGTTAATCATATTAATAATTAAAATTGAGATAATAACAATCACAACAATAATGATATGTCATAAATATAATATTTAAATAATTTAATATTTAATGATTTGAAGTGTTGTTATTGTGAACTACATTTCAAATTTAAAATATATTGTGTATTGGTTATAACAAGGAAACTTGACATTAAATGAAGGAAGAGTTGCATGGGAGCTTCTTTGTGATTTGCGGGAACAAAAAAGTCTGTGGCTAGACCAGTATTAGTGGAAAAGAGGGCAATTTTAATACTTTAAAACTTAATTTTCAAAACATCATGGTAATTTTGATATTTTAAAAATGAATTTTGCAAAACAGTGGTGGGCATATGCAAAATGAAAAGTATTGTAATGGCCATCATTGAATGAAGCTAATGGTATATGTTCCATATTTGATTAAAATACGAGGGACTAAAATGTTTTTCTAAAAAAAATTATTGAAGCAAGGATCCAAATGGTGGGAAACGGTTGAAATGATGACTCTTACAGTTCGTTCAACCTTCAAGAAAATCTGACAGACTTAGCCAAGCAACATAAAGTTTTACACTTTTTATATTGTATTTTCAATTAACCGAAAATAGCTCCCATAAATCCACTACTTTCGATCAACAGAAAGTAACAGATTATGTAGTTGTGGGTTATAATTTGAAGATACTATACTTCATAGAAAACACTACTTTATAATTAGAAGCCAACAATCCAACATTTCAGGATGTATGTATCTCAAAATTCATTATTAATTGATATGGGTACAAAATCTTTAAAGCAAAATCTTTTTCTTTTTCGTGAGTAGCAAGAAAATTCACAAACTTCTTTCTCCACATAGAATAACATACAACATAGTATAAATCATTAGTACCATTAATTAGCTGTTCTTCCAGAAGATAATGGTAACTACATATCTAGCTATCGAGCTGTTACAGATTTGTCGGCTTGAAAAAAATTAAAATCATAAGGTGATAACTGGTATTTACTTGAGTACCAGATTTGATCGTGTCTCAACTCAGAAGGGATTTGACTTAAAGAAGTTTGTGGTTGTACTATCTTTAGCTTTGTGCAGGAATTGTTTTTGTGCAACAAAAAAGTAATGAAGTTAAAAGAAGGAAAGAGAATTCAAAAAACAATTAACTTTCTTACCCAAGAAGTTGTACCTCATCAATCAATATTGGAATAATAAAGGGAGTTCGATGGAAAAACATGCATTTCATCGATATTTGTACCATCTAGCTTAGCTCCTAATGCTTTCCACTTTTTGGTCGTTCTCTAGCTTCTTTCCTACTACGCCTCCCAAGCTACTCCGATTTTTTTACCGATCTCTGAATATCTTCAAGGCATCTCTCCATTTTCTCAATTCTGATTTCTCCTGCCTCGAATATCCTTCTCTCATCCTTTTCGTGAGGATTTTCCCCCTCTGTTCTTTAGCTTGGAACCATATTTGCTTGCTCCTCTGGTCCCATACTTGGGCCTGTGTTCTCCATTCATTTCCCGATTCTGCGTCTCCACGGTTGTTTTTAAACTAGTAGGCCATATCTTTCCAAACCCCCCATAATCATTTCCTTCATTGTCCAAGTTCTTGTTCTACTTCTTTTGGTAATGACCATATTGATCCCCTTCTTCTTTTTCCATTCCCTTCTATCAAAGTATGATTATTTGAATCTTCGTTCTCATCTTAATGTACTGCCTTCACTTCATCTTTGATTCTTTACATTTCTTCACTTCTTGACACAACCATTTTTCCGTCAAAATGACTTTTTGGTCAAATTCCTCGTTGACGGTGTTAATTGTTGGTACTAGACTGTCAGATGCCATTTGTCAACAAGTGAATTCTCATTCTGAATCCTCAGTTTTCGATACCTCAGTCTTCTCCTGCAAAATCATAATAATTAAAGTTGTCGGATGTTTGTCTAACGAGAATCCTCTTATACTTCAGTTAAAGACTGAAATCTCTAATAATTGCAGTGTCTTAAAGAATAATTTATGAGAGAAGAATAGAAGATGTGTATCTAATTGAATTTCAACAACATAATATTATTCGTTTCTTTGAAATGAACGTTATTGGTTAGCTCCCTTCAATAGATGATTACTCCATGATGATGGTGGTTTAACTCATATTAATGGACGTTACTTTCTTGTTACTTTGTAGGGTGGTCGTGGAAAGTTTTTAACCCTTTCGTGGCACCAAAGACATACAATTGTTACTCAATTTTACGTAAGAAATTCCATGATCCTCGGAATAACTTCCCAGGCTATTATATCTTACATTCTCAGGACGACTCAGCCTAACCCAGGGTGACGTACTTGGTGTTTTATTTGGCATCCGCATCTTAGTGTTTGGTTGGAAGTGAACACTCGGTTCTTTGTTTGCCGAGTTACGCCGATAACAGCTATGATTACTCTAAAAAAAAAGAATCATTCAAAAACAATAAACTAATTAACTGATTCTCGGTTTTCTTTGGTATGATAATATTTTTTCAATCTTATTTGAACATTGTAATTAAGCTTTGCAGCAATTTAATTCTTGGTCCCTAGTCACCTAAACTTTTATTGTATGGTAATCACTGTGGTCCCTGTGGTCTAAAAAAAGTACAAATCAAAACATATTTTACAATCTTTATTCCAATATTATTCCTTAATGTTAAATGTTAGGAATTTGCTATTGTATTCATGGGTATTGTTACTCTCATTTTTTTCAATTCTTTCAAAAATTATTTAAAATTTTTTGAAAATGAGTTTAAGTTCTGTTTATTTATATTTTAAAATTTTGAATATATTTTAAATTTTTTATTATATTTTTTAAGTACTATTTATTAATTATTTTATTTATTTTAATATTTTTTAATTTCAAATCTTATAAATTCGATTTCAAATTTAACATAAAAAAAAAAAAAAAAAGGAACAACAATACCCGTAGTAGATACCATAGTAAATCTCCAAACGTCGGTAACAAAATCAAATTTTTTTATTTTTTTTTATAATCTTGGAAACAAAATAAATTCCAAGGTGTTTTGTGGCTTTTAGGATTAGAAAAATGAAATAATTAATTTTATTAAGAAACTTACAAGGGAATTTGGCTGTAGGAATTTATTAAATAAGATTCCTATTTGTGACTCCAATTGTGTTTTCTCAATCTTTTTCTTTTCTAATAAACAAATATTTCTAGCTTCAACTTTGCTGGACAAGTGCTTTTTAAACTTCGACGAAATTACAAGGCCGGGCAGGGCAGGGACCGCGAGGGAGAGGTAAGTAGGTGAGATAAAAACTTCTTAGTTTTATTTTTGTTCCAAACGACAAGTGCCAACTACCACCTCTGACACTACAACACGTTTTGCACGTCCGTCATTGACTGGCTCGTTGAGGTCTGCCTGTTGCTTTAATAATTTCCGAAGGTGGCCAAATTAAATGTATACAAACCTCTTCCTCTTCCGCATCATCAATTTTTATTTAAGAAGCGATATTATTTAAGACTTTCATATTTAATTTTATTTCAAGCCAACAAATAAAAATATTAGAAGATTTCATATAAGGAAAAAAAGGCCACCTTACCTTCATGTTGAAGCCTCAAATCCCAGTTAAGGATTTTTATTGTAATTTTACATATATCTATAATTTTTATTTTACTTTCTAATATATAATTTATACAATTATTATTTATAAGAACATGACTTATCAAAAAAAAATATTTATTTTTTGGATAATTGTATTCAAACGTGAGGAATAAAAATTAAATATGTAATTTAGAATTATTAGATTTTTTATATTCAAAATTTTTCATATTTCAATATAAATAAATAAAAATTATGAGTGAAATTATGAATTGACCAAATTACTTAATTTTTTTTTTAGTTTAGACTCGAACTAGACGAAGACCAAATCAACGAGATTGGAAAAATGTGGGGCCAAATGAGATGGAATCTAGAAGATTGACCAAAGACATTGATTAATTATTGAATGGTAGAGTAGTATTTGAATCAAACTTAAAATACATAGAAACACAACTTTAACCGAAAGATAAAACACATTCAACGTTTCTTATGATTTGATTTTATTATTATAAAAAAAAAAAAAAAAAAAGATGGTAGAAACCCTAAATGGGAAAGAAGCAAAGTGTGGATACAAAGATGCGTGAGCTTGTAGAAAACAAATAACTAATACAAACTGAGAAGGTAGCAACAAGTTTTAACTTGAATCAACATCATTTTGGTGATGCTCCTCAAGTAATGTTTTAATTGTTCTACATTATTCTCAAAGTGAAATCCACTACAAACAAACGAGGTATATAATTATTTTATTCGTATCTTTGCAGATTTGATTGCTGAATGGGACTCCTTAATTAATTAATTAATTAAGTGGTTAATAATCAATATTGACAAATTTTGCAATCGGATCATTTTACGTTAATGCATCCGTAACGTTACACTTTGAATAATATACATAAAACACAAACATTTTTTCTCCTAATTAAATAAGCCATTGGTATACTTTCAGAAAGAACAAATTATATTCTCTTAAACACACGCATTAAAAAGAAACTTTACAGTAATGTATTTTTTTTTTATACAAAAAACCCCACCTCAAAAGTTATCGTCTCTTTTAAATTTGATCTAATATTCTGATTGATTCTACAACTTTTATATTGTAGGAGCAAAATTTATAGAACCATATTTTTTTTTAATATATTTTCTTACATAAATTTTTAATCATTCAATTAATATATTTTATTGGTTGAAATCATAAAAGCTACTAAAAAAAGGGGCGCTCGCGACCATGACTTTGTGACGTAATTCTTTACTTTTTCGCTACTTCATAAAAGATATCAATTACACGTCGAAAAATATTTTTCCAGGAAATGTAGGTTTAGCTTCGTCTATCAAACTAATAGATTCAACGAAACGACTAAACCAACCCCCCCTCTCTCTCTCTCTCTCTGTGTAAGACTCGTTTTGGAAAACCAAGAAGCATGCACTACGTGCAGTGTATGTTGGAAAGAAAACGAAGTCATATGACTAGAAACAGTCGAAGTCACATGACAAACGGCTAAGCAAAAAATGGCTTCCAAAACAATCAATTTCTCTGTAGCGAAGAGGTGTTACATGTCATTGTGCTCTAGCGGATAGTAGATTACTTTCTCAGGGCCTCGATCGTGAAAGGCTATTCCATGACAAAATCAGTAAAGGCGTCTTAGAATTGTTTGCCCAAAGGAAAATAGTCGACGTTGAACATGGGCTCAAGCTAATCAGGGTCAAATCAATAATGCATACTTTGACAGTACTAACGCCAGAGTCTGTAAAGGCGAAAATGCGGTGGAGCAACATCCAGATTATCATCGTCTTTTGTACCTGGAAGCCAGAAATCAACGTTATATCTACAGAAGAGCCTTGACTGACACATGCTTACCGATGCAGATAAGACCACTGGTGATTTTTAATAGCAAAAATCAAAATTAGTTGCATAATATGGACCAAAATAAAAATTACTAGAGTCAATAACACTTGAGAGGAGGCCCTGTGCAAGCACCAACACTACTTGCTGGACATTAATGTTATATATCGTATACTGCTAGGTCGACACTAAGTAAATGTTACTTATATAACCCTCAAAAGGTGAACAGCAGATATTTGATTAAACTACGAGAGACTTTTTCCTAGGTGGGTTGAACTCTGGAACTTATATTGATATGAATGAAGCGTTACTTTAAGTTTAAAAGAAAAGAGACACAGTTATTGCTCCACTCACGATCGCTCCTTAACTTTTCCCAACCAAGAAAATTAAGGACCTTTCCTTGCTACAGCAAAGGGAAGAAAAGGATGGTTGTATCATATACTACTTATCCGATGAATGCGAATTGTTTATCTTAAGTGTGGCGGTTCAAGTCCATATTAGGTTCATATTTGACGTTGATTTATTTTATGCAAATGGTTAAATTTGATAAACAATAATTATAAACAGTATAAATAAATAATGCGCGTAAATAATATTTATGAACAATGATGTGTGAACAATAGATGAACGGTATTTGAGGGAGAGAAAGCCAGCGCTTGAACTTTGATTGATACCCGCTCAAGCAATATGAACCGTATTTTTAAACAGTGACATGTGAATAGTTATTAATAGTGCCAAAAAGTACCATAACACTCGACCTCCACTCAAGCAACCATGTAACTGGGCAGTCTGCTCGAGTTACGCTTTAATAGTGTTTGAGCGATGAATAATGACTATAATCTATAATACGAGAATAATACTTGCGTAAATAGTAGCACTCAAAAAATAAAAAAATATAAATACACCAAGGTTTAACCTAGTATTAAGAAATAACTGTTTTATATTTTAGAGTTTTATGAACAAAGTTTTTATTTTCTGAGTTTTTTTTAGAGTATTAACCATTATTTTTTAAGATAAAATAAAAATTATATTCTTACTAGTGAGATTTATATATGTGTTTTTTTTGAAAACTTTTCACATTTTCTCTATTTATAAATCTAACTTTGAAGTTTTCAGAATTTTGATTGCTGTTGGTAGTTAGTATTGTGAACATACCTTAAAAAAAATATATAAATTATATTCTTATTAGTGAGATTTATATAGGTATTTTCTCTTAAAAAATTTTTATACTTTCTCTATTTACAAATATAACTTTAAAACTTTCAGAATTCTGATTGTTGTTGGTAGCTAGAGATTCTAGTATTATAAATATATTGTTCAAAAATTCTATTTAAAAAAAAAAAGATTTTAAAGTTCTGAAAATAAAAAAAATTAAAGTGGATCACTCAAATAAGTTAGTCAGGATTAAGTTACAAAATTTTTTATAAAAAATCACCATTTATAAGTTTTTTTTATTATTGAAATATTTTGATAATTTCAATCATTAGCTCGTAGTTTATCCTGTAAAGAAGTTCTTCATAAAATTTTTTTAATAACAAATTCTTGTATTTTATTTACTTTTATTATTTTATTAATTATTGATTGAATTTATTATTAGAATTTGTATATAATAGGCTTAGGTTATTAATTAGAAATTTATTTATTTTTTGGTCCATCTAAAATGTAGTAAATTTTAACGTATTTTAATTTATTAATTTTAAAGTTTAATTTTTTTGTATAAACACCTTTCACTCTCCAAGTGTTCTAAGTTACAAATGTAGGCAAATTTTTAGTGTAGTATAAGAGATAGTCATACTTTCAAGATGATAGGATCATATTTGTTGTCCTAAGTCTAGTACGAGAGAGAGCCACACTTACAGACGGATAGGATCATATTTGCAATAGAAAATGATTAACAAAAATTGATGGCTATCTCCGTCTTAATGGGAAGGAGAATAATTAAATACTTTAACTTTTAATTCAAAAATTGCTCTTACAATAACAAAGTTCACTTAAATATGTTTCCAGTGAACAACTTTCACTTATTCTACTACCCATTTATGAGCTAATTAAACGAAACAAATACCATAAAAGTATAACAAATGATGAAAGAAATAAACTAGAGATAATGGCACATGTACGTTTGGACTATTGTTGACTCTATCTTCATGTTGCGAGCTTCATGCATGATTTTCCTCACGTAATTCCTATATCCTACATATTTCGGATTTTACTTGCGATTTCTCTAGCTTCTTCGGACCTCATCATTCCTCCCCCCATCCAACAGAACCTCATTCTCAAGGTCTGTGATAGGAAATTGTTGGTGCAGTTGATCCTTAACTTCCCATTTAGCATCTTCGATTGGAAGGGATTCCCATTGTACTAGAATTTCATGAGTAAACTTTGACCCTTTTTAACCCAACGATGGATTAAAATTTTTATTGGTCGAATTAGTGTTTCTCCATCCTCATCATGTGACGGTAAAATAGTAATTGATTTCCCCCTCATTTTCCTTCCACCTTTAAAGTTGAGAAATATGGAAGATTGGATGAATAAAATCAACTGTCTGGCAATAAAAGTTTGTTAGCCTCTACTCAAATCCTCTTAACTATTGGAAATAGACCATAATAATGGCTAGCCAACTTCTGATGAATTCTTTTAAAAACGGAGGATTGCTTATATGATTGTAACTTCAAGAGAATTAAATCACCCACCTAAAACTATCGTCACGCCTCCTCCTACCTGCCAATTGTTTCATTCTGTTCTATGCAACAAAAAGATTAACTTTCAGTTGACTTGTAATCTCATCGCGGTTTAAGTAAAGTTTTCTTTACTTTATCTAGAGGAATGGCCCCAACAGAATATTATGGTGACACAGAAAGATGTCGTCCACAAAGAGCAAAAAATTGAGTTATTCTAATGGCTAAGCTATAGGTTGTATTAAACCAGCATTTAGCCCAAAAAAGGTACTCACTCAAGCATTAGGCTGTTGGAAGACAAAACAATGTAGATATTTTCCAAGACACTAATTAGTGGATATATGTAGCTTAGCGGTACGCAGTGGATATATATAGCTTAGTCGTACAAAGTGGATTTATGTCTTCCAAAAATCACTAAGAAAAATTAAGTCACGATCACTCACTAAGATCGAGGAACCCATGTAATCGCACCACCATATCCACAAACATTTCGGCAACTTGCTTCGGCATGTACAGATGAGCAAAGGTGGCAAAATGTGCATATCTTTTGAGACAGTCAACCACCACTAAAATTGTTGTTTTAGCATTGAAGGTGGCAATAGTTGAAATTTTAGTTGTTTCTCCACTTAAATTATTGTAACCCATCTAAAGTCAAGGGATGCATCATTCCATTTTTGAGATGAAATTGGCAATGGCTAAAGAAAACCCATCGGTGAACACGCTCCAATCTTGTTACATTGGCACACAAACACATTGACTAACATACCTCTGCACTTATTCTTCCATGGATGGCCGGCCCAAAAGAAATTTTTAAAATAGACTCTTGTAAGTCTGCAACAGGCTTAAATGACCTCCAATCTTGGAATCATGGAATTCATGTAGTAACTTAGCTTTAACACTTGAAGCTGGTGGCACAATTACTAAATTTTTATAATATAATAATCCATGTTTAAAAATATACCATTTCATTGTCTCTCCAACAACTTTTTTTTTTTTGGTTGAACAGATATATTGTTAACCTGTTCTACTTTAAGGTCTATGAAATTTAGGTATGGATATGGTATGTAACACAGGGTTGTTTAATTGCCGAGACAAGGCATCCGTTATACCATTTTTTTTCCCTGCTTGTACACAATTTCGTACTCATATCCCACTAACTTGGCCACCCAACATTGTTGCTCTAGAGTCATGATACATTGGTCAAGTAAAAGCTTGAGATTTCTGATCTATTTGAATCTTACTTATGCCCCATTAAGGACGCCAATCTCTTATTGCTTCCAAAATTGCTAACATTTCCAGGGCATAGACTGACCATGCTTTCTTCAATGGACTAAGAGCCTTACTCATATAAGCTATTACTCTTCCCTGTTGAGAAAAAAATAACTCTAATTCTGTGATCAAAAGCATCCGCCTCCACTTCAACCATCTCTTTAAAATTTGGCGTAGCCAATACAAGTGTAGTAGTGAGAGCCTTTTTAAGATCTTAAAAAGGCTTATTTAGCTAGTTGATTCCATTCGATTTGACCATTTTTTAACTACTGAGTTAAGAGTTTAGTAATTATACCATATTTTTTCACAAATTTGTACTAATAACTAGTTAAATCGAAAAGTCCTTTCAATTTCGTGATAGTGGCCAGTTGAAGCCATCTCTACATAGCTTCAACTTCTGAGGAATCTGTCCTTACTCCTTGATAAGTTACTATATGCCCCAAATAATCTAACTCCTTTTGTCTTAAGACACACTTTTATGGTTTAACAAAAAATTTGTGAATCTTTAAGATTTGAAAGGTCTATCTAAAATTGCTGAAAATGTAATTCCCACAAAACATTGTAAATAAGAATGTTGTCAACGAATACCAATATGACCCCACTTAAATATGCCCAAAAGATGGCATTTATGGTGGCTTGTAATGTAGATGGAGCATTGCACAGCCCAAATGGTATCACTAAATATTCATAATGACTGTCGTGAGTATGAAACGTGATCTTATGGATATCTCCTGAATAAAGTCGATTTGGTGGTAACTGGCCCGAAGGTCAAGCTTTGTGAAGTAAATTACACCGTGCAATTGATTCAACATATCATCCACTATTAGAATCATTTCCCAACAATCCTTTATTGTAACTGAGTTAACGGTTCTATAATTGGTACAAAATCGATACGACCCATCCGTTTTTTTAACTAAAAGAACTGGCAGAGAAAAATGACCTATACGATCTCGAATGAGCAATATCTTTAATATGCCAGCCACTTGTCTTTCAATCTCATTTTTTAAAAAAAAAAAAAATGAGCATTGTAACAAGGCCTTGCTTTGACATGTTCAGCCCCTTTCTTAAGCGGTATTCGGTGGTCAAATGCTCTTGGTGGAGGCAGCTCTATAGGTTCTCCAAACAATCCAGCATATTCTTATATAAGGTTATTCATTACATTGGAATCTATTGGCTAAGTGAATTGGCATTCATTCTGAATGTGCAGTGTAAAATATTTCCCTCTTTGTTACGTCTCTTTCAATAATAATGGCACTAAAACTATTGTAGTTACTTTACTGCCTTCCCCTACAATTCTTCTTTATGTGCCTTACCAATTGAATTCCATAATTAACTTTTTTCAATCAAAGGTTACAGGTTCTAAAGCTACTACCCACTGTATTGTTAACACAATATCTAGAGCAATGATAGGTTATCCAAATAAGTTAATGTAAAAACCACACCTTGAAGGTTACTACATCAAACCATTCCTGACAATTAATTTTTTCTCCTCTTGACACTTTAACTACAAAATATTTACTGGGTATAACAGAAAGTTGTAGCATTTCAACTAGTCTTCTATTAATGAATTTATATGTGGATCTAGAATCTATCAACACAACCACTAATCTTCCTCTAAAATTAGTTGTGACTCTTATAATTTGCAAAGCTGATCATCCTATTAAAACTTTTAAAGAAATCTCCGATTGCTCATCATCATTGTTGATCTCTTTTACATATTCCTCAATAATCTCCACAATACGAACACTATTTTTTTTCTTCTTGCGTCCTTTCAATAAGAAAGCCTAAAGAGCGTCATTTATGGCCAGTTGTGAATTTTTCATTAGAATTAAATAATCCTTTCTCCCTTATTCGTTGCATTTTATCCCAAGTTAAACATTGAGCCATCACAGGTTATGATGTTTTCTCGGGTGATGTCACCACGACTTGATGCCGTGAGGATGGCGATGGCAACGTCGATCGAGTGGTCTTTTCTTGACTACCAAGCTGCTCGTCCTTCATCTTAGCTAAACCAATTGCCTCTTTCAATGTCCGCAGCTTGAACATTCTGATATCATCAATATTTACACTCTTTCAAATTCCTTTTGATATTCACGGAGTGTCCCAATTTTTTTATACAAGACAATGCTTTATCAAAGTCTTCATACTCTGTTGGACCAAATCTTGCCCACAACTTCTCTTCAAATTCTTCCATGTCAATTATGAATCTTCTTCTTCATGCACCTTTTGTACCCTATGAAGTTATTGATTGGCATTTCTTTTTAAATGGTATGCAGCCATAGTAACTTGTTGACAATATCTGATGAAACGTGAAGAACTAAGTGACCTTACTCAACCACTCAGTTGAATCATTCCCTAAAAATCATTGGAAATGTATCGTTATCGTTTTTTCATGGCTTGCTTCTTGGCTGGACCGTAAACTTTTTTTTATTATGAACCATAGACAACTTTCAGAATGAATGGCAAGTGTTTGTTAACATATCTATTAAATTTTCACTACAGCAAATATTATCTTTAGTAGCATTTTATCATAATATTTTTTTTCTATTAATGTTACCAAATATTTTTACACTGTAATATTTTGTAAATAAAAAAAAAGCTATAATTGACTATTCAATAGTAACATTTAGTATTTCATTACATTTTACTTTTAATTCATAGCACGTTATAAATGTTATGGTTAATTTTATCTTGTGGTATCATGATGACGTACAAAGAATGGGTAAATCTGAACAGGTAATAATTGATTTTATTATTGCTTATTGTGTTATAAATAAATTTTTAACATGCATTTAGCATTTGATTTAGCAGAGTCATAGATAAATATATGAAAGCCACTTGAAACTTTGTAAATATGGTTTAATGAAATACTATTTATATTAAAAAGATTTTACGCTCTTGTAGAGACTATCAAAATTTAAGTCATAAGAATATTGAGGCAATTTATGAGTACTTGGTCATAAAGGGTATGGATTCAACATACACAATTTGGTTTCATCATAGGAAACAACTAACATCAAATGGAAGACAAGAAGAATTAAAAATGTCAGATACATATAATTTATTTTCAGCTAGATACATGAAAGATAAAGAGGTGGTACCTTTAGAAAAGAGAAGAAATAAAGAATTCACAGAATTATTAAAAAATGCAAAAATACCTGTATATTTAGGTTGCACAAAATACACAAAATTTTTAGCCATTGTAACTTTATACAAACACAAAGTCGTAAATAAATGGTTTGCTAAGAGCTTGATGGACTTTTATAGAAATTGCATGACATATTGTCAATAGATAACGTACTTTTCAAGTTTATTTACTTAGTGAGAAAAATTTTGAAAACATTTAATCTAGGTTATGAGAAGATCTATACATGTGTGAATGATTGTTACTTGTTTAGAAAGGACAATAGGAAATGGATTTTGTCTAAAATGTGGTTCTTCAAGATGAAAAGTAGATGAATATTAAAATAAAATTAAAAAAAAAAAAGGTGTTCCACCAAAAATGCTTATTTATCATTTTTCTATTAGACCAAAGGCCGTGAGAATTTGGGTTGATATGGCAAAAGAAGGTGACAAATATTTATGGAAGCTTACACCTTATATGACATATATTAAAGAAGTTGTTGGCGGTACAATCTCCTGGCATGCTGATCAGGTTGTTATGAACTCTACAAATTAACATTTGTGTCGTTCATATATTTAGATAATTTTTTGTTTATTGACTTTATATGTATTTATATCCATATTTTTTTTAATATTATTTAAAATCATAAGGATGTTGCATTATTTTTCTTGTAGAAAATTATATTGTTGCATGAATTTTCACTTGCTTACGTGCCTTAACTTTAATATTTTTTTGAAAAAATTAGAAAAACTTGAGAAAAAATTTATATTTTTGTATGAATTTTCTCTTGCCTACATTTTCTTCATGTTATTGAGAGTATTGATAGTAAGGACCTTGAGACCTCATATATTACTTATAATAATAATTGTTGGCTGAAAAATATTATGTTAGAGGCGTTGAGTTGTTGATATTATGTAATATAAGTAACATTTTTAGAAATATTCATGTTTTAAAGAAGATTCTGCCAAATTATTTGTAAATAGTTGCATATTTATAATTTTATCACTGAAAACTAGAATGGTCTAATGTTAAAAGCTCGAAAGAAAGTTGTTTTGAACTAATATTTATAACTACTTAAACATTATGATGAAATTTCTTAAATAAAAAAAAATCATGACATTACATTTTTATTATAAAATACTTCACTTAAACAAATTATCACTATATTTGTTCTTTTTGTATAATAGTATATACTTAAATTTTGTTTCAATTTATAATACAGGTGATCATGTTGATAAATACTATTTATAAAAGAAGTTTTGAGTGCAAATTAAAAATGAAATAGTAAATTTTTTGATTCAATCTTTGTCTTTTTAAAGATAAAATAGTAGTTTTTTAAATTAATCTTTGCTTTTTTTGAAATATAACACTTTTACGTTTATTTTTAAAATATGACACTTTTAAGTTTAATGTTAATTAAGCATAACTTTTATAAATCACTTTCCTTTCAAAAAAAATATAATGCATGTTCACACTTAACGCTAATGTGTACTTTAATAGATATCATAATATATATTCATACATTCATCAAAAACTTCATGGTTGAATATATCAAAAATAACTTTTAACATATAATCAAGCTTACACATATATTTGTCATGACCCTTTTAAAATGTCTAATTCATATGCAACCTTATCATTAATACATAATGCACTCGTAAGAATAAACAACACCATTGTATATTTACGGTGATGCGTTTAAAATAAAAGTCTAACTTACTTAAACACAAACTTATCACAAGTACATATATGTACACACATACATATGTTTATTATAATTTTTTCAAACAAATGGACAATTTACTTATTTCGAAGCATCCTCAAATAATATTAGCAAATCAACATTGATGCTATTTTCTTCTTAAAACTCTTTAGTATTTCTACCTTGATAAGCCACAAGGACACTAAAAAATTGGTTCATATTTCTTCCAACATTGTATGTAACATTTGGAGAGTCATGAATATTTTCATACTTCGCCCTTAAAGCAAATATTATCTTTTTTCCTTTATATATAGCGATAGGAATTTTATTTTCTATCATTTTAACAAATATTTACTAATTTTAATTAATTTAACTAATTAACTAAATATCACACTACAAAGCAAGTAACTAAAGAAGACAAGAATTTTAATATGGTTTGAATTTTTTAATTCTACATCCATTAAGCTACGTTTAGAGAAAATAATCCTCTATGAAATCAAACAAATACAAACACTAATGGACTAATACAAAATAAAAACTCTCTTATTATTGTTGCTACTGTGTTGAATATTTTTTCATGACTTTATTTAATGAGATCTCCTTACTTTGACATATTGAAATTTTTTTGACAAATTTAACAAGATTTTCTTATTTGATACCATTGAACTCCCTTTAACTTGTACAAATTTTCTTTTTAAAAAATGTCTTACTTATCTCCCAAAAAATAATATCAAAAATATTTTCACAACACTAAGAAAAATTAATCTCTAAGTTTATCAAAATAGAAATTACAAGCTTATAATTTTTATCAGATTGTTTTTACTTTAAAGTATATAACAAAACATAAATAACTTAAAACATAAGAAGAGAAACAAAAATTACACAAGGCTATCCATTTTTGCATGAATGAGGGATGATTACACAACTGAAAATATAATATATTTATAGTAAAACAATAAGCCTTATTTGATGAAGGTTTTATTTTCTAAACCTAAAATGAATATATCTTCCTTAATAAAAAGAAATCTTTCCTAACTTAAACTATTGTTTTCCCTATAATTCTTATTTCTTTTAAGTTGAAGAAGTTGTCATATAAGTTTCTAATTATACTTAAAGTTTAACATTGCCTAATATAACTAGTAAAAGTGTCAAACGGGTTAGGCTAACCTTGGCTTCAAACGGCTTAGCACGTGAACAATAACTGCAGCCTAATTCAACCAATTGAAGGGTCAGGTCGGCCTTTTGAAGGGCCAACCTTTATGATTGAGCCCTTCAAAGGTCTAGGCCAAGCCCGAGCCCATTATCTTACCACCATCATTATTAGATTCACTTGTGTTTTCTTTGTTGCCTTATCACCATCATTTTTAAGCTCATTTCCACTTAGTTTTCATCATCAATTTTCTTTAAATCCTCATTATATGAACTTTTAGAAACAAAACCATCCTTCTTTTTCTTCTTCTTACCTCTAACTTTGACACTTTCACCTTTTAATTAAATGTGCCATTTGCCAATTGCCATTTCATTAGCTTGGAAATCTTTCCAACATTTTGATTTCTTAGTTAGTTCCTACCTTACCCTCCATCCTAAGAAACTTAACTTTGCCCACAAGTGATTCAAAACCCAACTTGCCTTTCTTCTTCCTTTTGTTCTTGTATTTCTTGAATTTGATATTGTGAAATGTGAATTAAAATATTATGCTAATTGT
Source organism: Swietenia macrophylla (assembly GCA_032401905.1). Taxonomy (NCBI): domain Eukaryota; kingdom Viridiplantae; phylum Streptophyta; class Magnoliopsida; order Sapindales; family Meliaceae; genus Swietenia; species Swietenia macrophylla. Next base: position 3,871,164 of record CP135565.1, read on the forward strand.
TGCTGTGAGAGAATGGTCTTCCTTTTGTTCTTGTATTTCTTGAATTTGATATTGTGAAATGTGAATTAAAATATTATACTAATTGTTGCTGTGAGAGAATGAGAGAGAGAGAGAGAGAGAGAGAGAGAAAAGTAAAAGAAAGTACGGCCAAGAAAAGGGACTTGGATTTTTTTTTTTGTTTGTAAAGCTTAAGCTAGTTTGGCATGGCCTATGTGGGTCGAGCTTCAAGGGCTATGCTAAGCCTTATAATTTTAATGTAGATCAAGTATAGGCTGGCACAAATATAGTGTGAGCTTAGACTAACCTAGCACATAAACCCACATGGTTTCAATTTTGCTGGTTAGCCTGGCCTAGCCCAACTTGTTTGACACTTCTAATAACTAGTAAACTTAAAATCCTTTTATGTGAAGATAAAAAATCGAATCAACAATAAATCATCATCGAATAAATAGTAAAAATGCCCAGTTTGTTGCAAAAAAAATATGTTAAAAAATAAATAAATTTCTAAAATAATGCCAACTTATATCATCTCTATAAACTCTAACAAAACAAATTTATAAAATTACTATCAAAATAAATAGTCATATTTTTCTTTTAAATTATGAAATTCACCAATGCAAATAACTTAACATATTTTGTATAATTTGGAGTATAAAAGTTTCTTGACATCTTTAAGTAGTTTCTAAAATACTTGTGATATCTATCATAATCCTTGTAAGTTTCATGAATCATTTCTAAGGAAAAGAATATATACAGCCGTAAGGTTTGGTCAAAATGACTCGTTAGGCCTACTAATTTAAAAAAAAAAACATGTACACACCATAAGTGTTAAAAGATTTTACTAGTTTCAAAAATTTATTCATTTTTCTATTACAAATACTATAATACCCATAATTTAATATCATCTCAAGAGTTAAAATATACTAAGTTACCTTTACCTTTTTTTTCTTTCTACCTTCACAACTTCAATTAACGAAACTTTTATAATTATTTTTAAAACTAGTAAAACTAAGTGTATATCGGCTAAGTTAATAGTAAAACTTGTTCCTCTATTTAAAAAACTTTAGAAATGAGATAATTACACCCGTGGACAAGCCAGATTTTGAAAAAAAAAACATGACAAATTACAATTTTCACAAGATGTACGAAACATGCAGCAAATTAATTAAATTATTAAGAAACTTGGAAGAAAAAATTAGTTACGCACATTCTATGCATCATTCATATCTATGGCTGAGTAAATTTGATTTAGTGAGTTTTAATCCAAAATTCAAATTGATTCAAAGTTATTAGTTTCAATTTGAATCAAATCAATCTAAACTAAATGTAAAAGATAGACTAAACTGATCCCAACTGACAATCGAGTTAGATTGATTTAGTTAGTCAATATACACCTGGGCCAAAACATTAATTTAATTAAAGGGTCTAAGTTGTTGTCTTATATTTTACATTGCAAGTTTTAAGAAAATTTTGGTTCAATTATTTGGTTTGAATTAAACTAAAAAATAAAAATTATTTTTTAATTTTATAGTTTATAAACTTGAAAATAAAAACTATTTTTTAAACATGATAATAATTAAATTTAAATGAATCAACATTAATTGATTAAAATAATAAAAAATAAACATAAAATATAAATTATAAAATAATTAGATCTAATCAATTTTGTTTGTTTAGACCAAGTTTAGAAAAAATACTAAATTAAACTTCTCAAATTATTTTTTTAAATCAACACTGAACTAATAATTTTTTAAACCCAAATTATGAATAATAATTTTTCAAATAAAGTTAAATTTTTAGTACAATTCAATCTGTCAAGTAGTTCGGTTCAAAAATACTCACTTCTATTAAATGTGCAACAATATGGCAAAGTTGGTATATTAAATGCTTCCAAAAGGAGATAACAAGAGTTAATATGAGTATGGATGATGATAAAAGTCATGTCACTAGAGTACTAGTATAAATTAACAACTAGTAAACTGTTTTTCGAACATGACCAAATAACTACAAAATATATGGTATTACACGTAGTCAATAACCAGTTATTTAATTATACTAGTGTGTGATATAATCTTTTGATTTGAGATATTGTGGTTATATCTAATATAACTACATATAGTTTAGATAGTGTATAAATACAAGACTAATTATATATTATATGATAAAGGTTGTTTGGGTTATACATTATTCATATATTGTACAGCAATAGTCAAGATAAGATCTGTTAGCTCAAAATTATTGGACTAGAATTGTCTGTTGACTCCATATGAATTCTAATCACTAAACAAATGTTCAAAAAAAATGTTTAAAGTAGAAATCTCTAACTAGAGTATATTTTATGTCATACAAAAGAAAATTTGTGATGACAAGTTTATTACATATTGATCGACGATTCAAAAAAAAATCAAGTATATATTTTTTGACATTCCATGAATTTGTACTTGATTAGAATTGAACGACAGAAGGATCTTACCTACATGGCACATACAATCTAAAATAGGTTTAATGAGATATTTTTTTCATGGTGGTTTAGGGATTATAGTATATTATTAAATATTTATCATAGTCGTTTACCATAGTCATTAGGCTTAAGAATAAATTATTGAAAGAGTTTGAAATTGGCTTATAACTTATCTATGGTGAATTTGTATGGTCATATCAATAACCTTATACAATTAGAAAAAATAGAAGAAAAAGAAGATATTATCCGCAAAGGGCTAGCACTTTTAAAGATAATATAAGGGTCATTCTATGTAAATCGTTATATAAATTAATTATGATATTTTATTAAAAATTAAAAAAAATTAAAACAACAATTAATAGGATTTAATTATAACATCTTAAAAGATTAAGGTGTTAGAATTTGAAATGAAAATAATGACACTTTAAGTGTTAAAAGTGTTAAAAAGTTTGTATGTGTCTATAATGTAAATTAAAACAATTTACATGACAAATAAATAATTATGATTATTAAAAAAGCTTCCTTTTTAATTGCTTGGATAAAACCTAAATTAAATTGTTTAATAAGGGTATACAAGTAAAATATCATAATTATTTTTTAACCCAAACTATATAAACCAAAAGCCAAAGGGATTTTTGTGAAGTTTTTCATTTTTGAAAAATAAAACTCTTTCTCTTTCTATCTTCCCCTTGGCTCTCTATTTTTCTAGCGAAGGTGGTGTTAAAGTGTAGAAATCTCAGATATTTAAGGTTGGCTTCATCAAATTTAAGCACTTGAAGAGGATAAATTCCTAATTTTTAAGGTTAAATAATATGTTTGATGATCTCTTTTTCTATAACCATGCTTGCATGTGATACATGTTTAAATGAATTTTTTCTATCCATATTTTGTCCATAATTCTTCCTTAGCTCATGAATCACAATTTAATGCCAATCTCAACTTTAATACAACTACTATGTGTAATTAAGTACACAAAGGTAGAAATCTACATTACTCAAAGCGACTAGACAATGAAGAATATAAATAAAATTAAAAGATCCATAAACATGTAATTGTACAAGGAAATAAATATTGAGTGAATCTAACACTCATTTATGAAGTTGACTAGAAAGGGAAAAAAAAATAATATATATGCCAAAGGCCACTATTTTCATATTGTTTTCTCAAACATGTGAAATATCACTATGGGGAATTCAATGATTCAAGATTACACATACATTCAGAATTTAAAATTGCAACAAAAGATCCCTCTAACCATTAGTGCAATTAATGGTGTACTAATATTTTGTAAAATAAAAAAAAAGAATTCTTTAATTCTAATATATAAATTATTTTCTTTATTTTATCATGTATTTAAATATACATGTGAATTATTCATATAAGTCATTTAGTATGTAAATGAACTTATCGAATGGTTCTCTACGAAAGCAATATTGAGTAGATAATAATATCATAAAATAGGCATATTGAATATTTCTAAAAAGGGATATTAAAAGTTGATACGAGTATGGATAATAATGATAATCATGTCATTGGGGCATCAGTATAAATTAACAGGTATTGAATTATTTTTCAAATGTGACCAAGTAACAACAAAATATATTGTATTGCATGTAGTCAATAACTTATCGTTTGATTGTACTAATATATAATATAATTTTTTGACTTAAGAGATCATGATTAGATTTAATACAAATACATATGATTTATATAATGTATAAGTATGTGACTAATCATGTGTTGTGTAATAAAGCTTATTTTGGTCATACGTTATTCTTATATTGTGACAATAATAGTCGAGAAGGGATCTGCTAACTCAAAATTATCGAAGTATGAGTGCTTGCTGACTCTATTTGAATTTAAGTTTTTAAACAAATGTCAATAAATATATGAAATATAAATATTTGGTCAGAATATATTTTATGTCATACAAAAGGAAATCTATGATGATAAATTTATGACATATTAATTAATGATTCAAAAATAATTCAAGCTACATTTTTTGACATTTTATCAATTCGTACTCGATTAAGATTAAACAATAGAAAGACCTTACTTACATGGCATGTACAATTTGAAATAATTTCGATTAAACATTTCTTCATCGTGATTTAGGAATTATAGTACATTATTAGATATTAACTATAATTCTTAGGTTTAAGAATAAGTTATTGAAAGAGTTCAAAATTAGTTCACAACTAATCGACGATGAATTTATATAATCACACTAATAACTTTATGTAGTTAAAGAAAATAATGGAGAAAAAAATGCTATCCATTGAGAGCTAACACCTCCAAAAATAATACAAAAGTCATTCCATGTAAATTATTTTATATATTAATTATGACATTTTATTAAGAATTAAAAAAATGTCAAAATAACAATTAGTAGAATTTAATTGCAACATCTTAAAAGGTTAAGGCGTTAAAACTTGAAATGAAAATAATAACACTTTAAAGTATCTTAAAAGTGTTAAAAGTTTTTATATGTGCCTCTATTGTAAATTAAAATAATTTAAATGGTAAATAAATAATTATTATTAAAAGGGCTTTCCTTTTAATTATTTGAGTAAAACCCAAATTAAATTGTTTAACAAGAGTATACAAGCAAAATATCATAATTATTTTTGGACTCAAGCTATATAAACCAAAAGAAAAAATTTTTGTAAAATTTTTTATTTTTAAAAAATAAAGCTCTCTCTCTCTCTCTCTGGCCTCCTCTCTTTCTAACCAAAGTAGTGTTTAAGCAGCATAGAAATCTCGTACATTTAAAGTTAATTTTATCAAACTTAAGCACTTGAAGAAAATAAATTCTTAATTTTGAAACTTAAATAATATGTTTGATTATCTATTTTTCTATAATCATGCTTACATGTATGTGATACATATTTAAATAAATTTTTTCTATCTATATTTCATCCATAATCCTTCACTTAGCTCATGAATCACATTTTAGTGCCAATCTCAACTTTAATACAATTACCATGGATAATTAACACAAAGGTAGAAATCTACATTACTCAGTGCGACTCGACAATGAAAAATATAAATAAAATTAAAAGATCCATAAAAATATAATTATACAGGAAAAAAAATATTGATTGAATCTGGCACTCATTTATGAAGCTGACTAGAGAGCAAAAATAATAATAATAATAATAATAATATAATAATACTATACATGCCCAAGGCCACTGTTTCTCAATGCCTTCTCGAACACGTGAAATATATCACTCTAGGGAGTTCAGTGACTCAAGATTGCACGTACATTTAGAATTTAAAATTACAACAAAGGACCCCTCTGACTCATCATCAATCTACACAAATAACTCCTCTCCCTAAGAACTATAGTCCCATTATCGTGTGAGAAAAACAGTTTCGAAAACAAGTATATACCGTGCGAGCCAAGGGACTTTGCACGTTGAATTAGAACGCAGGAGAATCATACTCATTCCCCAGGAACGACTATTGATGAGCTCGACAATGTGAAGTGAAGATGGGTGATACCAACATAATCAAAAATCTTCTCTCAAATCCCAACCCATTTTACCCATTTGAAAACCCTCCCAACTCTGAAGGGCAATTCGTAGTCTTTGGCAACAGCTGGCTCTCTCCTTGCAACTTCAGTATCAGACCACTCGTAGACCCCGCGTTCTTGCCGACTGCCAGGTACAGTGTTATCCAATATTACAGCAAAGAAGAATGCAACCACCATGTGCAATGATAATAATGTGTTCATAACATAGTTCACCTGCAGCATTTCAGTGTAACTTGTTATGCCGCAGAATAATTAAATACCATCATAAGAAAAAAATAAAAGAGAAGCATACCCCTCCATATTTGGTGCGGAAAGGTCCATGAGAAGCCACAATGTATGGCTGAAAATGACCTGGGACAGACAAGTTGGTATTTTGAGAGATGCCATATTGCTGGAAGTAGGCCGGTATAGACAGGGAGAAAAATAAAGATAACCCGACTATGATAATATTTCGAGAGCTTCCAGCTTCACTGTACCGTAGATTAGACAATCCTAATGCTGCAAGTATTGCCCACATGAAACACAGTAGAGCAGCTACCATGACTTCAGGAATTGAAGCAATAAAACCTCCAACCTTACCTGCAAGAATAGATGCATCAAAAGTTTGACTAACACAAATTTTGTGCGTGGAGGATAAGGCAGATAGCAGAACACATATTACAGGCCTACTATTGTGAACTTTGCAAAAGAAAATCTCTTCATTATGGTCGGCACAACAAGACTTTAGATGGACACTCCCTGGGACCTATAACATGACCAGCGGGATATGGTGCTATAAAGCAGCCACTAGTGCATCCCATTACTGTCAACAGTTGCTTAGTTTGGAACATTAAATATGAATGAGAGGGATTAGAGACAAGATTTTTAATAAAATTTCCAGTTAAAAAATCCTCATCCTCATTTAAATATCATAAGAGAATAGAAAACCTACAAAGATATTTGTGTCATGAAAAGGCCAATGCAGCCCAGAAAATCACAGCATATGTAATCACAGGAAAAAATAAAAAATGCAATTTGCCATTCAGGTAGCAATTTATTCTTCATCCAAGTCTTCTAGAAATGAACCCAAAGGAAAAAAAAAAGTAACATATTAGTAATAGCAAAAATCCATACTATGGTTTGCAAAAGCACCAATAAACTATGAAAAGATAAATTCATTTAACTAACCTACTAGAGATAAAACAATCACAATGCAGGCACCTAATTCAACCACTCTGCGGCTTCCCAGTTTAGTCACAGCAATAGTGTGCACATTTTCAGTTAAAGTTGTGGACCCTGTTCCTGTCCCCCATAGGCCAGCCAAGAAACTAGAAACACCTTCAAGACCAATCCCTCGACTGAGGACACCAGGGGTTGGAGGTCTAGATGCCACCAGTAGCGAGGATGCATGGTACGAACCAACCTGAGAAGTTTCAAAACCAAAGCAAAATCTGAACCACAATAATTGCGTGATATTTTGTGTCTAAATATGAAATTGTTCACAGTTCTAAGGTGACTGAGTCAGCATAACTCCTCTAGGATTTCAAAATCAATTTAAGAAAGTTGCGGAGAAGTAAAGGCATATAACAGATATAGCTTATGATTCATCATCTATGTATTGATCAAAAATACATTTTTAATTGATGTAAGTATATTCCATCTCATGAAGAAATTTTGTATGGAGATGTCTCTTATATAAGCTTTACTTTCCAACTTTGCAATGTAAATGAAGTTACAACACTAGCCAAGCAAAGATTGAGAAAAAAAAAAGAATCCTGCGTTATCTAGTATAAGTGATCAAGTTCTTTTTGGTACCTCAGCAACTAATTGGTTCAACTCTATCAATATGAACCATATGAAACTACAACTCTTACACTATGGAACTTCAGGAGCTTTCAGTTATTATACACAAGAATGACTTTAACACTAAATATAGTTTGAATTACCACCAGAAAAGTGGCTTATAAAGAAAATAAAATTCCTAAATAGAAGTTTAAATTGTCCGGAGATAGAAGTACAAAGCAATGTAAGTTATAAAAGATAACTAACCGAATCAACCGATGCAATTATGGACACCACACACATAACAAGCGCCATTTTCCAGTGGAACACGGGAGTTCCCCATTGCAATGGATAAGGAAACCTAAACCATGGGGAAGTTTTCAATGCATGAGAGGTATCAACTCGACAATGCTTCATCCGTGAAACATGTTTTCTGCAGTGCTCAGATATTATATTTGAGGCAGGTACGTTTACATCACAATCTTTGTAGTTATAAGCTCCTGCTTCAGTCAAAAGAAAAGCAGCAGCCCAAGTAATTGCCAGACCCAATGGAACCTGGCAATTCAGCAAAGACATGCAAATTAGACTCAAGACATACGAGCATGAGATGATTTCTGCAGAATATGTGTTGAAAAATAACTCAGATATATAAATTTGTCACCATTAACTTACCGCATATATTAGAAATATCCGATGACCAAGAACTGATACCTTGCGAAGGTACTGTAGAAAGTACGAAAACAAAAATTCAGATTGAAATCACCATCCAAGGCAGACGAATATTATAGATTATAAGATTAACATTACTAAAAAGGACGGAAGTATTAAGAGAAAGAAATCATGTGAAAACCCAAAATTAGTAAAATAAAAATTAAGAAAAAAATTGCAACTGAGCTTACCAGAGAAAAAATAATCACCAATAATATCTGCACTACACCAATCTCAAGGCAGGTACCAACAAGTGGAAAACCATAACTGTAAAAGGAAAGTCCAACAGCAGCTATTGTTGGGGCAACAACCACTGGATTGATCAACCTGAAAGGGACAAGCAGAATGGTTGAGTTATTGACTTCATCATGCACTAAGCGTCAACACACTAAGAAGAACTGAATTTATGGAGAGCTTGTTTGAAAAATACATACCTCTGTCAAGCATAGGCATAGGCATAGGCATAGGACTTTGTTCATTTATACTGCTATTTTCTATAGTTGTTACCTTTATCTTTTAGTTATATCTTTTAGGATATTTGTGTTTCTATGTTTATCTTGGATTAGGCCTCACTGGGATTGCTACAGTGACATTACATTAGAATTTGAAATCCTGCAACAGATCCATGGAAAACATGAAGAAGCATGCTTTCTGCAACTATTCTTAAACTAAAATTTCCATCAGATTCCACCCATATCCATCAAGGAAGAATTATACCCACCAGGCTAAATCACTAGTAGGAAATTACAAATTTCACGTCTCAAATTTCAATTATCTTAAAAAGGGCGCCTGCCCTTCTCACTGAATCTCATGAAATATTACTATAAATAAATATGAATTTGATAATTGATAAATTCATCATTTATCAATTTCTAAATGATAACCACCAAGAAATAATTGAATTTATCTTGTACAAGCAATTAATTGCATGAAAATTGATGCAACTTAACCCTTTAACTATCCAAGTTTCCAATAATACTTCACTCATCACGGTAAATGGAATTACAAGCAGGTGATTGTAATGCAAACATGAAAACAGTACAGATGCTAAAAGCATACCTCAAAAACAATGACATCAGTCCGCTATATCCAAGTATAGCTTGAAAAGCCGAGGCTATGATAATAGATCCTTGCAACTGCTTCATAATATGCTTGAAATTCTGTCATTTCAGTGATTTACCGCAACTCTTAAATTTGATTGAAAGGAAAAAAGCTAGGCAGAGGTCTAAATGTCTGTAACAATCATAGTACAATCTGAAACAAACTGAACAGGAAAAAAAAAAAAAAAAAGAAAAGAGGGGAAAAACTCATCTATTATACTACTATGCCAAAAGACTAAAAAATAAAAGACAGATACAAAACAATGAGGTGCTATCATCAGTAACTTTTATTGAACTTGCTCCAGCATAGAGCATTCTTGTTGAACTTAATGACATTTTCATCCCTTGAAGTTCGACCAACCAACAAGGAAAATATCAAGATGTAAATTGTTTTTATATTCCACACCCATCAAAATATTTCCCACCATTCGCATAGCCCTAATTCTAGCCCAAAAATCTTCAACATGCTTTAAGCTATATGATTCCTCCATGGCTCCATGTGTAGAGGAGATACATATTAAAGTGGGGCAAAATAAAATACAATTCAGTAAGACTACAGAAAAATGGAAAATACAAATTGGGAGCTTGAATATGATTCAAAAGCTTCAGTTTATGAATTTATGTTATAAACCAGTCCAGAATATTATAGGCAGATGTCAAGAACCTTGATTTTTAGGCTGAAGCTTAATGAAGTCATACACTAAACATCAGGTATTAGGAGATTATTAGCCTACTATAAAACAAACTTTCTATTGACCAACCTGGCTACAATACATTGAATTTATTGATGCATCCATTTATTTGGAACATAAAATTTGAAGCATTATACATATTATGATTTTATGTTGTAAACAAGTCCAGAATATTATAGGCAGACATCAAAAACCTTGAATTTTATGCTGAAGCTCAATGAAGTCATACAGTAAACATGAAGTATTATGAGATTATTAGCCTACTATAAAACAAACTTTCTATTAACGGACTTGGCTACAATGCATTGAATGTATCGCTACATCTATTTTTTTTGCAACATAAAATTCAAAGCATTAGATGTTAAAGTTGAAAACTGTCACACAAAACTTGATACAAATAATATAAAAGTTGAAATACTGAAGTAATTAACATACAAGCTTAAGAAAATGTCGGATGCAACAATACATTGTATGTATTGTAGTAAATCTCTATTAACTTATTCACACATCATTTTGAATTCGTATAAAGTCCATGGGAAATACTAAAACATGAGAATAGATGCGTACATTTCCATTCAGTCCCTGAAACTCTGGAGAGTTGATTAATGCCAATGCTGGTGCAAGGAAAACAAATGAAGGACCTTGTATCAGAGGCAACCTTGAACCAAAAGACGTATGCAAAAGCGTGGTCACTCCTGATATAAAGAGCACTGTTGACACCACCATTGAAGTATCCTCCTGCACCCATTAAATTCAATGAGTTTAACATTTACAGCTAAAGATATACAGCTTTAAATACTTATCAATAGAAAAAGTGAGAAACCACTCACTTGAGTTCCACCCATTGCAGGAACTATGACAAGTGGGATGAGAATCAATGAACCCAGCATGGAAAGAAAATGCTGAAACCCATATAGACCAATGGGAACTGAAATATTTATTTGAAAAAACAAAACCCATTACAAGTCATTATTAAAGTTACAAAATAAATAAAAAAATGTCGCAAAGCCTAACTCTCACCAATCAACAACTAAATCACATAAAGGAAGCATAAACAATTTCAATTGGATATTAAAACCATTAAACGGAAATCAGCCAGTAGCTGATCAAATACCATAATTATAACCAATGAAAAACTTAAACTCTTAAATCATACAAAGAAAACAAACATATCCACGTTGAAATAATTAATAAGAAATCGACAAGCAATTCACAATAGCTTGATGAATATCTAACATCTAGTGATCTCCAATAGTAGGTAAAAGAAAACACACCGAATTGAAATTATCACATAATTAACGGAAAACACAGACAAATAATAAAACAAAATGGCAATTACCACACAAAAACAAACACAAGCAAATGATAACAGATGTCTCACCGAGACCAGGAGTGTCTCTAAGCTCATACTTCATATGCGGGTGCCTACCCACGAATCCATCATCATCCATACCATCAACCACCACCATCTCCTCATTCCTCGTTGCCCTCCTCAGCTGGCGCTGCTGCTGCGGCTGCTGAGTCGAGTCGGGTTGCCCCACCGGAACCGACCCATTCCCATTCCCATTACCATTCACACGTAGGCCCTTGTCCGACTCCCTCCTCCTCTTTAACGTGTGATCCTTACTCGAAGGCGCAACCGGTTGCACCTTCTCACTGTCACCATTAGCAACCGGCTGTGTGGGCGCTGGTGCTGGAGCCGGCGATGGCGTTGCGCGAGGCCGACCCGCATCGAGATCCGGCTGGTTGTCCGGTTCTCTGGGCTTGGGTGTTAACGTTATGTGGCCTGAGTCGCTGGCATTGGTCTCGCCAGAGAATTTGGGCCGGAACCCGGTCCGTTTGGCCCAGGATGAGGGCGGCTCTGGAGCAGAATCGGGTGCCGGTGGCCATGGCCCGGGTTTCGATCGGTTTCTGGGGTCAGAACTTGACATTTAAGTAATGGAGTTTCTGCTAGTGGGTCATAGTCGTAATTATAAGCTAACGGATGAAAATGGGAGCTTTGAACGTGTAGATCTGAGGTGGGTTTGATGATTTGTTTAGGGTTTAGAAGAAAATGAAGTGTTTTCGGGAGTTCTGTGATAGGAGTGAGTAAGAGAAAAGGCTGTGTGTGTAGTGGGAGAGAGTTTGGCCGTCTGGGGAAGCGAGCGAGTGAAGGTCAGTGAGTCAAACCAAATACAAACCCAAAAGATAAAATTCAAAAATCAAAGAAAAATGGTAAGAACTGACAAAAGAGAGAAACTTGAGAGAATGCAGTGACAGAGCAGCTAAAACTGCGTTCAGTGTTTTTGATTTCTTTTTTTTTTTTAAATTTAATATTCCGAATTCATGGGATGTTGTAATGTTTTACTTTTTTTTAGTTCGGACTTTCAAACTCAGAGCTATTTTAAGATTTCTCTTATATATATATATATATATATTTGTGTTAATTATCATAAAAATATTAAATTTTATTAATATAAATAAATATAATAATATTATATTATTAATACATATTTTAATAATTTTTTTATAATAATAATACTTATATATGTTTTGTATAAATAAATAAATAAATATATATATATATATATCCATTTTTGTATAAAGTAGTACTCTATACAAATAATCATATTTATAAGAAAATAGATTAAAAAATAACTTTCTTCTTTTAAAATATACTTAAATCATTGGATTAATCACATTATTCTTATCATTTGGTGTTGGGAACTAAACTGCACAGGCAAAATTGAGTAATTGATTTAACCCAAGCATAAACAATAGTAGTAGTAATATCACAAACCCATCTTTCAAGAATACGAATTCTTTTGTTCTTTAATTTAATAAGAGTAAATAAATAAATAAATAATACATACTTAATTATTATAAATAACGCAACAAAAGGATTTCACTTTCGCAGCAAATATAGGCGCCCCATAAATTCACAGTTGAGAAGTGGCATTATTTATTTTATCGGATTGGTGCAATCGAGCTACCCAAGTAAAACTACTAGTGTCATGCCGCATTATCAAAATGGAAGTTGCACCAAAATGTATTACTTACTTTGATCACGACAGTTGAATCTCCTAAATAAAATTGACCTTTTAAAAGCTTACCTCATGCAGTCAATACATCTAACAATGAGATCCATCCAATACCCGGCTGCTGGAAATGCAAGAGGCTTTTTTTTCTTAGCTTAATTATTTGCCAAAATCAAATTAATCGGAGCAAAACTTAAACCAAGATGTATGAAGAGAAAAGTGTACCCAGCATACATGTAGCCACTGTAAGTTTTCTTCTTTCGCGATATGTTCCTCCACTGTTGCCTGCTTGAATTGACCAAATATTTCTTTTGTTTTCTTTAATATATATATATATATGCTGTCTATTATGTGCTTAGCGTGCGTTTTGTAATCACCATTGACTTGCTCGAGTCTAGTAGATGAACAAAAGCCTCTCTAAAACAAGCTCTTTCTTAGTGCCATAAAATGGTATGAGAAATGATTATTGGCGTCCTTTCTCTTAACGAGTGATGCGTCGAGATCGTACTTTTCCAACAAGTGAAAATACAGTAGAAGTAATTTCTTGGAAACCCCGAGATCCCCAATTATCAATTTTAAGTGTTTACTCACTTCGGCAGGTCACTCCATTCTGAATAATACGAACATGTTCAATTTCACCTTAAAATGTCAACTACAATATGTAATTTCGGCTGATGTCTCAGAATAATTTCTTAACTGGTTCACCAATAACTCGATTGCTTGCTCAACAACACCCTTCCTATAGTTAATTGAACAAACAAATATGTAGATGATCAATTTATCTCAACTAAAAATGTGTGTGTGTGTGTGTGTGTTTTGGCTCTAATGTGCAATTTACATCGATCAATGAACATTTTTCCGTGTAATTCTGGCAACATCAGTATCCTCTTGTCAGTAATATTACAATGCATAGAGCATGTAAATTTGGTACATGATGTTCTCGACATTTGCATATACTATTAACGAAAGGCATGAGCACAAAAGCACGAGAGTTCGACCAAATCCCCAAGGCGCTAGATAATTTTTGTAAGGCCAATTTCGTATGCGCAATTCTCTCATTCGATTGACAAAAGGTGTCGACCACTGCACCCCGTGTCGTCCTTTACTTCAATCACTCCACATTTTCTTACATCGAGCAATTGATGCCCAATTATTTTAACCCTTCTATGAAACTATCGAAACAACTTTCCTACTTTGTCAACCAAATATAGAACATATTTACATTCTACCACAACATTACATTGAAAAAATCAAAAAATTTATCCACAAAACACCCAAAAAAATGGTGAAGCATTAATTGAGTTAATTTAACCATTTTTCTTAACTAAATCCAACAAAAAATTTCGAATTTAATCTCAAACTTATTATAGATGATGATTTTCAAGAGATTAAGTACCTCATAATATTGTTATCGATGAATTTCGGGCATTGGAAGATCGGTAAATGATTGGTGTGTGATAAGAAGTTGAAATGGAGGGAACGGTTCTTGTTTTGTTTTTTTTTTTTTTTTTCTTTTTTTTGGTTATGGGAATTTGTTGATAAATACCCAGGGTTATTTTGGTCAAAATGAAAATTAATTTGACTTCAAATATATGGAATAATTTCATGTGCCACATAAAGTTTGGCTCCTTTTAATATTGGTCCAAACATTATTAGAATGAACTGCACACTCCTGTAGTTTGGAAAATGACATATAACCCCTCACATACCTCTTTTAAAGTTCAAAAAAATGAAAATTATGTCACTTTAGTTTGGAGGAATAATAACCATCACATCCTATAAATTATTATTACTACATTTTAGTTTTTATAATCCTAAAACATTACATGTAATCCCTAAATTTTAAAAAATATATAAAAATTTTCTAATTCAAAGAGCTTATTATTTCTAATAAAAAAATATGATATCATTACTTCTTATTAGTAAATTTCACGTTGTTATATTAATTTTTGAAAAATTTTTCTTAAGATTTTATTGTAGGAAGATGATGTTAAATTATAAAAATAAAATAATAATATTTTAAGCAATTTAGTTCTTTAAAAGGGAAAAAAATCAAAAAGTTATATCATAGAAGTAAAATTAAAGATTCTCTTAATAGAAGTAAAACAATTATTTTAATCCTCAAAACGATGTTGTTATTTAATTACAATCAAATTACCCAAAAAAATCTAAAAGTACTTTTTAGTGTTAAAATAATTCTTTCAGTCCATAGATTAATTATGTTTAATAGAATATATACGTGTAAGAACAAGGATATTTTATTTTGAATAATTGTTTTTATTTAGTTTCTAATTTTCGGATAAGAATTATATCATTTTTGAGTTAGAAAAATTTTATATATTTTTTAAAATGTAAGGATTATATGGAATAATTTACAATTATATAAAATAAAGTATATTTATAATGATTTTGGAGTAGTTATTCTTCCAATCTAAACTAAAATGTCACATTGTTTTTGGTTTGAGTTTGAGAGTGTTATGATTCAAAATTTATGGAGAAATGTATGTGTCATGTTAGAAGGATAAACTTAAGGTGGGTGGGTATGCTTGGACAATAAAATATATAAATTAGATAAAATCAAAAAGGGCTTTAAACTTTTTAAACTTTTTGACTATTTCTAAAAATTTAAATTATTGTTAGGTCTTATTTATTCACGACAAAGATTAATGGCGTTTAAAGGGCCTGACCCTTGAAAACGAAACCCACAGGGCTGATGTGTCAAACTGATCCAAGCCCGCACAGTATTTGTGTTAGGTCAGACTGAGCTCATTTAAAAAATATTAGACTTGGCACGACTTGTGATGCATGGCTCGCATGGGTCGTTTCAAGCTTGGGCTAGACTATCCTGCGGGCCCTTGAAGAAGTCAAAATTCAAAGCTCTTTTTTTTTTTTTTTTAGGTTTCAATCATTTGTCTTCTAGGCTTTCTAGTTTCTTTGTTCTTTCACACTTACACTCACCTCACCTGTTTGTCTTCGTCTTTTTTTCCTTTTTTTTCTCTCGATCTGTTCAGTCCTACTCCCACTAATAGCCAATTTGACCAACAGACTCTTAAGCTCTTTCTCTCTCCTCGTAACGACTACCTGAACTTGCTTATCTCTCTGTTTTCTACTCTATTTCAATTGTTTTGCAAAGAGTGGAGTATAACATAGAACGACAAGAGCTGGTGCAATGGATTTTCAGATAATCAAAATGGCTAGATTTAAATGATAAAAAAAGAGACTAGAAGATATGTATAAATTAAAAATTTTGTAAACAAACAAATATATATATATATATATATTTTATTCTCTCAACTTGTCTTCAATTTATTGTTTCTGTATCTCTTTCTTTTTCTTTCAAATTTATAAACTCTAATTTGATTCAAAGAAAGCAAATTTTGTTTTATTTTTTAAATCTTAGCTAAATTTGCAACCAGACTTACAGCTACGATTTCGATTCTATTGTATTTTTATATTTGTAATTTTGTATGTCTATTTTTGATTTGTTAATTATTGTCGTATAAAGTTTACAGTTATACCTTGTTAACTTGTTACTTATTATTTTAATTTTTTTGTTTCATTTTTTTCTTAGCGTAGAGTGTAAATAGTATGTAAGATTTATGCTTCCTAGGTTAATTTGAAAAAATCGTTTAGACTACAAATATGTCATATGTGTTAAATTGTTGATTGTATATATTCGAATAATCCAATTAAAGAAAATACTAGAAAATACTGATTTTTTGGAGATGATTGATTGTATTTATGGAGAGTAAATAATAGTTTGTTAGTTTATATTTATGGAGAGTAAACATGAAATGAATTTTTGGCTAAAAACAATCATGAACATGCTTTGGTTTAAATCCTTGTAATCAATTCTAGAGAATAAACATTGACATTTTTTAGGAAATTTTCTTACTTTTTGAGTATTGTTTAGTGTCAATGTAGCAAGTGTCTTTAAATGAAGTAATTTTACAATTTTTGACTAAAGATTTGATTAAGTTAGGCAATTTAAATTCTATCATAAAAATGTTTCTAATAAGGTTACAATGTCATTATGTCAGACAGTTCAATATGTAAAAATTTTGGTTTAAAAATCCTAAAAAATTGACTTTATTGAATGATTCTACTTGTAAGAACTCTAAAATGAGAGCATTATGCTTGTGATTATCATCAAGCATACATAAGTTTTTTGTTATTTTTAAGAAATGTATGATTACGCTCTAAAATAAGGATAATATATAAGTCTTTTGTTATTTCTTATTATATTTATCATCAATATTTGTAGTTATATGCCTATCGATAGATTTTTTATTCACTGATATGAGATTTTGTGTCTCTTGCCTTGAGATGACATTTACTTTTGTGTGTCAATTTTTACATGAAATTATATGGTTTTTGCTGTCTAATATACTAGCTATTTGTTATAATAGCTAATTTGGATATGTGAAAAGTGAAAACAATTGATTGTATGTTTATTGCCATTACATTGCTAGCTTAAGATTTTTGAGTTATGAGTCTTTATGTGATGCATTTTTGTTCTTTTTTTTTTTTTTTTCAAAAACTCAAAACTTGTGTAAATTAGTCACTAAATAACTAACTAACATAAAAATTCATTCATCAAATAATGACTATTGCATTAAGTAGCATACAAGAATCTAGTACCATGAGATCATGTAAAAATAATAATAAATTTTAGCATATTAAAGCATAAAAGTTTGTTTGAGAGTGAGGTAGGGTCAGCTATTATATTATAATAATAGTTGATATTGGCATTGAATAGTATTTACCATATCTTACTATCATATTGTAATACATAATTTTTTTTTTTGATAATATAGTTTTTATAAATGATTAGTTGCTGAAAAATAAAATAAAATTGTTAATTTACCAAACTTACATATTTTCACTTTGATGTTAGATTTTTATTGTTTTCATATTCCTAAATAATGTCAAGTGGACAAAATTTGAATGGAAACAGATTTAGTTTTATTGTAATGAGTGTTACTAGCTCTAAAAAGGCAAAAGCATCAAGTGTTTAAAAAATGTTTATATTAAATTTCGAATTAATAATACTACTAAAAAACAAGAACAGAAAGCCATTTATAAGTTATGTAAAGTTGTCTTAAATACTAGGAGTAAAACTGAACATTTGAAATAACACATGACAAAAATCTATGCAACAACATGCTTTTTTAGAAGATCATACTTAATCTTTACTTAGCACTAAATTTTTTCAAGGACAATACGATCACTTGTCATTTCATATAGGAGTGATTGTATGATGCTGTTTCAACAAACAACAAAAATTTGATAGCAACCTTTCATTGTTTTAAAAATGTTATATCTATTACTTCTAATTGTTGGATTGAATGAAATAGGTCAGGTTACATTTGAATTATTTCCTATTACGTTGATGATAATTGGATATTGCATAAAAAAATTATTGTATTTTATGAATTGGAATATTCATATAATTTTTTTTCTATTATTAATGCAATAATGAGTATTTTTAGAGATTATGACATACAAAATAAAATTTTTAATATTACTTTTGATAATGCGTCTGCTAATAATTCTACCATTAAATTATTTACTAATAACATAACAACTGCACATAATTTTGATACATAATTTTTTTTTCATATATGATGTATTTGTCATATTGTTAATTTAATTGTACAAGATAGTTTAAGTTTAATTAATTATCACATAAAAAAATTAAAAATATATTACAATATATTTTATCAGGAGGTTCTTGAAAACAAGATTTTAACTCTTTTTTATTGTATTATAGATTACAACCAAGAAAATTGAAGCTTGATGTGAAAATTCATTAGAATTCTACTTATTTGATGTTGAAATCTTGTGTTAATTATAGTGATGTAATTACTAATTTTTCTAATAAAAAATTAGATGCAATGCTATTGAATTTTAATGATTAGATTGTGGAATTTAAATTTATGATTTCTTAGAAACATTTTATAATGATACATTATCATATTTATTTGTTTATTTTTCAACATCATGTTATGTTTTGAATCATTTATTTGATATTAGTTATACATTTGCTAATTATAGAAATATTAATAAATTTTAAAATATTTATTTTACTATAGAAAAAAAATTTAAAAAATATTGGAAAAATATTCTAATGTTGTTTATATATGCAATAGTAAAAGATCCTCAAATAAATTTTTCTAATATAATTAAGTTAGTAAATGCAATTATAAAAAATTTAAATTTACACTTAATATGAATAACTTTTCTATTGAAAATTTTTTAAATAATATTTATAATGAATATCAGGATATATTTAGAATAAATATGCTAATTTATGAATACAATGATAAATTTATAACTAATACTCTTTCATGGAAAATTTTAAACACTGTTACAAATAAATTTACTTCCTCTTCTTCTTCTATTGACCTTAACGAATTAGGAAAGTACATTTCTACTAATTATAATTTGATATTTAATGTAGATCAAAAAAGAAAATTTGATATTTTGCAATAGTGAAAAGTAAATGATCTACAAACTTTTCCGGTGTTTACAATAGTATCAAATTTTACTTTTAATGTAAAAAATAAGGTATTGGATGAATACAAATTGATATTGCCACCAAAAGTATTAGATTGCTTGAAGCATTGAGAAATTGTAGAGTTGAAAATTCAAGATTAAGTTTAAAATGATGACTCAAATGATGATGATTTGGGAATGAAAAGTTGTTTTATTGATGAAAATTAGATTAGTTTATAATATTTATAATTTTAGATTTTTAATATTTG
The DNA here is from genome assembly GCA_032401905.1 of Swietenia macrophylla. Taxonomy (NCBI): domain Eukaryota; kingdom Viridiplantae; phylum Streptophyta; class Magnoliopsida; order Sapindales; family Meliaceae; genus Swietenia; species Swietenia macrophylla. Next base: position 3,891,208 of record CP135565.1, read on the forward strand.
TAATTTTATTATAAAATAAAAAAATAAGTGAAGTACAAATGATAGATGGTTTAGTAGGTGCCAACTTGATTGGATATACTATAACTATAGTATTGCAAGTTCATTCATTAAAATTAATTAATTTAATATATTAATTTAAAATAAATAGATCAAAATTATTTGATATATAATATTATTTATTTATTTTTATTTCTTTTTTTTTGTTCTAAGTAATGTTAATGTATTTGTCATTTGTTAATTATATAATAATTTTTTTTCTTTCAATACATTCATCACTCATGGTATTCTTTTGAATTTTAATTAATGTTGTAATATTTAAATGATAAAATTTACAATAAATATTTGAGATTAGTAGTATTAGTAATTTAATATTACTATTACATTTTATTTATTTTTTTATAACAACAAATACAAAATATCAAAATGCACACATGTTACATTTACATTATATATATATTTTGATGTTCCTGGTATGCATTTTCAAAATATAAAAATTGATAAAATGAATAAAATAGTATACAAAGAAAAGTTTTATATATATATATATATATATATTAAAATAATAAAAAAATTACAAAACAAATTAATTTTCGTGGACCTGAGGGATGTAGGCTGGGCCTAGGACCTCATGGGCTTAAGCCTGTGCCTGGTCCGGGCCCCTGAAGGACTTTATCATGAAGGCTTGGCCCAGCCTATCAACGAACCGGGTCAAAGCCGGGCCGTTACTATAAAAGGGCCAGGTCGGGCCGCGGTCTGGCCAGCCCCACCTTTGGACATGTCTAATAAAGACAAAGGTAGACTGAAATTATCCAAGCCACAGAAAAATAAAACATTTCAACAAATTAGCGCGAAACAGTGCAACGCCAGGAGAAGCATGCAGCAGAAGATACTTTCAGAAACGATAGGAAAAAAAAATGCTATCGTTTTTCCCTACGCCGTCTCTGTTGCATCACAACCGTCTAGCCCTTCACGCTCCGTTTAGCTTCACTGTTCGATCATCTTCATCAACTTTCCAACAAATCGAAGAGTCAAGGACATCGAAATCAACCAACGACAGAGAGTTAATTTCCGAACTTTACACTGCGATATCGTTGCCGCAGATTCGGGCGGCGAAGAGAGTGGTGTTGGTGAGGCACGGACAGAGCACGTGGAATGAAGAGGGAAGAATCCAAGGAAGTTCTAATTTCTCCGTTTTGACGAAGAAAGGCGAGGCTCAGGCTGAGACCTCGAGGCAGATGCTCATCGATGACTCATTCGATGTTTGTTTCTCCAGGTCCGTTTTCTGTTTTAAATTTTGTGGAATCGTTCTTGTTGCTTCTCGGAAGCAGAATTCAAGCATATCTTTTGATTTTAGGAACGGCTTTAGGAGTATTTAGTTGAATTTTCCTACAATTAAAATTCTAATTCACTCCCTTGTTTAGAATTATTGTAAGGAATATATAGATACTTATAGTGCGTGTTTGAGAATTCTTTTTTTCTTTTTTCTTCAACCCCAAATAGACATTATCTATTTTAGCTAAACATTGAAAGGACTATTAATGATGTTGAAATGCTCACGATGTGCACGCTCATGATGTGGGATAAGAAAATTTTGGAGTGTTTAGTTGTTGAAACCTTTATGCTATATTTAGTAGGAGGGACGAGAAACGGTATGGTAGAGGAAATAGGGAAAGAAGGGTTGCTAGGATGCTAGAGGAAAGAAGATGGTTATCACTTTTGGTTATATTGTATCCTCAAGGGGAAGAAAAACAAGTATACATAATGAATCATACTAAATAGTTTACTTTCAACACTTGATTATTATAATTTCTTCAAAGTTGTTTGTTAAGTATTTTTAAGATTACTTCATTGCCTTAGATTTTCCTTTTCAGCCCCTTGATTCGATCAAAGCGAACAGCTGAAATCATATGGGGAACTCGCAAGGAAGAGATTTTAACGGACTATGACTTGCGAGAAATTGACCTTTATTCATTTCAGGTAAGTTCGGTTATGTAGTTTTGCAATATCATGGATGCATGCACACTAACAAATTATTAATTGAATCAACATTAATTGGTGGATTTAAGGGTCTTCTGAAGCATGAGGGAAAAGCAAAGTTTGGTGCAGCTTTTCGTCAATGGCAGGTAGATGCTGCAAATTTTAATATTGATGGTCACTATCCAGTTAGAGAGTTATGGGCAAGAGCCAGAAACTCCTGGACAAAAATGCTTGCCCATGAAAGCAGATCTGTTCTTGTGGTTGCTCATAATGCTGTTAATCAGGCTCTTGTTGCCACTGCAATTGGTACTGTCTCCACCTTCATTGTGATTTCATGTAATATGATATTAACTGTGATAGGACTTTTCTCTTTTGCTTTCTCCCCTCTACATATTTTGTTGTTTCCACTTTTTATTTTCTCAAAATCTTTCAACAAGCAGGATTAGGAACAGAATATTTCCGGATTTTACTTCAGAGCAATTGTGGCGTGAGTGTGCTGGATTTCACTCCACGAGCTGAGGGAGGGTCCCCACATATTTGCCTTAATCGTCTAAATCAGGTATATCTCATGTTTAATAATCACAGACTATAAATCTCAGAATCATATAATGACAATTAATTAATCGCTGATTCTTTTCTAATATGTTTGTTGCTCCAAACATTTGCAATAACTACTAGTATTGGAAAGCTGCTTGTCATGGTCCAAGTGTGGTGTTAGCTTGCTGTTTTGGGTTTTTGTTGCTTTATTGGTATTGAGGTCTTTCTCCCTTTTGAGCTAATCAGTTCTTTGTTCATGATTACTTAAAACAATTGAATGTTTGTCTTTTAAAAAAGTTTTAGTGAAAATATATTTTTCTGCTAATGTGTGCTAGGAAATTGGGGGTCAGTGGACAATGATATCTGTAAGAACTTTTTAGTGCTCAACATTCTAACAAGATATATTTTATTTATGAAAGAGTAAGAAGAAGAAGAAGAGTGAAGTATATTATTGTTAGTATGTGTATTTGGATCTGGGACGTTAGGTTTGTTTGGTTGCTGAGTTCTTAATTCTGTTCTATACATTTACTTTTTTGCCTTGAGCTCTTTCTTTGCTAGCCTACACCATACACTGCTTATCCAAGGTACCCTCATATTGTGGTTAAACAATTTTAGTTCAATCATTTAAAAACACACATTTGCATATTATCTGTTTGAGTTATTTTGAAAATTGTTGCCTCTGCAGCAATATTCTGATTTTTCAGATTTGACCTTGCAGAGATGCTATGTACACAGATAATAATAAAGATTAATATGAAGAATTAGTTAGAATATTGGTTTGCTTTATTTGTTGATGGCCCTAGAGAGATAAATACAATACTGGTTTGTTTCTAACTTTAAACTCAATTTACTGAAGTAAGGGGCTGGTTAGTTCAAAGTCCATTTTGAAAAATTCTGCACATACATCTACTAGTTTATACTGTCCCTTAAACGGTATTGAATTGATGATGCAGACACCAAATTCACCAGTTGCCGGTGGAAGTTCTGGAGGCAGGAAAACTAGTCAGAGGATAATACTCGTCTGTCATGGATCCACACAGGGTGATTCAGAGGTATAAAAACAGAAACTTTGATTAGCCCATCTGATTTCCTTATATTGTATTTAATTTTGTCATGTTCTTGATCTGCTGTAACTGGCCATTGGATTGACAAATAACACCTGTGATTGACATTTTTCTTTGATCTCCATTTTTACCTTGGTGAAAGATGCCATTTGTGGCCTACATTGTTTTTTTTTTTTTTATTCTGTTTTGTGGAGGGGCGGGGTGTGTGTGTGAAGTTTTGCATGATGATCAAGGATTGTGAAGCAAAAAAGTTAAGAAAATGCTGTACAGTCCCCATTGAAGACCTGTTTTTATTATTGTGAATCTTAATAATATCTTGAATGAATACTCATCCAAAGAGGAAAAATGAGGGAAATTGCAAATTAAATAGTGCTAGAGATAAATCTATGATTTTGGATGCTGAGTACTTTTATACTGGACCAGTCCATAATTAAAATAAACCACAATATCTTTTTTAAATAGTGCTCGAGACTTTTCGTTGCGTCTGTAAGGATCCCAGAATACCAGCACAATTTTGATTTTTGAGTATGATTGTGAGTTTCCAACTTGCTGTTAAACAAGAATCTTGGGCAAGACTCAGCCATTTCGGTATCCAACATTAATTGCTTTTCATTGGCATTGTGGTTTTTATTTGTCAGTTTGTAATGTGAGGGCCATTAAAAATATCCCTTATTGTTGCACAGGCTAGTTTTACTTATGGTGCAGATCGGCCAATGAACATGCTAGGGACAATACAGGTACAAGATCAGCATGTTCTGTCTAAGATAGTTCAATAATGTCCTGTCCTACGACTTAATTCTTCTCGGATGTTCACAGTCCCAGAAAACAGCAGAGCTGCTTCTTGAATTGAAAGTGGGCTCTATAGTAAGCAGCCCAAAGAATGCTTGTGTTGAGACAGCAACGGTCATCACAAGAGTAAGCTCATAGTAAATGTTCTTTATATATGAAGTACATGTGAAACACTCCAAAGAAATTTTTCATTAGATGATGATGCTGACATAGATGTGTATTATATAGCCTTACAAATAAAATAAGTTACAAAAGATAAAAATATGCACATTTGAAAGATAATATACACTAATTGAAGTATGGTTAACTGTCGTATTTATAGTATCTCTTATAGTTTATACCATAGGTAGCATGGTAAATCTCTCTCGCTCTCTCTCTCTCTCTATCCGATACATGGAATCATCTATTTGAACTCCATTAAACAGCAGAGGTCTCTTTCGTTGTAGGTGCAAGAAGCTGCAGATTGCTTGGGTGCTGATTGTGTGCCGCGTTATGTAGAGATGAAGCAAATTGATCACCTTGACACAAGAGATGTTCTTCAGCAATCAAAGAAGGTCAGAAATATGAACTTAATATTCCATATACACGAGTATATAGTATTTTTACTGATTAATTGTTTGTACAACTGTTCTGAAAAATTTCTCTGATGGTCTTTCCCACAGGATACAGTAGAGGTTCCACACTTTCAGGCTGGCTGGTTAAAAGGATTGGAGGATGAAGTCATTTCAAGACTGTGGAATCAGTCTGGGAAAGCATGGGAATCATTGTTGACTGAGCTAAATGAGCCAGAAAAGATTGTAGTTGTAGTTGGTGATCCTGCAGTTAACATAGCATTGATGGGGCAGTGCCTAAATCTTACTAAAGAATGGATGGGATCATTTCATATTGATGCAGGAAGCGTTACCGTAATCGATTTTCCCGATGGACCAACTGGAAGAGGAGTTGTCCGCTGCATAAACTACACTGCCCACTTGGGCAGATGGTCCATTCCTATTACCAGATCAACTGTGGATGATGAAGAGTTTTAGATATTGACTGTATTGCCCTATTATTTTATATTTGAAATGCCGATTGGGCAATCATCTTGAATTGAAGTAAGTGTAATTATGACATCAGTAGAAATTGTAAATTATATATATATATATATATATATATATATTTTCCTTACCAGTTTTCATAAGAGCACAGTAGCATCAAAATCCTTTTTATACGATCCAATTTTATGTCAGGAAATTGTACTGCCTTTTGAATTTGGTGGCTTGCTTGAAGACTTTTAATCATTAAATCTAATAGTCTAATTTACTTTCTGAACGGAGCAAGCTGCAAATTTCATGCATTTTAAATTCAATTAGATTTAAGGTATGTGTGGAATTGCTCAGTTTTATTTAATTTTAATTTTAATTTTAAAAGATATTTATTAATTATAGTTTTTTGATTTTCTTTTATAATCGTCAGTGATTTTAAAATCATAATACTTCAATCCTCATATTTCAATCTAAAAAAAATTCCTTAATTTACATATGATTTAAATATATAATTTTATCTTTTTAAGAAAATATTTACTGTAATAACAAATTTAATAACATTTATTCAGCCCAACACTTTTAAAGTGAGTCAACCAAAATATTTATTTGTTTATCACAACTTGTCGTATAAAAATTGTTAACTTATTTTGTGTGCATATAATTTTTTTTTTAATAATTGAAAAAGTTTAAAGAGTATTTATAATAATAATAATAATAATAATAATAATAATAATAATAATAATAATAATAATAATCTTAACTATTGGAAAGATCACTAATGTCTTATTATGTTAGTTAATGTCTTAAAATAAAAATAATTCAAATGCAACTTTAGTACTCTAACTATTATAATACTAATCCAAATTTAATTATCCTAGTTAAATAAAAATTTAACAAGTAACTAAAATTCTTATAAATCTAACCAAAACTAACCTCATTATATATCAAAAACAATTTCAATTGAATTTTATTTTCAAATATATAAACTTTGTCTAATAATCTTAAAAATTTATATAAACTTTGACTATGATAAATATACACTAATTTTTGTATTCGAACTTTATTATCCATTTTAAGCAGAGAAATATATACTATAATTTATATTTCTATATTAAAAATGCTTAGGGAACACATTACCAAAATAGATGTGCTGTTGAATAGGATAAAATCATCTTGTTATTTTTACATTGGTTGTTTTTGCGCTAGTAGTAAGTATCATCTCAGTACAACCCATTATAAAAAGGTAAAAAAAAACAAAAAACTATTGTCAGGCCTTGAGATGTTTCCTATATTTGCCTAATAAATTATTGATTTACAACAGGTCATTTTCTTACTGGTCTCGAGATAATATTTGAGATTCAAGTTCTTACTGCTCAATTGGTATTATTTGTCAAGATGGGATGCATTTAATATGTTATCTACATACTGTTAAACAAATATTTTGCAATTGCAATTCCAGTTGTTTAGTGCTTGGGAACCATTGATTAAGAATATAGTTTATGGTGCCTGATAAAATGTATTATTCATTATGCAAAATATTTGCATTTTGTTTAGCGCATCCATGAAATTTGGGAATTACTTCTTCAGAATTTTGTGGGTATGCATTCATTTAATATATTGTGAGATGGGATAGATTTTGTATGGGGATGGTTTCTTCATCCTTAATTTACCGCCCTGTGAAGTTTGGAACATGCAAAGAAAAGTTAGATCGCTTTCTCTTTGAAAGATTGAAATAAAGGATTGTGGGGTTGTCCAGTGCATCATTTACAATAGGAGCATCTAAGCCAATGATGATAATATCATCGACCTAAATAGGGATGTATGATGCCCTTGGAGAAATGATAACCATACAATGATCTACCGACCTTACTACTTGTGAACCCGAGTTGTTGTAATGTTTTAGACAGTTTAGAAACCACTATCTAGGGGGCTAACAAAATCATACTAGGAATTTTTAAGTTGACACAAATAATTCAGAAATCGAGGGTATCGAAAGCTTTGAGCTTGTGTCATTAAACCTACTCTTGAATTGGATATGAAAAAAGGCATTCTAAAGGTCAATCTGAAGCAAGATCCTCCCACGAGAGACTACAATATACAAGGCAATTTGAACAGTATATAGTTTTACAAAAGATTGAAAGACTCACGTAAGTCAATTATGAACTATTGCTGATATCCTTGAGCCACCAATCTCGCCTTGTGCCACCCAAGTAAGCCATCCACATGCCCTCTTAGTTTTAAATATCCATCTACAGCCAATAATGTTCAAAATTTTTTTTGGTAGGAACAAGTTCTTGTCTAATTCAGCAGCTAGGCATCAAACTCCTTATACATGTCCTTCTACTTGTACGAATGTTTGGCAGCTTCAAAATAGTAGGAAGGTTTAGTTGTGAGGAAACTGGAGGCCGCAACTAGAGCTGGAGCTAAAGGATAGCTAATAGAACCATTTGTGGTCGTCTTGCATTTATGAATATTATTCTTTCAACGGGTGATCATGCTGCTGGTATTTACAGATTCTGGAGCTTGCTTTAGGATGGGCTTTTTGTGAGGAGATAATGCTTGTTCCCGAAAAATAGGCACATTAACATCATACTCAATATGAAGGAAGGAAGGACCCTCAAGTCCTGTAGGATTAAACTATGATGATGTTGGATCAACTTCCTAATATGGCACAAAAACATGTTAAATTTTTTTTTATTTTTTTATTTTGTAGAATTGTTTAGACTAGTAGTATGTAAAGACTCAAGCATAGAAGACAAGATAGAGCTGTTAAAAATTACCTGATAGCAAAAGAGGACCTAGAGAATTTGTATAAAAAGAAACTTTCATCGAAAACAATGCAGCTAGGCATACATTTTTTCGGTTGTAAGATCTAAACACTTATACCCATGATAGTTAAGGCGGTATCTAATCTAACAAATGTGCATGTTTCTGGTGGCAACTCAATTTTATAAGAATTACAGAGGCGTAAATATGGCCAACAAGCATACCCGAATATTTTTAAAAATTGATATATCTTTAACAGCTATTAAAAATGTATCTTTCCAAAATCGCTGAAGTAACCTAAAGTGTGAAGGCAAGAATAAACCCAACCTCAACTGCCGCCATTTATTTGTGAATGTGTGGATAAGCCACACAATGTTGAATTTTGATGGTTTTAAAATAATTAAAAAGATAATGATATTTGCGTCGTAGTCTTACTGGATTGCCTTTATTTTCCACTCAAAAGTGGCATTCAATATAATTTTAGAAGTGAAGAAAGATGGATTTGACATCAAATTTTAATTACATAGAAAATAACCATAAAAACTTGGTGCAATCATCTAAAAAACATATATAATGCCAAGAACCAGTTGTAGAAGTAAGTGGTGATTGCCCCCAACCATCTGTGTAAATCAAATCCAGGGAAAAAGTATAATAAGAATTAATGTTCTTTAACAACAAAGAGCTGCTACAATCAACAATCTAGGCATATTGCTTGTCCTTGTTTGCAACCACCAGAGCAAAGTGAGAAACAACTTGTTTCATGACTGGTAAAGACGTATGGATAAGTCTTTTGAGCCAAAGGAAATAAGGTGTACGAGTGGCAGAAAAGGAGCAAGGTTGGACTAGTTGGTTAGACCTTGACAATCAGTATAACGTATTCTGGGGGTTTCCTTGACGCGAGATACTCCCCGAGTAATCCTTAACAAAAAAAGAAAAGTGATGAAAATAAAAATACATATAATTGTCTCTGTAGAATTGGTGCAGAAGAACTAGATTTTTCTTAATATTACGAATAAGAAGAACATGGCTCAAAATAAAAGAACGAGTGTGATTAGAGAAAATGGAAGAACCAATTTTTGATATTTGTAGTCCTACAACTTTGCCGACTTGGATTTAATTAGCAACAATATAATTCTCACTATGCAAATTAAGGTTGCTCACCTCATTGGTGAGTTAATGAGTATGGCCTATGTCAAGATGCCAATATCAATTAAGGAGACTTTAGGGGCGATCGTAGCTTGTGGGAGATGAGAAGAAGATGTCTGATCTTGATAGCTAATATCAAACCTATGAAAACTGTTGAGGACCTGAGAACGGGCAGAGTGTGAAAGGTAACGACGATACCGAGAGCAGCGACAAGCAGCACGCGAAATCATAGAGGCTAGCATGTGCAGAAAAAATTTAGTACATCAAGATCCTACTACACGTACAGGCATGCAGCAAGCAATGCATGCCACCAGCAATAATTGATCGCAAGCTATCAGCACGCACATACCAATATGCAGTAGCCAGCATTTACAGCAATTATCGCCAGCAGCAGAGTATTGCGAAAAAATGGACACGCCAAGCACAACATCAACCCACAATCAAGTCTACAACGAAGCCCAGCAAGACTTTGGTCTTGTCCGCAAAAGAATTCTACACCAAGCAGAATTTCAGCATCATTAAAAGACTGCAAGCCAATAACTTTGAGTCTAAGTAGGATTTTTTTTTTAATTCTAAATAACTTATGAATCTTTTTCATAAGCAAATTAGGAATTTAGTTTAAAATCGAATAAGGGCTACTATCACTATAAATACAGTCATTTATCATGTAAACATTCATTCATTGAGATATTCGAATATTATATCAGATTTTACAGTAAATTGCTTGTATATTTTATCTTTTTCAGTTATTCTTCAAGAGTTATGTTAGTATAGTTTGGGTTTAAATCAAGGTTAAGAGTTGTCTTCCTTGCCTAGGAGTTGTGAGAGGCTTAAGAGTTGTCTTACCTCTCCAACACATTCGCACATCAACAACCGAGTATGAAAGGGACGAAAAAGGCAGAAAACGCAAGGAACTCAAGATGATTGCATTCAAACAGCAAGTTCGACGAATTTTAAGTGATCACCACACCCTTAATTGTCGAAAAATTTGGGGTTGAAATTTTAGATGCCAACAATTGACGATATGACAAGGTTTGTCACAGACATAAAAATGTACTTCTTTTTGAGAGTGGCATGGTCATAAAAGTTCGAGATGTTAACACCACAAAAGTCATGCCTCTAGCCTCAGAAGCCATCAAGACCAAAGTCTTGTGACAAAGTAAAGGGCAAATAGACAAAAGACAAAATAAAATAAAATAAAATAAAATAAATGATATATGTTCAAATCAAAGTGAAAATGCTTTATAGATGTCGTTTATTAGACATAAATATCTTTTTAAAGGTAAATACACGAAGGATAAAAGCGAAAAATTAAGAAATAACCAACAGAAAAATTTCAAAAAAAACTTTATTTTAACTTCCCAAGATATTTCTAACAAGTTTTAACGTATTCATATCAAAGTAATTATTTTAGATAATTTTATTTTTAAACTCTACTTTTACACTTATAAATATAATTTATACATATGCTTGATTTTTATATTAGTAATAATATTCTATTAACTCTCAAATTTCAATTTCAATGTATAAACTTTTAACAGATTGTATAACAATATAAAGTAAAGATTTTAACATTTCATCTATGACTTAAATGAAAAGTGAGTTTTTACACTTTATTTTTGTCAATTTTTTATTAATTTTAACATATATAAATATCATTACAAAATTTATTGTAATCTTTAAAAATTTAATTTGAATTATAAATATGATATTTTATTTGTTAAATTTTTTGCTATTGTTATTTGGCTAAAAATTTAACCAGAATTGGTATTTTTTGCAAAGTAAAAAAATAAAAATAGTTGCCTTGATATGGTATAAATATCGTCCTAGTTTGGTTATGTTAAGGCATAAACTGTGCCCTAACATGGCCAAATTAGGGCACTTTTATGCCTTAGTTTATGCTAATTTAGCCACATTAGAGCAGTATATTATATTTATATTTATATATAATTACATATATTAAAATTATGCTAAATATAGTTTATAAAATTTTTATTTTATGATTTTGTTTACATTAACTTAATAATTTATTATATATTTTTTACAAATTTTTAATATATTTATTTATTTTCTTAAAATCTATTATTTTATTTTTTTGCATTTAAAAACTAATTAATGTTTAAATATCTAAATATTTAAATTTAGATATTTTGGTACATTTAAAATATATGTGCCCCAGTATGGCCACATTAGGGTTATATATGTATATTAAAATTATTTTAAATATATTTAATAAAATTTTTATTTTATGATTTATTTTTTATTGAATTAAGAATTTATTTTTTTATCTCGTAAATCTATTTAAAATATTTTTATGTATTTATTTAATTTATTTTTAAAATATTATTTTATTTTTGTATTTAAAAAATAATCAATATCCAAATATCCAAATATCTAAATTTAGATGTTTTAATATATTTAAGGTATATGTGCTCTAGTGGCCATATTAGGATAGTATGTATATATTAAAATTTTTTTAAATATATTTAATAAATTTTTTATTTTAAGAATTTATTTTTTTGTTACAAATTTATTTAAAATATTTTTATGTATTTATTTAATTTATTTTTAAAATATTATTTTATTTTTGTATTTAAAAAATAATCAATATCCAAATATCCAAATATCTAAATTTAGATGTTTTAATATATTTAAGGTATATGTGCTCTAGTGGCCATATTAGGATAGTATGTATATATTAAAATTTTTTTAAATATATTTAATAAATTTTTTATTTTAAGAATTTATTTTTTTGTTACAAATTTATTTAATATATTTTTATATATTTATTTAATTTATTTTTAAAATATTATTTTATTTCACAAAGTTTGTTATATATATGAATATCAATGATAATTATAGTATCTCTGATTTTATAAGTAATGTTATGTTAATATGATCTAGTTATCTCAGTTTACTCTACGTCACCATAGAGTAGATAGTTATTAATGATCTTAGGGTGTGTTGCATTGTTTTGTAGACTGTCAATACAAAAATTTTCATATAACTGTTTATTTCTTTTTGGGATAACAATCAGTTTGACTATGGTTAATATTATTTAAAAGATAATATAAATCATATAGACTTTACACCAATACATTATGAAGGTCTTATAAATCATGGAGGATACGTATAACATCAAATCAATGAAAATTATGTAGATATTTTTTTAAGAGTCAACTATGTGTAGAAAATGAAGATATTGACATTCTTAACAATATACTGAATAACTCATATAGAAATTATTATAATGAAAATATTGATCTAATGATGAACTTGGGTTATAAAATAGGTTAAAGAAACAGATTTATGAGATTTGATGAGGATATAGTAGAATTATCAAGTTTTCACTATATGCCACCTATTCTACCATCATATTATGAATCGTATGATGCATTATTTAGCTTTGCATACAATATATATGTTGGATAATTTTTCAATTCAAAGAAGAAGTTATAAGATGCACTAATTTACTAGCATTAAAAACCCATTTTTAATTTTGAGTTTCAAAATCAACGACAAATTTGTTTAAAGCAAAGTGTATGGCTAATGGGTATAAATGGTGAATTCGAACAACTAATACAGATGAAGATAATGAATATTGATCTATTAAACGGTTTGAAATAGATTGTACTTACAAAAGCGACTAGTTACAACTATGCCACCGACAAGTAAATAGTCAATTTATTGATAAATTTGTGATGGACAAATTTTAGGAACTTAATTGGATTATACTCCAAACAATATCAGAAATGACATATATTAAAAATTTGGAATACATATATCCTACTGTTAGGCGTGACCAACTAAAGAAGAGGCACTAAGTATAGGCACCCAACTAAGTCGTTTAATTTATTGTCACAATTTTGTTATATTTTAAGAAAAGGGAATCTATGTATAATAACGCATATAGAAATATACAAAGATAAATTTTTTTTATATTTTTTCATGGCACTTGGAGTGTCTTTGAATAGTTTTCATATAGCAATTTATCCTATAATTACTATCAACAGGATATTCTTAAAGAGTACATATCAAAGGATTATATTTGTTGCTACTATTGTTAATAGGAATGATAAAATTTATTTTGTAGCATTTAGAGTGAAGAACTTTAAAAATAATACATCATGAGAGTGATTTTTAGAGAAACTATAAGATGCACTTAGACTTATTTCAAATATAATATATATATCAAGTCAACATGATAGCATACTTAAGAGGATAAGAACAATATTTCTCGATTCATATAATGATTTTTTGCACATACCATATTAAAGAAAATTTTAAATCAAAGTACAAATTCGAAGACCACAAAAAGATGCTTTCTTAATGAGATATTAGATTGTTATTAAGGTATTTGTATTTAGTGAATTTGAAAAACATATGAATAAATTGAAGTTGATACATTTTGATACAGATAGGCTAGATATCATTTTTTTTCGTTCTGTAATGTGCTATAATGAGCATTAGTATTGTAAAAAGTATTAATGCATTATTAAAAGATGCATGTATTCTTCCAATTATAGTTTTAATAGATTGAATACAATCAATATTGTAGCATTGATTTTACGAGAGGAGAGAGAAAACTATTAAATATGATGAAGACATTTTAACTGGAGCAGTAACTGATAAAATTAAAGTAGAAAATAACATCTTTCTTACACTATTAGTTTATTTAGTTTCTAAATTTGAATTTCAAAGTTAGAAGTAGAGGAGAAATTATTACAGTTGATTTGAACTCAAAGACTTGTCAATGTAGGAGCTTCAACTTATAATAACTATCGTGTGCTCATGCCATAACAATAATTAAATATATTAAAAGCCGATATCGAGATTTTTGTTCAAAATACTACAAAAATGACTCACTTCTAGCAGCATATACGTTAGAGATTCATTTTTTTAGAAACCCAAAATTTTTAAAAGTTTCAAATAAGGTAAGAGTTACTATTGTCAAACTGCCAATGAGTCATGTCCCATATGATCAACCAACAAATGTACGCATCATATTTATAGAAGAGAAGACAGCTATTTAAAGGGGTTCTTATTACATGTAATGTAAATACAATCATACAACATACAAAAACCTATTAAATCAGAATGAAAATTAGTCATTAAACTTTAAAACTTTTTGTTTATTTTAAATGTAACTTTTTATTTTGTTCAATAATATTGTACTTTGTTTAATTCAATAATTTATTTATAACTATACATGTAAATTATACTAACTTACATAATGCATCAATTACATTATATATATATATAACAAAAATAATATAAATACTATCAATATAACAAATCAAGTACTATTTTAATCCTAAAATATGACCTATGTTGAGAAGTGAAATCTCATCATCGATCTAATATAATATATTTAATAAATTTGCATGTAAATATCCTATAATCTGGACTTCTTATGGTCCGTCGACGTAGCTCGAGCATCTAAAAATATATGAATGGTGTATTTATATCATGTTAGTCTAACCTCACATCATAAAGCTTAAATATGTGCATCATAAAGAGCAATAACTCATATAAGGGCTTCTAACCATTAATAATACTCAGTATATTAATTATCTAAATAAGGACTAATAGAGTCTATAATCATATTTAAAGGATAATGTAATAATGACATGCTAAAAGGGACCCTATGATTTCTTTTCAAAAGATTAGTTTAAGGGCTCTTGCCATATGGATCCTTTTTGTATATCTTTCCGAATTAATTCTCATGAGAAACTGCTATAGGCTTATATTATCTGTTGATTGGTGGATCATCTGAATAGCCTTGATATTTCTCTACTTATGAAACAATCAAATATGATCAACTAATTAACAAAAAACCACTAAAAAGTGATAACATCAATCAAACATCCACGCATAGTTCAAAATTTAACAACAATAACTTGAATAGGTGAAACATTAGGTGACAAATATAAATGACTAGACATTTGCACTTATTTTTGGAAGTCTGCTAATAACATATCAATTCAATCAATAATATTATGTTTGACTCTATGCATATCCTCTTATATGTCACGAATCTCTATACTCATCCCCTCGATTCGGACTATCTTAACCCTTCTAAACTCATCATTATAATGTTATGATAGTGCAAGTGAATGATGTGATGATAATGTTGAAGAATAATGTTGTGATGGCACAAAAGAATAATGCTATGATAGAAGAGTATCATGATGTTATGGTAGCACAAGAAAATAATACTATAGTAACAAAGAAAAATATTATTGTAGTGGCTAAGGAGAACAATGATGTGTCGACGTGAGAGAACGATACAATGAAGGCATAGAAAAAGTGTCTTGTGACAAACGAACATATATGTATTAGTTAAATAATAATTAATTTTGTTTAATTAAATTATCTTAATTTATAACTCTTACTTGGGTTAAGTGTAGTCTAGTATTGTCTTCGCTCATACAAGGATTTTAAACTTTAGCATGTTACTCATAAGTTTTATTCATTAGCAAACTATTTATTTATGTGCTTTCTACTTGAATTATCTTAAATAGTTCAACCACATACGATAAATTTTTTTTAATAGACTCGGGTTGTATCATAGAAAGTACTTGTAACATTTGCAAAAAAAAAAAAATATAATAATAAATTTTCATAACTGCAATCATACAATAATTAATCATATAATATATTAATTCGATACTAAATATTTACTATTAATCGGCTAAATGCATGCTTATCTACAGTCATTTGGCTCAAAGTTTGCTTAAAATTCTTTTAGTATAAAATTTATAGAATATCGTTACTTATTATAGCCGTAAATTTATTTTGTGAACTAGATATAGACTCATAAATCTATATATACATAACATAAATTATAAATTCTTCAACGTATTATACAATCAACAAAAATTACAAATTAGGTATTATTTTTTGTGATAAATACCTAAAATGCAATAAGTATCCTAGCAATATTGTATTTTCTCTTAAAGCTCTTACTTAAATCTTCTAAACATGCGATATTCCTCATGTATTTATTGTATTGTAAAAGAATCAATCGACGTAATAATTGAATCATGTAAAGAAAAATGGCAAATCCTCATGAATATCCATTAAACTAGTTAAGATCTTTCAATATGTCAAACAATTATAAATCTGCATTAACTCTTACATCTTTACTAAATAAGTACCTCTGTAGTAGGTAAAAAAATGTCAATCATATTGCCTCAATATCTAGTATGGTAGAAAAATCTAACTCATCAAAAATTATATCTATATTATTTAGAGTAATGATGACTCAATCCTTCAATAATGTCTAAATCAAAAAAATGTTCACAATATCTAAAAAGTGCCTAAAACATGTCTTATTAGTATTACCATTTGTATATACTTTGTGTAAGAACATATAATAAATCAGAATGGATGAATGATATAAATTTCCAATGTCTAAGAAATGTCTAAAACATGTTTATCTAAATAAATTAACTTATACCGTATTTAATTTTCTTCTTATATAGTCTATTATCCCAAATTCTACTAAACAGCTCATCTCTACTTGAAAGTGATAATCTATTCTAATCTTTAATTGAGGTTGACTTAACATTTATACTTATAAAATTACAGTAATATTTAGCTGTTATTAAGAATTACATAAAAAAATGTAAATCAATTAAATAAGAATTTATAATTAAATAAACTTAAATATAATTTAATTAAATTAAAAATAAAAAATAACAATATGATAAATAATTAAATAATAACTATGGCCTAAAAAATATTAAATTTTAGTTATTTATCATTATTTTCAAATAATATGTAATTAAATATAAATTATAATTATTTATTAATAGTATTTTCAAATAATATCTAATTAAATATAAATAATTGAATTAAAAAGTCAAGTCCCACAAAAAAAAATGAGTAATTTAAGTATTAATTTGAACTAGTTTTTAATTCAATTGTTTAATTAAATTAAAAATAAAAAATCACAAAAAAATTTAATAATAATTTAAATTTAATTAATATTTAATTAGATAGAAATTTTGATTCAAAAAACATAAAATTTTAGTAGTTTATCACCATTTTCAAATAATATGTAATTAAATATAAAATTTAATTATTTATTATTAGTATTTTTAAATAATATCTAATTAAATATAAATAATGAAATTAAAAAAAATCAATGCCTTAAAAAAATTAATATTGAGTTTTTAGTTTTATTTTTTTATTTTAATTGTTTAACTAAATTTAACATAAATATAATATAAAAGGTAATGTATTTAATTTATTAAATATTATAATTAATTAATAATTAAAAAAATCATAAATTAAAAAGAAATGGGAAAACACCTACGTGGGAATGAGGGCCACGTCAGCCTTGCATTCCCGCAAATAGGTTGGTGCATCACGTGCACCTGGGCATTTTTCCAGTTTCTTCAACGTTGTTTCCATGTCTGATTCTGGCTATGTTTTCTACCCCATACCAGCCAAAATCAACCTTCTTTCTGATCATAACTACCTTAAACAAACTTAAAATTTATGATAAATTTTTATTTTGGTTCACCTAAAACTCTCTTTCTGACCTAAACTACCTATTTTCAGACACAAAATAGTAAGTTTTTAAAAATATAATAAGTTCAACTAATCTATTTTCTTGTTATTCCTGTTGAAAAATGACTTGTTAAAGGTAAAACAATACAATGTGCATAATATTTTATTGGTAAAAAATTAAAGAATGATAAAAATAAAAAATAAAATTTGAGTTTTTTGCGAAAAGATGAAGAAAATAAATATAAAAAATAAAATTTGAAAGTGTCTAATGTGATTATTTTAATAAAATGTATTAAAGTTGATTAAAATTATCGCAAAAAATTAAAATTATGTCATTTTTAAAATTTTTTCATAACAAATAAACTATCTCTACTGTCATCAATTGTGGATTACCTAAAGACTAGCACCTAAACTTTTTATTGGTCTACTTTTAGAATAGGACAAATGAAAATAATCCCTCTTTTAAACTATTGTTTTCAAACGCTCAGTTTAGCACGTACTTGTAGCAAGAAACATTCCCTTAAACTAGGTCTTCTAAAGTATAGATATCTAATAACTTTTTAAGCTTTGCAAATGATGCCATCTTGTGCAACTTGGTGAATATATATCAACAAAGTACTCTTCACTTTTGCATTAAACAAGTTCAATACTTTCAGCATTCGTGACTTCTCATAATTTGCTAGGATAAAGTGTTGTTCGCCTTTCTTCCTTTAAGATCTTTAAATGGCTTCAAACCACATACAATTAGGGTACTCATAGAATTATAATTTTTTAACTAAAACTTGTCTATAATTTCTTGCATATATTTTTTTTGAGACAGAGAATTCCAACATCATATTGTATTACTTTGATGCCAACAAAATGACACATCGTTTCAAGATTAATCATTTCAAAATTAACTTTAATTAACTGTTTCAAACTT
This sequence comes from Swietenia macrophylla, assembly GCA_032401905.1. Taxonomy (NCBI): domain Eukaryota; kingdom Viridiplantae; phylum Streptophyta; class Magnoliopsida; order Sapindales; family Meliaceae; genus Swietenia; species Swietenia macrophylla. Next base: position 3,909,954 of record CP135565.1, read on the forward strand.
TTAATCATGACACTTTTGTTTTCAATGAAAATTAAATCATTCACATATAAACAAACATTGACATTTTACTTCAAACTCTAGTCTTTGTAAAAAGTGTGTGCTAATATATATATATATATATATATATTAAATCCTACCATATTAAAAGAAGCATTTATTTGATTACAAGTTTTTAGAGCTTATTTTAGTTCATATAATACCTTTTTCAAAAAAAAAATTAATACACCTTATGCTTATCTCCAATCTTTACATAACTAAAAGGTTAATCAATAAATACTATTGTCTAAAGTCTCCATGTAAAAAAGCTGATTTTATATTCAATTGAAAGATAGGCTTTGAGTGTTGTGCTACCAATGCAATTACTAACTTGATTGTATCATATTTTGCATAGGAGTAAATAATTCTTTGTGGTCAACATTGAATTCTTGCTTATAGCCTTTAGCTATTAAGTATGCCTTGAATTTGTCAATTTTGCATTTCTTGTTCAACTTCTCTTCTACACCCATTTGCCACTAATTATTTTCCGTCTTTTTTTTGAAGATTAGTTAACTTCTAAGTATTATTACTTCAATTGACTATAATTTCACCATCCATCACCTTCTATCATTTTGATTCTTTGATTATTGCTTCAAAAGTGGTATGATCACAATCAAAATATATATAAATAGGGTCCTCAAATTGGTCATTTTTTAACATATGATAATCAATTATTCATGCGAGTCTTCTCTTAACATGTTAGGGCCCTTTTATTCTTCTTCCACTTTAGATGCAAGTGGACTTTATATAGCTATTGGAATATTTTGAGTGGCTTTTATTTCTTGCACATTCTCAATAGGCAGTACCATCAAAATCTACAGGGATTTAGCACTCAACTTCATTTTTCTTCCACTCCCAAAAACTATGTTCATCGAAGGCAACATCAGCTAATTAATATATTTTGGTGTTTGATTATATAGTTTATATGCTTTGAAATAATCACTTACACCAAGAAAGATGCACTTTTTTGCTTTGTAATCAAGCTTCTTTCTTTTCTGATCTAGTATAAAGGCAAAGTCAATGCATCAAAAAAGTCTAAAATGCACAGTAGCTAGCCTTTTACCATTCTGTGCTTTTTCTAGTGTCATGTTCTGAACTATTGATGCTAGACTTCTACTCAAAATGTGCACACCGAATCGATTGTTTTAGGCCATAACTGTTTTAGAATTTACTTAATAGCAAGCTTCTCACCGTGTTCATAATTATGCAGTTCTTTCTCTCTCATACACCATTCTGCTAAGCAGTGTATGTTGTTGTCAATTATCGTTTGATGCCTTACTTTTCACAAAAATTTGAAAACTCAAAGTCAATTATATTCATTGCTTTGGTCAAGTTAAAGCACTTATATTAGACATGTTGGTAATTTCTCTATCATTACTTTATAACTTTTGAATGTCATAAGTGCTTTAGACCGTTTTTTGTAAGAAGTATACCCAAGTATTACAAGTCAAGTTATTAATAAAGGTTATAAGATATTTTTTCACTTCTATTACAAACATGATTAATTTGTCCACGGACGTTTCTAACTCTATTTATCTTTCTTTTTAGAAATGGTTATTGGTGTTGTTTGCCAACACCACACTTTTTACAAATAGCTGAGAGAGAAACAATCTTGGAAGATTAAAAACCATATCTTCTTATTAAAGTATCCTTAAACCTCCAAAGTTCAAATGACTACAATGATAGTGCCATAACCTTTCATCTTTAAGTTTTGTCAAGAAGTACGATTAAGTTATATTTTGAGGATAGAAGGGGAACATAGGGTTTGTTGTTATGTTACTTTGAGCAAGTAGCCTTAGTTTTACACCTTGAATTTTGTAAATTCCATCTTTGATTGAAATTTTATATCCCTTTTATTATGAAAGTTAGTTTTCAAATTTGTAACAAAAAAAGATTGAGATAATTCGCTTGGCATTCTCTTTAATTTAAATTGTTTCTTATAACAACAATAGTATAATTTCTCTGAACTTTACAACGATACAATTAATAGTATAATTTTTTCAAACTTTACAATGACGTGAAATTGCAACTAGTGTCTAGATACCACTTATTCTTGTTAGCTTCGTCTTTTGATTGACAAATCATTAACAAAGATACTTCCTTCTTCTCTGCACAATTAGATTTCTCACTGTATTTTGTAGACAAATTGCTTTAGCATTTTGACTTATAATGGCCATACTTGTGACATGTATACCATTCAACATTGAGCTTGTCTGCTAACTTTGGTTTATAAGTAGTTCAACAGTGGCCTTCATGTTTGCTTTCTCTTTTTTAAGAATCATTTTTACGCTAATTTTCTTTTAAGACTGGCTTTTTATTAATTTTCCAATGGAGTAGGAAAAATGAAAACGTACCATACACAACTTTTCTTCAGCGAGTTGGATTGTTGAGGTTGTTTAGTAAGAAAGAGTAGACCTTCTTTAGTGTCATTGGGTCTCTCCTGCAATCATAAGTACATCAGATAACTTTTTAATTTGCTTATTGTTAAAAGGTGTTCTCAGCATTTAACTAAGGTACATTTAGTAAATTTTAAATGATATGGTAAATTAGTTGCTTACTGTGCTTAGTTATTGCTAGGTTAGTTAGGTAGTTTAATCTCATATGCAGGTATATAAGCTGAGCATAAAGTTATTTTTTGGTGAAAATTTTGAGAGATATAAACAATCATTTTGTATGTTCTATAGCTTATTCGAAAGCTTGAATTGTCTTCTCCAAGATTGTAATCCTTGTTTGAAAGAACAAAGGCTTCTTGGCATGTTTTGATCCTGTAGATATAGGTTGGTTTAGCCGAACCGTATTAACTTTGTTTGTGCATTGTTTGCTGTTTGGGTTCTGCAATTTTGTTTCTATTTGAGATTGATTCTTGCCCTAGTCATACTTGTGGATTGATTTCATTGTTTGATTCATAACAAGTGGTATCAAAGCTTGAGTTCTTGAAAGGGTTATTGCTTCCACAAATTTTGACATAAGAAAGTTAATGGTGAATTCAAATTTCAATCTCTGGAGGGTTATTATTTCCACAAAATTCACTAGTGCATCAAGAACTTGAAGAACCTTTGGAAGATGAGGAGAATTCACCTGGTTTTTTATCTTACAGAGAAAAGAAAGATATATTAGAAAGAGCACATGGTGCTATAATCTTGAGTTTAAGTGATGGAGTTTTAAGGGAGGTTTTTAAGCAAGATTCAATGGCTGCTTTATGGTTGAAGCTTGAAAGTATGTTTATGACAAATCATTGGCCAATAGGTTGCATAGGAAAAGATAATTGTACAATCTCTCAATGCAACCAGGGACATCTATGCAAGATTACCTTAACAACTATAACAAGATCATTTTTGATCTTGAAAATATAGATATCAAGGTTAATGATGAAGATCAGGCCTAGATATTATTAAGATCCTAACCCAGCACTTATGAATACTTTGTAGATACCCTTTTATTTGATAAAGAAACTCTCTCAATGGAAGATGCAAAAATCAATATTAAATACCAAAGAATTACATGAGGCAGAGACAAAGGATTCAAGCAATGGTGAAGAGTTAACACAGGGGCAGAAGTCAAAAGAAAGAAGGCAAGAAGAATAATTTTAGTCGATCAAAGTCCAAGACTATGAGAAAGAGATGTTATCAATGCAACAAAAAGGGACATTTTAAGAGAGATTGCCCTGAAAGAAAAAATAAAGATAAAGAATCTTAAGAAAACCGAGACGAAAACTCTATTATTGTATCAAGTTTAACACTAAACTTAAATTTATCAGATAGTGGCTATAAAAGTGTCAATCTTCTCATTGCCTAAGAAAGCAAAACAAAAGATTAGTAGTTAGAATAGGTAATGTAAGAATCAAGATGCATGACGACATCATAAGGACGTTACAACAAGTTAGACATGTACTTGAAATGAGAAAAAAAACTTGATTTCTTTGGGCATGTTAGATAGCTTAGGTTTCAGCTTCAAAGCAAAAAAAAAAAAAAGGAAGCTTGAAGATTGCAAAAGATGCAATGGTTGTAATAAAAAAGGGCTAGACAAAATGGCCTATGTATTAAAACACTATGTGCTCTTTCTAGGATCTACTGTAAATGGCTTGGCCTTTGTATTTTCCAAAATGAAACTTAATGAAACTAAGCTTTGGCATTTAAAACTTGAATATAAGAGTGAAAAGGGCATGAAACAACTATACGAGCAAGGACTGTTGGGAAGTGTAAAAATAGGTGAATTAGAGTTTTAAGAAAACTGCGTGTTTGGGAAAGCTTGTAGAGTTAAATTTAAAAAGGCTATGCACACAACTAAAGGAATCCTAGACTATATTTACTTTGACCTGTGGGAACCTATACAGGTGCCTTCTCTTAGTCAAGAAAAGTATGTCATGTCTCTAATTAATAACTTTTCTAGGAAAGTCTGGATTTATAACTAAAGTCTAAAGATCAAACTTTGAAAAAGTTCAAAGAGTGGAAGGTTTTGGTGGAAAATCAGGCTAGTAAAAAAGTTAAGAAGCTAAGAACTGATAATAGTTTAGAATTCTCTGCAACAAAGCTTTTAAAGAATACTACAAAAGAAATGGATAGGAAATGGATAGCTAGACATAAAACTATTGTAAATACCCTTCGGCAAAATAGTTCAGCTAAGAGGATGAACAGGACTGTAATTAATAAGGTCAGGTGCATGCTGTTCAACTCTAAGCTGTCAAAGAATTTCTAGGGTGAAGCACTGCCCACAGCTTGTTACCTTGTCAATAGACGTCTTTTATCTGCAGTTGGTTCAAAAACACTTGAAGAACTCTAGACTAGAACACCTGCAAAATATGACAACTTAAAAATATTTAGCTGTCCAGCATATGCATATGTGAAGTAATGGAAGTTAGACCTCAAGGCTGTCAAGAGAGTCGTGGCTATCTAAAAGGAGTCAAGGGATACAAAATCTGGGGTCTAGATAGAAAACCATCCAGATGCATTATTTCAAGGGATGTTATGTTCAATGAACAAGGTCTCTTGAATGCAAAAAATACCACAGAAGTAAAGGATGGTCATAAAGAGAAGGTTCAGTTTGAGGTGGAGTCCTATGCAAGGCAAAAGCAAGAAGACAAACAAGCAGGTACAAGTGACTCTAGCAAAACTTCCTCACAGAGCAAACAATCAGATGATTTACAAGAGTATAATCTTGCTAGGGACAGAGGAAGAAGGACCATCAGACCACCAAGCAAGTATGCATATGCAGATATGATATCATTTGCATTAATTACTGTTGATTTAGTGATGGGAGACAATCTGAAAACCTATATGTGGAAGAGAGCTATGCAGGAAGAGATGGACTCTTTAAGGAAGAACAAAACTTGGGTTGAGAATGAGACTGAGACAGAATTGGTCTCGAGTGCAAACCTACTAGGATGAGGTAATCTGATTTACAACCTATGTCATGACAGTTTCAGTGATAGTAGAGAGAATAACAACGAGGATAATGGCATCCTGATGTTGCTGGTGAGCAAACATCGAGTTTGGGATGAAGAGATAGCACCAGTTTTAGGGTGGGGAATATTAAATTTTTTTGGGTGGTGCTTTGGTAGTGCCATCGAGATAGCCAAATAGGCCGTGACCACAAAAGAAATGGATCAACTGAGGTTTCCAAGTGTGATAATTGTCTCTAGCCAGCTTAATAACATTGATAAAAAAAAAGGGGAATGAGCTGAGGAGGGGTAGTGGATGCATTGTCAGAGAAAGTAAAGGATGGAGAAAACAAGGTTAAGACGTTGCTCTTTTGGTTCAATTAGAGGATAGTTTGAGATGTAAACTTTGTACCATTTTCCCAAATAATATAGAGGTACGGTCCTATCTTTATATAAATTGGATATAACAAATATCCTAGTCAAACTCCTTAAAACTATGTGTAATTGAATTTAAATTCAAGCAATAGTAAGCTAACTATTCGCCACAGGAATTTTATGATCTTCTCTTGTGTATCAGGTGGCTCTTTCATAGAGTCAGGCCAGTGTAAGACTTGCTCTTCAACAACTTATATTGTGTATGATAACATAAATAATAAAGAGAGTTAGTCTCTAACTGCCCTTCAATTTGTTTCCTGTTACATATGTGTCTGCAACGTACAGAAAATTGTAATCAACAAATGACTTTTTAGCATTCTTCACCAGATCTTGTATGGCTGGGGGGATGTTTGGACCTCAATTAATATTAAGATTCAACTCACAACATACATAATATCTATTTAATGCATCAGGCAATGAAAGACTTTTAAGAGGAATAATTAATAAATACAATGAGTATGTATGCACTACTTACATTTTTTCTTAATTAATAATAGAAATTAAGCCCGATACAATCTGATGCATGCAGCAGGAGACAAAGACCGAATTTGTAGCCGTGACTTTTCATTTAATAATTCGTGAATTTCTGGTAAACAGAAGACAGACTCTCGAGAACTTCCAAGAAGCAACAAAAGCTATCCGACTTTCGATCAGTTGATGTATGACTAGCTAGTTGGATTTAACAATGGTTATTTAATATCAGGTCATTACGTTATTATATTATATTGACCATTTTAATTAAGATTCTACATATTATTAGTAGATGAGGTGTCATATTAATTACATTTAATTAATTATTTGACCAACAATTAAAGAAATGCTGTCGGGGTGTGAAGTAGAAGACTTTGTAAGGAAAGGAGATGGAAAGTGTTTAGGTTAATGAAGGAACAATTTAAGAGCTGACCATTCCATTTATTATTCATTAATAAGGATTCGTTATGAACAAATATATTTTCTAGTATCTTTCTGCAGAATTTCTTAATTTGTTTCGATTTAAAACATCCTTTTAGACAAACAGAGGTTACTTAATTAGACAACCTAAGTAGCTAGAAGCAAATTTCTCTGTCCTTTAATTATTATTGTTATTATTATTATTTTTGGTTTATTTAATTTATCTTCATGCGATTTTGATTTGTTTTATAGAAAAACAATTGTCATCAACAACATGCATGATGAGCATTTCTGCTTTCAGAACAATGCATATATAAATTTATTCTCTTAAAAGTTACAAATGAAAGCCAAATCCTTGAGCTAGCAAAAGGAAGCACTAATGGGTATTTGGTGATAAATTAATTTTTGTCAATTAAATATGCTTTGTTGTGCATATATGTTGCAGAGAATTTCTCGGTATTATGTGAAGCCTAAAGAGAAGAATTCCATTCTCGTACGATTCCATTTCCCTTTTGGTTGTTGAATACACCAGCTTTCTCTTTAACTAATCTAATAATAATAAGGTAAAATTAAAGAAGAAAAAGCTTGGGAATCCATTTTCTCAGCAACCAAACGATCGAAAAAATAAACTTGTGTCTTGAACTATCCCTAAAAAGATGAAAATATTATGTTTATCTGCACAAGGATTGTTATCAGTTGATGATTCGCAGATCAACTCAACCTACAATTAATTGGGAATATTATTCTAAATTATTCGTACAAATCAAATGAAAATAAAGGGCAAGCACAAAACGAAGTGGATCTGTAGTTGTAGGCAGCCAAATTGACCATATAATTCCTTGCAAATTTTCATCATCAGATTAACTCCTTAATGATGACAAGAAGGAGCTGGTGTTGAGGGTATAGTGGGGAACAATTAAGCATAGACTTTTTCTAGGCAGTTGTTTTTCTTTGTTGGTCTGTCACAGGTTTCCCATCTCATCACGTATTCCTTCCTCATCCATAACTCTTTTTTTTTTTTTTTTTTCTCTGATAACAAAATTGCAATTAACATCGAATGATAACATTATGCCATGTTCTAATCACAGCCCTTGTCTTTCATCCTTTACGTCCAATTTTCATAGTCAACGATTCCTTATATTTAAAAAATAAATAAAATTTATGGTTTAAAAACAATAACTGATTTGTAAATTGGGTGGGGGGTTGGATTTGGGTGATGGAAAGTAATGAAGTCGACGGGGCTGGCTGACATAGATTTTGAATGTTCCATACGACTAGTGCCCAACTGCAGCAAGCAAGCGAGCACATGAATCGTTATATATTCAATGATGGATCAAGTACAACAGCTCCTGCTCCTGCTCCTGCTCAGCCCTATTTAAAATATTCACACGACTTTGTTGTCATTATATTAAATTGACTTCAGAGGGAAAAAATTAAAAAAAAAAAAAAACTAAAGAAATAAAAGCAGCAAATTTGAGGTCATAAAACATAAATATATATTGGGATAATTTCATATATCCGGCCCTCCTTAAAATTTCATTCATTCTAGATATTGACCTCATTACTTTCAAAACATGTTATATACCTCCTAAAATTCATGAAGCAATTTTATTTAAAAATAAAACTCAACGGACTCCTCAGAATTAAAATAACAAATAGACCCATCAAATAAAATTATTTTGTTGCATAGAGCTATTATTCAAAACAAAATTTTAATGTTCTTATTTTTTTTTAAAAAAAAATACTTCAAATTAAATAAACTATTTAATATTTACAATCAATAACAATTAATTGAAATATAATAATAATATTATTTTTAATTTGAAAAAATAATAATAAATGAAATTATGGGATAAGATTATTTTATAACTTATAATAATGGTATCATATTAAAGAGTAATAATAAAATAATAAAATTAAGTTGACTTATGGGATACAATTCTTTTATAATTTGTAACAATTAATTAATTAATTTCTTATTAACAATAATATATATATATATATATATATATTTCTTTTTAAGTTAGAGAATTTATGTGTAATATTAAAATTCAAGATATAATGTACTTGAAGTAAATGTACTTGCACTAACAATTAGGGGTTTGAGTACAAACTATCCCTCTTAACATGTTAAGAACACAAAAATGGCTTTAACTTGCTTTTGATCGTAGTTGCGCTGGGAGTAGCAGTAGGTGGCTTTTGAGACTACATTTAATTTTGTGGGCCGAAAAATTATTGATCTTATCACGTATTACCAAGGCTTCATTAAATTACAGATTTCCCTGTTAAACTTTCATTGTAAAACTACTATTTTTTAAAAAAAAAAAAATAGTAAACTTTATAAAATGTTGTAAATTACTTCTAAATCTTATATTAAAGTCAAGGTAAGAGAATTAAAAGTGAGTATCATTATGTCACAACTTGAGCAAGTATTCGGACTAGTTCAAACTTTTCTTTCGTATTTAAATACGTTACATGAACTGGCAAAGCTGATTAAAAAAGAAAGAAAAAAGAGAAACCCCGAAGGTGTCTGCCTCAATTTTCTATTGTAAGATGCAGATTTTAAAGTGAGAGACAATCGTTTATAATTAAATTCATATGGGTCTGCCTGCCTGCCTTCCCCCATAACATGATATAAATTAATTTCTCCAAAGGAAGGGAGACAGTTCAAAAGAAACCTACCTTGTCCAGCCTTTAACCAATTCATTTCCTCTTTGTATAAACAAGCCAAAAGACAAGTAAGTAATAGCTTCAATTTTTGCTAACTCTCACAATCACAAATCTCTCTCCCTTTTACAGTTTAATTTCCTTAATTATCCAGTTCAGGATTGTGTTTTCCACAATGAGAGACATTGTTTCTTGTTTTAGTGAAAATGCTGTAAATGTTGTCTCTCATTCTTCTTGTTCCAGTTATTCAAACAATTCTTGTTTATCTCCAAGTCTTCTGCCTTCGGTTCAAAACGCAGTTTCTTGTCTCTACAGAATCATTCTCTCTAATGGAAATCGACTCTTCGTTAAAGTAACTTGGTGCAGGAACCCCACAACAGGTCAAGAGCTAAGCATAAGCTTTGGCGATGAGACATCGGCATCTTTCAAACTCAACATCAATCCGCGCTTGTTCAGGAAGAAGAAAGGCAACAAAGTTATTGAATCTAGTAGTAATTGCAAGATCCATGTCTTCTGGGATCTTTCTGCTGCTAAATATGATGCAGGACCTGAGCCTGTGGAAGGATTCTATATTCTTGTCATGGTTGATTCAGAAATAGGTCTTGTTCTAGGCAGCTTGGTTGAAGAAATTGTTACCAAGAAACTGAGAAACGGTTGCCTAATTGCAAAAGTCTCTCTCATTTCTCGGCAAGAACACTGTTCAGGCAATACCCTTTATTCAACCAAGGCACAATTTTGTGATGCTGGGAGTGCACATGATATTGTGATCAGATGTAGTGGAGAAAATGAAGGGATAAAGCATCCAGTTTTATCTGTTAGCATTGATAAGAAGATGGTAATTCGGGTAAAGAGATTGCATTGGAACTTTAGAGGAAATCAGACAATATTTGTTGATGGATTGATTATTGATTTGATGTGGGATGTGCATGACTGGTTCTTTAATCCTGCATCTGGCTATGCCTTGTTCTTGTTCAGAACAAGAAGTGGCTTAGATAGCAGGCTGTGGTTGGAGGAGAAGTTTGTGCAGAAACATCAAGACAGTATTGATTTCTCTCTGTTGATCTATGCCTGTAAGAGGTCTTAAATGGTTTTTTTTTTTTTTTTTGCTTGGAGTTTATTTTGATTTTAAAGCTCTTACGCTTTTGAGGCATACTTTTCTTTCTTCTTGAAAGGAAGCAGATACTAATTCTTTTGACAATGATCATATCACAATAGAAAAATAAAATTGGGGTGGAAATGTTTAAGTTATTTTCTAGGTGTAGAAATGTAAATTTAAGACACCACATTTAATTAATTGGCTTTGGAATTTTGATTTGTCTCTCATTCTTTCTCTTCTTGAATGCCGGTAACATTGTGAATAATATTTGTTACATAATATTATATGATAGGATACTATTCAGCTTGCTATGCTAGTGTTGTGGATAATTTGGATTAGTTCTTTCTCGGTAATCTCTTCTCTTCTCATTAATTACGATCTTCTTGTAGACCAAATGAAATCCTGGATTCTTTTTGCCTGTCACAATTAATTATTGTCTTCCTAATTTAACAGTTTCTTAACAAGTATCAGGACAGCAACTGCAGTTCTAATTGGTTCAGTTAAGCAAAAGAAAGGAACAATACTTGTGAAGGCAATGTGGAATATTTATGAACAAGCGGAATGAATGTTCAATACTTTGTCACTAAACTCATATCAGTTTGCTGTAGACTTAATTTCAGCCATCAAATTAGTTAAGTACTCAATATATATATATATATATATGCAAGCACCGTGAAAAGGTAAAGCGGCAGTATATATATTGTTGTCCCTTGATTGACTAATTAGTATTTCTAGTTATTTTATTCTATTTATGTATCAAAACTGAGAAGTACTGGCATGCAAATCACATTAAATTATAATGAAATGGCAAGTAGCTTTTGAGCTTTCTAAATGTTTGAATTTCAGAACAATAATGTTTGTAGTTGAAGTTATGTAACTGGCAATTGTTGCTCTCTCCCATCATTCTTTCTTTCTTCCATCCATTAAAATTTTTAAAGTCTCTTGATCAGAAGATTGTTGCCTTTTATTAGTATCTATTTCTGGACCAAATTTAAACCAAATTCTATTTGCTAATTGACACCAATTAGTTCATCAAAGGAATTGGTCGTGCCATGAATATTAATTGAATGATGCAAATTCCTTAATTAAAGAAGACTAAAATGTAATTTCAATGGAAGTTCCGGACAGGCTTTCTTTATTGCAATACCATACAAGGTTTTGGGTGACCTAGCAAGAGACAAGGTTTTCTTGAGTTTGCTATAATTTGACTCTTTATTTTTGGGATACTCAATTTTTAGATCTGTCAATTCTCATTTGCTGATTTTCGTTGTAGCAGTTGAAATTTGAAATTCAAGTTGCTACACATTATTGCAATTATGTAGAGAGTTGAATGAGTCATCAAATCCAAGTGCCAATTCTTATTGTAGCACCAAAATAATGTGTATGACCATTTTTTTGACAATTCATGCTGAAATGTAAATTCCACCGTCAAATATTCAATTCCCGCTATTGGGTGTAATGATTAATGAGAAATAATATTGTATAAAAAGTCATATTAATATTATAAATATTAAACAAATAAAATATTATCGATCATATATATATATATAAATGTTTATAATGTACATATAATAATTGAGCTCCAATTAATATTGATGAGTATTTTGTTTTCATTTGATCGGAGGAATGAAGGTGAAAAATAAAGAAATCTTTAAAAAAATAAAAATTCTTTTTTTTTAAATTTTTAGTTAGAGAAACGAAGGAGACGAACTAATTTTTTAGAAATTCTTATTTCTCAAATAAATATTAAAATTTTTAATTATAAAATACATAAATTATTTCAATAAAAATAAGTATTTTTGTCTAAAAAATAATTAATTTATACAATGTGTAATTATATTTAAGAATATTAATAGAATATATTTATTAAAAATCTATTATAATAATTCTTTTAATAAAATTAAATCAAGTTTAAAAAATAAAAATAAAAAATGAATAAAAATTTTTCATTTATTAATAAATATCAATAAATTTAAAAATAAAAAGTATATTTATCTAAGAAAAAAATAGTAAATTTTTTGTTATTGCTGATTTTATGGCGCAATCAAATTCCCAACACAAATTATTTTTCTTTCTCTTTTTTTTTTTTTTTTAGTTCCCATGTTTATTTAATTCTTCAAGCATGCCTTCATTTATGGAAGGAGAAGAAACAAGAGTTGTGCGATGCTACCTAAATTTTGACCGCGTAAAAGAAGGTGGGTTTCGTGGCATTGTCAATATCTGGGCAAGACAAATTTAGGCAACTCTCCAATCTCCATTAATTTTTTTTTTTTTCTAAATTGCCCATTGCCCTGCCTTGTACGCCCACAAGCCAATGTCACCTATATTCAATTTTCACTTTAGGACCCACTTATGGTATCTTCCTTGTTCAAAGATTACCGTAATTTTTTCTTCAATCATATCTTGTAACCACTCTTTCCATTTTGGACTCCTCTAAATATAACTAATTTAATAAGAACAAACAATATGCTAATAACGATCTTAGCACCCTAACAAATATTTTCCTTAAAAAAAAAAGAAAAGAAGAAGATTTAAACTATATTTAGTATTGTTGTATTTTTACTAATTAATTTTAAAAATCTAACAATTAAATCAATATCAATTTTCTACAAGAATTAAATATTATATACATATATGTTTAACATTTAATAATTTCATCTTATAGCAACTATAATTTTAAAGATGATTAATGATTTTATTAATTTGTTAATTTTAAAAATACATTCTTTTGACATGATGATCTTGATCGAGCATTTATGATTTAGTAACATACACTACCCCTTGAATAAATTGACACTTTGTGAGGGTAATGGTGATGTTTGTTAATGTCCAAAGCCATATCAAGTCCATTCGTCAAAGTTGAATTTCTGCAAGTGGAAATTTACCAACTCTTACAAAGTTGACAAATTTCTCACCAAAAACCAAATATAACAAAGTCAAATTAGGAGTTGGACTGACATCACTCATTGATTTTAGGCTAATCATTCCCATAATTTCTTTTTACCACCATGGAAAACTCATACCACTAATTTAAGAAGAAATTTCTCCAATATCGTTTGTAGAAAAAGAAAAAATTGATGAACTTTCTTCCTATTAGAGAGCCACGTTGATTTGAAATTAACAACCTAACACTACTTAACAGGATACTACTTAATTGAGGTAGATTAAGATCAAACACTTTCTAAGATAATTAATGGAATGCCGATTGATTAACTGAAAACCATTTATCACAATTAATTAATTAATTAATATAATAAATGTTTATAGTTTAAAACTACTTGAAAGCATTATTTGAATGATCTCCATCCTTATATTTATTTAGATGCATAAAAAAGTTGGAGAGTCATCATGTGAGAAGGTTAAAAATTATTCTCGAATTACTTGATAAAATACAAAATATCAAGTATCAATTTTTTATTAAGAAATTCTAGTTGGTTGCATACATTAATTTATGAAGATCTGATATTTGATTAATATCATTATTTACATCATAATACTATGTAATCATGGAATGCAAAATAAATAAAAATGGAGGCTTAAGAATTCCGTAATGAATTTCACAAAGTATGGTATTCATATTTTACTAGATTTACTATTTGACTAATTTTATATTGAAGATAAAATTAGAGGAAAATAGTCGCGTGTGTGTTTCTAATAATTATGATATTTGCTCCAAACAAAGCCTTCAGTGTTAGGCTTTGGGCCTAGACTATACTTGAAATCCACCTTACCTACTTTTTAATAATCTCCTATTTAATTGTTATTATTATTCCCAGCTGAGAGGAGCGAAAGCGAGACATATCGCCAAGAAGAAGAAGAAGATGAGATATTATTAGTGTTTTAGCTGTATAACCAATAGAAGAGAATGGAAAAAGAACATTGGAGGTTCTAATGTATTGTTTGTTAGATTTGCAAGCAATCATGCGGCTTATAGTTGAATTTGGATTCAAGAAAGCGCCTTTAATTTGAATGTTGGAATTGGAGCTGAAGCTATGGTCTGGGACGATCTTCTGTTAACACTTGGATTGTGCCACGCAGGAATAATAATAATAATAATAACTACACCAACGATTTATCTTATTGCAAGTTGTTGCTCCACTTTCTTGGGTAGTGGAGAAGAACTAGTTCATAAGACTTAAGTCTACTTAACTTACAGGACTTGCTCGCTATAAGCCTATATATAAATATATAGTGCTCCACAAGACAGTAAAAAGGAACAAAATCTTTATTCTAATTAGATTGAGTAATTTAAGAGAAATAACAACTCCCGTTAATTTGCTCTGTTACTTTTTCTTCTTTTCCTACCATATTTAATTGCCTATCTATTTTTAGTATATTTGATGCATTTAGATCAACTTTTAGTATCAGACCCTATGTTCCTCACTATGGGATATCTACTGGTTTATGGTGCTAAGTCTAGATATCAGGCAATCGGTGAGCCTCTCTACATTCTGAAGCTCCATCACTAAGTGGATTCAAGCTCAACTATACTCCTCATCGTCTTTAGAAAGAGTGAATAATGTTGGTGAGAATTCTTCTTCACGAGCTCACCTGACAACTGAAAAAGACACGACTGTCATTTAAAAAAAAAAAAAAGATGATGATGACAACCATCAGTTCATGGAAGCACGACCTTAATCTTTCAATGTTAAAGCCAGGATTGACATTTCGACTTTTGATGGCATAACTGATACAAAGAAGTTGGACTCTTGGGTGGACCTGCTGGATACCTACTTCACACTCTATGGATTCAGTAGTGACGAGAAGGTTGCATTCGCACGGTTGAAATTAACTAACCACGCATTGGCTTGGTGGAATGCATTCTTAAAGACCAACAATGATAAGGAGATAAACTGAAAAGAATTCACTTGTCTTTTACGCCATGAATTCTACCCCAAGGGATATTCCCAAAACTTTTGGTCACGTTGGCACAACCTAAGGCAGCGACAAAACCAAATAGTGCAAGAGTACACTACAGAGTTTCATCGACCAGTGGTGACAATGGAAATCGACCTTGAGAATGAAGACATTTTGACTAAGTATGCAGCTAGATTGCGTTGAAAAAATGAGAGTCTTATGTAAGATACACTGCCTCTCCTATTTATTAAAACAGTAAAATTATTTAATTAATAAAATAAAAATATATATTTATTAATATTAAGTGAAAAAAATTAATAAATAATTTTACCATTTAATTAATATAGTAACAAAAATTTATAAAATTATTTATTATTTTTTTATTTACTATTAATATATATATTTCTCTCACCTCATTAATCAAATAATTTTATTACATTAACAAATATCTACTTGATGGAATTATCACATTTCAAACTCTCTCTTAAAAAATTTACAGGCCACTAACATCTCCAATGCTAGTAGCATTACTATGGCCATTGAGCAAAAAAATAAACCTAGAGGGCAGCGTACTTCGAATAGCGAAAAGGAAAGAAGTGGCGGCAACCAAAATTCTAAGAATAACGCCAAAAAAGGTAACTTAGCATCTCCATCTAAGTCAACTGAATTCCATGAACATTGCGAAATTTCAGGGCACGAGAAGGGAAAATGTCAAAAGCTACATCCTGTACTTTTTCTCACAAAACGGAAAAAGGATGACAAAGGCAAAGTACGATGACGTCAAAAGTTTCCAACGACGACTTGAACTCGGACAAGTCAAAGAAGCGGACAAGAGTTTGACTCTAATGGCAATGCCAAGGGAGAAAAACTCGAGTCTACCGATGGCATATGACAAAAAGGAGGAGCTATTCACATTTTGAATTTAAGTAAAATAAGAGATCATCGAGGCTATCATCGACACTGGCAGTCAAAAGAATCTGATTTTAGAAAGATTGGTCCAGAAATTGTGACTGGAGACAACTCCACTCCCAAATCATACCCGCTTGGATAGATATAGAAGAACATAGAACTCAAGATTGATTGCCAATGCAAGCTCTGCTTCGCCATTGCCACTCAATACATCAACGAGGTAACTTGTGAGGTGGTCCCTTTAGTTATTTGTCAAGTAATTTTTGAGAGTTCAAATTTGTGGAAGTAAGAAGCTATCTACTACTGGCATGCTCAATGGTATTAGTTCGAGGAAGATGAGAAGAAGTACATCGTTAACAAAGATCGGTAATGCTGAAAGAACGATTTAGTAACTGCCTGCGAAGCGAGACGAATGATAAATGCATCTCAAAAGTTCGTCCTATTGATGCCTAACTCGTAAAAAATAAGGTAAAAAAATCAACCTTAACATTAACATGCAGTGAGCTAGAGAGCAGATTGAATAACTACTTTAGAAGTATGCTAATTTGTTTATAGAAATACAAGGGTTTCCTCCAAAACGGGCAGTGAAGCATGAAATCCAACTAATCTCCGACTCGACATTACCTAATCTTTCCATAGATAGCAACTCAGTAATGGAACACGAAGAAATCAAGCAACATGTACAAGATCTACTAGACGCAAGAATCATTAAGCTAAGTAACTCTCCCTGCGGATTACCAATCACGAACTACTGAGCTTTTAATATAATCACCGTCAAGAACTAATACCCTATACTACGTATCAATGACTTATTGGATTAACTAACTATGCTACTATATTCAACCAAGCTCAATCTAAGATTTGGATATTATCTAGCCCAGATTCGCAATGAAGACACATGGAAAACCATATTCAGGATGCAACAAAGATTATTTGAGTGGCTTGTGATGCCATTCGGTCTTTGCAACACCCCAACAACCTTCATGTGACTCATGGATGATGTCCTCTGACCTTTCATCGACAATTTTGTTATCGTGTACCTCAATAACATCCTTATTTATAGCAGCTCTTAGGAGGACCATTTGGTGCACGTATAATGAGCGTTTAAGACTTTAGAGTAACATCAATTACTCCTAAATCGTAAGAAGTGTGAGTTTAGTAAACAAAACCTATGATATCTTGGGTTTTTAATGGGTAATGGTGAATTACAAGTCGAGATTGATAAGGTAAAAACGATTGCAAAATAGCCACGCCCCCGTTTTCGTGATACGATTGCGAAGCTTCATTGGAGCTTGTCAACACTTTTTGTAAATTTATTTGAAACTTTTCCCTTATTGCCTCTATTCTCCATTCGTTGCTTAAGGCGAATCAAACATTTACATGGACGAAAGAACATGAGAACACGTTCTTCTTATTGAGGCGAAAGATCAATGAGGTGCTAGTTCTCGCCTTATAGGACCTGCAGAAGCCATTCGAGCTTGAAGTAAACGCATTAGGATATGCTGTAAGGGCTATTCTAATGAAAAAGAACATCCTATGGTATATCACTCAGAAATGTTTCAAGGTTTTGCGAAGAATTACCCAACATGTGACAGAGTTCCTGGCCCTACATCAAGCAGTGAAGCATCGGCATGTATACCTCCTTGGGAAGGAGACGATGGTACACAGTCATCACTACCCATTACAATATTTACAAACGGAGGCCCGATTACAACACCCTCGACAATGAAATGGATGACTTACCTCCAGCAATTCCACCTTGAGATCAAGTACAAGAAAGGCATTCACAACAAATTGCTAGGCATGTTGTCACGTCCACCAGCAGTAGTACTTTGTTTATCGTACTCATGCAAGTGCAGCCCACTTTTAATGAGAAGTTTGCAAACTAGTATAATGAGGATCCTGACCTTCAATAGGAATTGGCAGAGGTGAAGTTAGGAAGGCTATCGAAGTTCGTACTACGTGATAGGCTTCTTTCTAAAGGAAAACTCGTACGCATACCAAAAGTTGATGAACAAGTGAGATACTTATTTTGTAGTAGTCGATAGATTCTCGAACATGGTCGTACTCATACCTTGCAAAAAGACAGTCAAAGCAAAAGAAGAGACACGACTCTTGTTTGAAAATGTATGAAAAAAATTTGGTCTGCCCAACTCCTTATATCTGATCGGGATAACAAGTTCTCCAATAAATATTGGTATTTGCTATGGGCCAAGATGAACATCAAGTTAAAACACAATACTACGTTCCATCCTCAAACAAATGGTTGGACCGAAGCGGTCAGTATGACCATTATTTTCCTTTTCTGAGGATACAATGCTTGGGACCCCAAAACTTGGGATGAGAGCATTCCATTTTTACAATTTGCCATCAATCACACTGTATAGAGCTCAACAAACAAATCACCAGTAGAAGTTTGCATGGGCTTCCTACCATAGACCCCCTTCAGTTTAGAGTTTGCCATCGAAACAACCCTACAACTAATGAAAGGCAAAGGTGACATGATAAGGCGCAACAATTTGTGGATTGAATCAGGAAGATACATCAAGAAGTGAAGCAGTAGCTGCAAAAAGGCTCAAAAAAAAAACAACAAAGAGTGTCTTGACCGGCATCGGGTAAAGGGTAATTTCTAAAAAGGCTGCCTTGTTTGGTTACACCTAGGTAAGGATCGGTTGCGGGGATAAGGTAAGAAGCATAAGCCAATTCGCTACCGACCTTCAAAATTATTCGCAGAATTGGAAATAATGCATGTCAACTTGAGCTACCAACTTATATGGAGATGTATTCAGTAGTCAAAGTCAAGAAATCAACGCTTTTCGAGCCATCCATGCTTAATGATGAACCCGAAGAAGTTTTACCTGCGGTGGAAGATTTAGTCATTGAACAAGAAGCTATACTAGCTGAAGATACAATCGTAGAGAGAAAGACAACTACAACCCAACGTGGCACAACAAAAGTAGTTCGGATTAGACGAGAATGTCAAGGACCAAGTGCAACAAAATGGCTCTCGTGGGAAGCTGGACAAGCACAGGTTCCTCGTCTCTAGTTCTTGAACCAGCAGGAGCTGGCTCTTTCTAACATATGACGTCATGATCTGGTAGTTCTTTTGTTGACACCTATATTACGCCATGCAGGGAAAAAAAAAATAGCTCCACCTACGGCTCCACTTGTTACGGTTTGCTGCCCCACTTCATTTGGTAGTGGAGGACTAGTTCATAAGACATAGTCTACCTTACGTGTAGGACTTGCCCACTATAAGCCTAGTGCTCCTAGGAGATAGCAAAAGGTATAAAGAAAAAAAATCATTATTGTGATCGGATTGAATTATTTAAGAGAAATAATAACTCTTATATTATGTAAAAATTCTCTCTGATTGTTTTTCTTTCTTTTTTCTACCGTGTTTAATTGCCAACCTATTTTTACTATACATTTAAATCATGCTAGCATACAGATAGTAATTTGGAAATTGATTATGACATGTAAAGTATGTAGACGATGCATTTTCTTTCTTAGTTATTCGTTGTTTTCATTTTAGAAGAAGATCCATATATTTTGAGATATCAATATTAGCCTCGTTTCAGATTCATTCGGTGTGCATTTAGAATGTTATTAATATGGCGCGGCAGCCAAGCTGTTTAGAGTTGTTAAACAAGTCAGTTATGACTCCGTAAATTTTCCGAAAACAGAGTGGTGTTCTAGGACGTACAGAAAGTTGGAAATCACCTCTTAAATCTCTGTAATCTCCATTCTTGTTAATAAAAGTGTCTTCGCGTGTTGCTCCCTGTGGGATGCAAGCGTTTTGCCGAACCACGTAAACATGTTGTTCGTGTGTTTGATTAATTGCATCTGAGTAATTTCGTGATTGTATTATCGGTTCCTGGTTTTTTCTCATTCATGAAACATTCTTGAACCGGTTTCCGGGTTAAAATCCTAACATCAACTTTCAAGGAAGCATATGCGTAATTCAAAAAATGACCGTTGAAATAAGTTTTTACGTTCATTTGTAGAAGGGATTAACCCTTATCATTTGCCAAATTCCACAATCAGCCACCTGCATATATAAATTGCCAACCAGAAAGTAAAAGAATCACATAATTAATATGTCTACACTAATACGAGCTGAAATTGCAAAAGAACTCATAACAAGTGACAAACCACAAGGCAAATACATTATATATATATATATATATTGTATATGGATATGCAATCACACACACACTATATATATATATAGATAGATTGATACTATCTGGATCTGCAGCTAGCTAGCTGCGCAGCTTCTTCTTATTGTTTCAAAATTTTCAGGTCATGGTGCTGGTGGTTTGACAAGAGCAGCTGGGAAATCAAGCAGAACAATCTTGTCGATAGCTGTTGAAAATGTAGCCGAGAATTCGGTATGGCTGGGATGGCTTGTAAATGCGGTACAGTCTTCCTTTTTGTTGAATGTCATCAAGAAAGCATGCGTAAAACCTTGTCTAAGCATCTCTTGCCCTTCCACATCATGTCCCCTTTTAACAAAAAATAAAAAATAAAAAATATTTTTCCTTCACATCTTCTCCGATGGCAAAAAAGACCTTCGAATTTAAGAACTTTTTGAAGTTGTTCATGTGCATATCCAATTATATACATGCAATTTCCAATAAATAATTGAACAAAAGACCTTGGGAAACAGGTTTAAGTAACAACACTAGAGAATACCCTTTAATGATTATTGGTATTACTATATTAAATTTATTGTGGCTACTACTGGATGAAAGAAGCTTATAATATTATGAATACTAGAAAAAGAAAGAAAAAGCACAGATTAACTCACCATTCAAAGGATTTGACAAGATCAATCTCTGAAACCAGCTTCTCCATCCCTTTGATAATCTCCTCCACGGCCACACCTTCCTTGAACTTAACAACAACCAAATGCTTGAACTCTGTCACTGTCGCCTCTTCACCCATTTTTGAATTTTGAACCCTAACAATAATAATGATAATGAAGAAAAGAAGTTACATTGGCATTGGGCTTGTATATATTTATAGCCGAGGCAGAGCTACAGCCAGAGCCACAACCGAGTAAATGAAATTATTTGCGTGTCAACTTCAACAGTCCTACCTGTCTAGCTACCGTGGCATTGCACTCGTGTTACCTCCTTAATTTATTGGACACCACCTGCATTAGAGTTGTACTACTGGTACTACTGCAGCAGCTTTTTGTGTGTGTGTGTGTGTGTGTGTGTGTGTGTGTGTGAGAGAGTGTGAGAGAGAGAGAGAGAGAGAGAGATACATGGCCTAAAGTTGGAGGTGGCAAATCTGCAGCTCGTTCATGAAATTGAAATTTATTTATACTTGTCATTGCACTTAATTTTTTTAAAGGTTGGATCGACCCAATTCATTCTATATTGTACTCAATTTTTTTTAATGGTTGGGTCGACCCAATTCTTTTTATAAGTTTATTAAATTTGTATTACACCTAATTCTTTTTAATTTTTAAATTCTTTTTATAAACTTCTATAAATTGTTCGCATTTTTATGTTGATATAGTGATTCAATCAATATTTTGCATCTAAAATTTGAGTTTGACACAAGTGCACGTGAATTCATATGTCTCTTATTTTCATGTAAGACTCGTGGGTGGCAGGAACTCTTTTACCACCTGTATATGAGACTTAGGCTTAGGGTGAGGCAGGTGGAGACCCATGCATGCCATAGCGAGACCCACTCGTTGTGTCTAGCACCATTGTCGTATCACAAATTTTGCACATGAACCGGGACCTCCCTTATTCCCATGGCCACACCATTTTTTTTTTCTTGGAATTTGAGAGTTACATTTTTCACCGCCACTACCAGACCATTACATCCCCACCTCACTAACTTTTTTTTTTTTTTCCTGCTATTTTTCCGTGTGGGGAAAGAAATGAAAGGACCTGTGCCCTAATACTACCAGCTTTTTCCTCTCAGATATACACTCAGAAAAAAGGTTATTCATTGCTTGACTCTTTCTCCACGTCCTTCCCATGTGATGTGCCCCCAAGGTTATATTATTATTGGAGTAGTACACTTCAATTCGTTTCATATGGTGATATTTGTCAATGCATGACCATTGCTTTTATAAGGAATCTTAATCAGTGCTTTCTTTTTCTTCCTACAGGGAAGAAAATTAGTGGTTAGTTAGGTTATATGTAAAATCAATTAGAATTAATAGCGATGTAAGATGACTGAAATGCATTATTGTCAATTTGGCAACTATTAACAACTGCAGTTATATATGTTGTCTACTCACAAATATTTGATAAGAAATCGTCAATTCCACAAAGATTTGTTCCGAGAAAACGATAAAAGCAAACAAATCATACAACTTCTTCTCTAGAATTTACTTACCCGTAATCATCGCATCATCGCATGCCGAAAATTTGGTTAAGTAATTAATGCTGCCCTTGCCCGTCGTTCGCCAAGCTCAAGACGTACAAATTAAGCAAGCACTTTGCATGCCCTAGGCATAATACAATTAAAATAAAATTTTTAAATAAATGTTCCTTCGGATCCCATGGCTTTAGGCAATTAAGTATTAGAGTGAGTACTTAATGATTAAGCTCTTATTTATTTATTTAAGTTTTTGGCTTTTGGAGCTGACCGACAGGATGGGCATCACTTCGCGCAAAGAATAATATTTTGAGTGCAATCGGGTAATGGTAATGCCAGTGCCCTAGAACTGATAAACAAACCACAACAAACAAATAGGTTCGCATGTTTGTATGCATGTACATTAGCTGTCAGCAGGCCACGGAATAGTGGCAAAAAGGAAGGACAGTCAAATTAATTCAAAAGCTCCATCATCTCATCAGTATTATTGTTCTCCACCTTCCAGACAATGAGCACCACCGCACTACCCTAAACAACAAGCTTTATTTAGTCGATGGTACATTGATACATTCATACAAACATGAATGAAAGGTTACAAATTAAAGTTAATACCAAAGCTAATAGATATAGAATTCAAAGATTAAATTGTCACTGTATCAAATTTAAGAGTGGTTGATTATCATTTTATTTAAATATTAAAAATTTTAAAATGTATTATTTAATTATAATTTTTTATTTTATAAATTTTTATAGAAATTTTAAGTTCAATTATTAGAAAATAAGATTGAAGTTATTAAGAAGAGAGAGAATGTGTCTGCCACGACCTCCATTGGCATGATTGGTCATTCATATACATCATTATGAATGGGCTCGCCGTATATTCCAATCAATTCCGCGGGTCGAACGGACTGGGTTATTTTTTTCTTTTAAAACATGTCTGCAGGTAAAATTTATTTTTATAAAATTTTAAAATATTTTTTATTTAATATAATAATTTATTAATTTTTTTATTTAATTTTATAATAATATAATTTTTTGTATTTTTATTCTATTTTATTTCAAAATTTATAAATTTTTTATAAATGCATTTGTTATTTATTTAATTTTAATTGAGATATTAAAATTATAATAAATTTAATTTTAATATTATTTATTATAAATTAAGTTATTATATATTTTTTAAAAAATATATTATTAGAGTATATAAAATTTAATTTTATAAAATTTTAAATTTTTTTTTATTTTAATATAAAATTCTGCCACTGCTGTCCATCCTTTAGCAGTACCATATCCTTTATTTATTTGGACCCCTCTAGAAGCGTTTTGTCACAAGTATTGATTCTCATGTCTAAATTCACCTTTTTTTGGGCCACCAAATCTTTTGGATGAGTAAAAGTTTAAACTAAAATCACATGGCTCTTGTCACAACTGTCCTACTCAAAACAATTCCCTCATTCAACGTCTCTTATAATATAAATCTTCAGCTCAATAATCTTCAAATTTTCTGATAGCATGCATACGTTAAGCTTTTTGACAATATTTTTTTTACATATTTTATAAAATATTTTTAAATGTATATGCTATCGGATAGCATAATTGTGATGCAAAATCTAACTTTGTTGTTGATGCCTCAATTCCCTAACAAAGACAAAATAAAATGGAGGTTAAAAAAACAAGATAATAACATCCACCGCATTTTTCCTTCAAATACAAAAACACTGACAACTGATTTTTTGCTATTACCTGCTAATCCTTTTCAGGTGCATAAAATTGCAGTACCCACCACGGTTGCATGTATTCTCCTCATATTGCCTACAGGTAGCCTCACGGAAGTCCGTCACAGGGGAGAAGTTAACAATAATAGGACGCCCTATCACTATTGATGATCAAATCAATGCAAGACTAAGATAAGAAGAACCAAGTCAAAACATTCACCGCCACATCAGCAAACGTTCGCCAATTACCACATCATGAGTCAAACTACAAAAATGTAGGAAACAAAACTTATTCAAGAATATATAAGGCAACACCATGAACTTAAAATATCAGGACAGAAGTCTAACCAGCATAAAAACTCCCGCTTAAACTTTTAAGTGATCTTGCAGCTTGTTCTTCCTCCCCATATTGAACATAAACGTTACCAACCTGCAAAGAGAATAACTGTATGTTAAATATAAAATAACAAGAAACAGAAAATAGCCCAAAGAAAAGATTCAATAGAAGCTTACCATGTGATCAGCTAAGTTGTCACAGACATTGAGGCTCTCAATTTCACCATATTTGCTCAATTCCTCAAACAAATCTTCATAAAAATCCTACAATTCCATGTGAAACATCTAAACGTCGTTAAACACGTGTAGACAAGTTAATACGCAATATTTAATTCTGGCAACATTTAATTAACCTTCAAGGAAAGAATAATCCACGATTACATAGAATGCAAATTAGATATAGATTGATAGAAAAAAATGCCAACCAACAAATTAAGAGAAAAGGATACGTAGTTCATAATCTGGATAAACTTCATTGTTTCGGTGTTATGGAAAAAAAAAAAAAAAAAAGCCACCACAAAAAGAGCTGAGAAGTTTTCATAAACGTTCCATACAAAATCCTCCCAAGGATCCAGCAACACTGCAAATGAACGGAGGGAAAAATAATACACTTTCCTAAAGGAAAAAGAATTAGAAAGCACCTATCAGAACAGAAAGAAAAAAAAAAAATTACTAAAGCACATATCAAGAACGCGGCCAAAGATATATAAATAGAAAGAACACACATTCAATTACTGAAAGAAAAACTTTAACTTGGTATCTAGTCAATAAAAAGAAATGTAATCTTAGGATACGAGTAAAAGCACCTCCAAGTGTTGTTGGATCTTGCGCGGGTCAAGCGGGTTACCCTGTGCGTCGACGCCGGGTGCGATCATATCGAGTCGTTGGTACATGTCTGAAAGCAAAAGAGTCGGACTGATGCTGGGCTTCGTGTGAAGACAAGAGCACCGGTCGCCGTGTCTGCAAGCGCCAATCTTGAAGTAAAACGGACAGTTTACTCTGTCTTTCTCGGTGCCAAATATCGAAGCTTACTCTGTCTTTCTCGGTGCCAAATATCGAAGCCAAGTGTTCAGCCATCATAAATTCCCATTTCAATCTCCGAAGTCTCAACCACGACCACAAGCAAACCTACCCGTTTACTCTGTTGCAAAGAGGAGGGACGAAGCGTCTGTGTAATTGAGATAGAAGATGATATCACACAATTTATTTATAATATTTAATTTAATTTAATTTATTTTTTTATGATAAAATAAATATAAATTTATATTCAATAAATTATTTAATTAATAAAATAATATATTTAAATTTTTTTATTAAATTTATAAAAAATTAATTTTATGAATTATAAATAAATATTTTTAACTGAAAACATACTATTAAAAATTATTACTAAATTTATTTAAATATAATTTTCATATAAAATATATTTATATATGATTCAATAAATAATTTATTAAAAATAACACTCTTTTCTATTAAGTTATTTAAAAAAAATTAATTAATATATTTAAAATATTTTATTTTAACTCGATTTGTCATATTATTTACATAATAATTTAATAAAATCGTAATGTAATATACTTATTCTAAAATTATTGAACAAGCTAATATTTATAATAAATAAATATATACATTGTATAATATTATTAGATATATTGTTATACTATTGTAAAAATAAATTAAAATTTTTTTAAT
The DNA here is from genome assembly GCA_032401905.1 of Swietenia macrophylla. NCBI lineage: Eukaryota > Viridiplantae > Streptophyta > Magnoliopsida > Sapindales > Meliaceae > Swietenia > Swietenia macrophylla. The sequence continues at coordinate 3,936,319 of CP135565.1, forward strand.
ATATAATATTAACTAATAATTTATTGTACATCAATTCTTTAGTAACTTATTTCTTTTTTTTCTTCCATTTACTCAATTTTTTATTTATGGACGATGCTACTTCTATAATTTAATACTATTAATTTTAATTTTTAAAAATTTTTAATGAAGTTATAAATTAAAAAATTAAGACAATTAATAAATAGTATACCCTATTTCTAAATGAAACTAAATTAGAACCGAAAAATAAGATAGATTCTAATTTTAAAATTTAAGAACTAAATTATTTAAAGTAGTTTCTAATTTTTAGTAGAATCAAAACTAGAATTGATTTTACTTAACCATATTAAGTAAAAGCATTGGTAAATTATAAGTCTTTCTAGAGGTGTCGATGGATCGAACCGACCCATGCTTAGCACCACCAGACCTTTAAACAATAAAGCTTGGCCTGACCCGGTTTTATAACAAACCTAGGTCGGGTTAGGAGTTTAAAGCCTATAATGGGCCAAGCCTAGCCTGCGTGGGCCCTATAATTTTTTAATAAATTTTTAAATTAATTTATGAAAACCAATCATAACCCAAATAGGCCCAAGCACAGATCGTGTCAGGCCTTACCATCTTTCTGGTGAAAGTACGTCGAGTCTAATTTTTATAGGTTGAGCTCGATTGGCCAGTCCTTGTTTGGCAAGTCTATTTCTAATGATCTCTTGTTTGCCTCATTCAATTAAGCTTGCTCTTCCCTATATTAACAATGTAAAGGGAATGTTTTGTACAAGCTTACCTTGACTTAACAACAATTCTAACTTAAAAATAAGATTCATAAAAGTTTTAAAAAAGATACTATTATTATTAATTATGTTTATATTGTTGACAAGAAATTTTCTATATAACATTTTATAGGGATAATATATTTTATTTTTGAGAAAAATTTTACTCGTATAAAAAGGAGAGAATTCGATGCAATATGTGTGATAATCAAAGTATATAATAAAAAATAAAAATTGAGAAACAATTTTTTAATATGGATGTTTGACAGTAATGCAAATGGTACTATTTTTGGTTTAAATTATTAGGGTTATTTATGTAATTATAAGAAATGATCGGTACAGGGAGATAAGTATATATTCCTATAAAATTTTCGAAATTTGAATTTTTCATAAACTGGAGGACTGATATGTAGTTTTTTGCAAACCTCAGGGCAGATGTGATAATTCATAAAATTTTAAAAAAAAAATACAAATTCAAACCCTAAGCTACGGCATCAGAACATCAGAACAGAAGCCATGCTAGGAGGTTACAAGGCATTAAAGACGCTCAATTTGCCGCGGAGCTTGGCTTGGGCGCTAATGAAGCATTCGCTAGAATAAAAATCAATTTCTCAATTTGTGAAGCATCAATAGTAAAAAATCAGAATTGTTTGGTTTCCCCGAGGTTAGTGTCTATTTTCTTTGCATTTTTGTGTACAAGAGAAACCTATACTAATGATTTTCTTCTTTCTGTCTTTTTTGCGATTTCTTGGCTGCCAACGGGCATCAAAGTTTGAGTTTTGGTTAATAAACTTAATTTATACTATCTTTTGATTGATTTTTGTCTTTGAATGGACTTACATGTTTGCGTCGTGTTTATTAAGGTAATTGATACTGTTTGCTTTGTTATTTATTAATGACTATTTTGTGGTTGTCGTGAGTTTGGGCTATGAATAGACTTTGAATGCCGAAATGTGATGTAAGATGCTTAGTTTCTACTGCTTTTGTCGATTTTTTTTTTGGTGTTTTATTAGATGAATTTGCATGTATATTTTGTGCTTATTAATAGTTAGTTAATACTTTTTTCCTTTTAATATTTTACAGTGAATGGACTTTGAAGGCTTGAATGCGGTTTATGATGAGTAGGTTTTATTGTTTTTGTCTAATTTTTATACCCATTTATGCATTTTCTACAAAAATTTGAATTATTTAAAAAAAAAAAATTGATCTAGATTGTTAGTTTATTAGTTTGGTTAGCTATTAATTCTTGTTTTTGGGATATAGTTGATAAATTGAATGAGTAAAATTAGTGTTTGTTTAATCATATTCATTTGTTAATGTTTTTCTTTTACACCATGTCAAATTAGGAACATGTTTGCACTTGTAATTGCTATGACTGCATTTGGTTTTGAGTAGGATTTAAGATATGTGGATCCTGATAATTTTGGGCTACAAGATTTAATTGATAGGGTGAAGTACGTTTAATTGCTAAGAAAAAGCTTGTTAATTTTGAGCTCTGCCAAACTTTGGAAGACAAGACAGAAGTACCTTGCAAACTATCACACTTGGGCAAAGAAACATGTGTTGGATAAGAGAAGGCAACACTCATATGATGATATTTTGATTTAGCTTACAAATGGATGGAAATAAAATGCGACAACATTTTTTATTCTACTCTTTAGGGAGGAAAGAATTTTCTCTTCTTGTACCACTTGTTTATTATTGTTTTTGAAGCCAAGGACCTTTTTCAATTCAAAAACATTTTATTGGACTGACAATTGATAAGGTTCCAGTAGATGATCCTTTAGTATTGTTCCTCAGACAAGGCATGTGATACGGATGACAAACACCCAAGTTGAATTGATTGTACATGCTATGGCTCATACAACTTAAAATGTGTGATGGTTATAGCACATACTTCATGAGATGGCACTAGTCATGAGATTGCTGTAGAGATGCTCTTTCTTTTTGGATCTGTAGTATGATAATCATTTTGCAATCTGTTGCTAGTAATTGAATGTTTCTGGAGCAAATGAAGCATATGGAAGCTGATTGTTATTTCACTTGTGATATGATGAATGAGCAACCTAACTGCAACACCTTATGTGAATTTTGAAGATCAATTAGGAGATAATTGCCAAATGTCTTGTTTGTGCTGCTTTTACTGCTTTATCTTTAGGCTGACTATGTGCTATTTAGATTGGTCAGAAAGGCCTATCTTGGTCTCTAATTCTGCCCATGTTTTCTTCTTTTAGTATATTCTTCCGTGTATCTACTTTATTTTATTATATATTTCAACTCTATTCATTACTTCTGTTTGTCATATAATTGATAGAAGCCATTCTGAAAGTTGTTGCATAGTGGAAAACAGGATTCATCTCCAAACGAGTATCATCCCTTGTTTACTTTCTTCCACCTTCATTACCATGGAGCTTGTTGCTGCATGAAATTATCAACTCTTTTAACAGAGTCTAAATGCTTCTGCTGTTGTTCATTTGCTGATTGCAACACTTTTCTTTGGTAGATTTTATATATTAACAGATTTTGTTTCTCCTTTTTCCCTCCTTCAAACAGCACTCAAGCTTCAGATCATGCCATCAGAATCTGATAAATGGGGATGGGAACATGTTAGTGTGTTTGGTGGGTTTGAGCGGGGAAGTGGTACTAAAAGGTGGAAATGCAACCACTGCAATTTACGATATAATGGATCTTATTCTCGTGTTAGAGCTCACCTTCTTGGGTTCTCAGGTGTAGGGGTCAAAAGCTGTCCAGCAATAGACAGGTCTATGAGAGAAGCATTCCAGATCCTTGAAGAGGAACGCATTGCTAGGAAAAAGAAAAGGACTTCTGGGAGTGCCAAGCATGGTAAGCGTGTTCGGATGTCCCAGTCAGGCATTACTGCAAAAACCGTGTCCAAAGAAGATGTTGATGACATGGTAGCTAGATTTTTCTACGCTGCTGGACTGAATGTGAATGTTATAAACTCTCCTTACTTTCTTGACATGGTGAAAGCAATTGCCGCTTTTGGCTCTGGATATGAACTCCCATCTCTAGATAAGTTGTCTGACTGCTTTCTAAGTAAAGAGAGAGGAAAGATTGAGAAATTCATGGCTTCAGTTAGGGAGTCCTGGCCGCACACAGGATGTACGATACTGTGTGTCAGTTGTTTAGATGGCAGAATCGGCTGCTTCCCCACTGGTATATTTGTCTCAAGTCCAAGGGGACTGATATTCTTGAAAGCATTAGATATAGATGACACTGACGAGGCAGAGAATTTGTTCATTAGCATTCTTAGTGATTCAATTGTGGAAGTTGGGCCCAACAATGTACTTCAAATAATCTCGCATTTAGGCCATGTCTGTAAATCTTCTGAATCCCATGTACTGTCCAAGTTCCCTCATATATTTTGGTCTCCTTGTGCTTCAGAGTCTATTCACATGCTCATGGAAGAAATAGCTGGCCTCGAGTGGATAAAATCTACTGTCTCATGTGGTAAGCGGATTGAGCAACACATTATGTTTTACCAGCGGGCCTATCCATGTATTTTTACTCATAATCTAAAAGAGAGCTCTGACCGGCTTTCTGCAAAGTTTGCGCCTTCATACTGCTTTGTCAAGAGGATTTTTGACATTAAGCAAGCACTTCAGGAGGCAGTTGTTAGTGAAGAGTTTAAGCAATGGGAGCTTAGTATGCCAGGGGATCATGTATTTATTAAATCTGCCATCTTAGGGGATGATTTCTGGGTTAAGGCTCATTTGTTCCTGCAGTTATGTGAGCCCTTTGTAAGATTATTAGCTGCTTTTGATATAGATAAATCTGTCATGGGTACCATATATGATTGGCGGGTTCAGGCACTCGAAGATGTTAGAAGCAAAGGTATTGACACAAGTGCGCTGAATCAATTGGAACTGCTTATGGAAAACAGATGGGATGCGTTATTTTCCCCTCTTCATGCTGCAGGTTATATACTGAACCCTAGATTTTTTGGAAAAGGTCAAAACAAGGATAAAACTGTAATGCGGGGTTGGAAAGTTACTCTAGAAAGATATGAATGTGATAGTGCATCCAGGCGGATTCTTAGAGAGCAGCTCAGCTCTTACTGGCGACTAGAGGGTTGTTTGGGAGAGGAAGATGCTACTGATTTTAGGGATAAAATGGAACCAGTAGCATGGTGGGAAAACTTTGGTTTTGAGATATCACATTTGCAGACACTAGCCATAAAGGTTCTGAGTCAGGTTTCAAGTGTTACAATGTGTCAGGAAATTTGGCAAAATAAGGATTTCCCATGTCGAGAAGCAGCCAACAGGTTCGGTGTGGAGAGAGTTGATGATCTCTTTTTTGTTCAAAACAACCTGAGACTTCATAGCCAAAGAAATGGGAATTCAACTCCCCCATCTGGCCAAAGAAATATGAATTTTGGATACTCGTCTGGAGTAAAATCATGGGATAATGGTCATCTTGATCAAACAATAGATATTGTCAATATCCATGACAAATTGTGAAGCGTGTACTGCATATTTTTTCTTACTGTATAGCCTAGAGACAATTGGTGTTGAGCTTAGCTACAACTATATTGAGTTATTTTTCTGCAATATTCAAGATGTCTCTGCAGAAACATTTTTCTGATTGGTCTTGTATTTTATCAAAGTAATAGAAAATGTACTTTGAGTTAGATAGGTGGCATACATTTTTTGTAGTCAATGATATTTGTAAGTGTGACTATAATGTAACATGAACATCTGATTCTAACATGACAGTTTTGATGGTTTATTTGTTTTCAGTTGTGTTTGGGTTTGAATTTGATGATTACAAAATTAAGTATAGCATGGTAGTGTGGAGGACGGTATCTGTCTTGGGCTTTCATTCCTGGGCTTCCATTGCAATCAATTGACTACAACATGGGATTATAGCCAGCAGCTTAGCTTGGCCGAGACTGAGCCGGCAGGAATAATGTAGTAAATATAAATTTTTATGTATGTTTTCATATAAATTGATTAATAAAATTATATTATTGTCTCGTAAAAATATAAAACATATGATAATAATATAATATTATTATATTAATTTATATAAATAAATTTATATTTATCACACTAATTAATTAATTAACAATAAGCACGTGCATAAATGAAAAACTATAAAATGAAATGAAAGGAATAGAATGTAGTGGGAGTTTGGAGACACTTTTTATTAGCAACAATATTATTAGTGTATGCAATGCAATGCAATGCAATGGCAATGCAATGAATGATGCATTTCTTTTTCACCACTTTGTTAGCGGCATAAACAACTTTTTATATTTTATTAGTTTATTTATCAAATTGGGAAAGCCTTTGGTCCCTTCTGCGTGACAATGAATTCATAATAATAATACTCGTATACGTTGTAATTGGTGGATTTCCACCACTTGGTTTTGATTGGATAATATCTTTGCTCTTTGTGCTGATGCTAAAATATCATTTGCTTGCATTTCTTTATTTCTTTCTTTTGTTTGCACTTTCAACTTCTACTTGTAGCAAATTTTATAAATAATTAAATTGTAATGGTCTTATTGTATCAACCTTATTTTATTATTATTTTATTATTTATTATTTATTATTTATTATTATTTTGCAGCAACAGTTATCATTAAAAAGATAAATCCTGTCAAATGGATCAACAATCTCAACTATATTGTATATGTATTTGGTGAAGGTTGATGCATTTGTTGATTAATTGTTGTTTTGGTTTACCTATTATTACAAATGGTGGATATTATTTTACCCATTCAAAAATATTTTCAGTTGTTGCTTGTAAATTCTTCTTTGTTTAATAAAGCAGTGAAATAGAAATGCCACCCTCCTTGACTTCTAATCATTCAGAGTTTACCTTTTTTTTTTTTTTAAATACTGAAATTAGATGCTTATATGCATATACATATTATTATGCAGTTGGTAACATGATTGATTTTCTTAAAAAGAGCATGGTATACTGCATATATACTACTACTACTACTACTACTACTACTACTACTACGTTTAAGTTTTCCTATATAATCAGTGAAGTGGATACCCACCCACCCTGCTTCTGTATATTTTATATCATCAAGTAGACTCAGTAAAAACATCATGGATATTTGTATTGACTAATAACGTCCCTGTTAAAGGAAAATTATGCATGTATATGACTGACTTGACTGTCAAGTTATTAATTAATGTTTATCAAGACAATGTCTACATAAAGATTGATAAATTAAGAGTCATTACATCAATTCAGTAGTTGTTAATATTTATATATTTGTTGCAAAATGAGTTAAGTTAATATTTATCTCATGTCTTGAAAAGGATTACAGCTCTATTTTTTATTTTATTTAATAAAAAGAAATTCACAAGTAGGAGGTTACCTTTTTCTATCACTATATACTTTCATCTTCATTTTTATCTTCCCTCTGAAATTTTATATTCACCACTAAAAAGATATATTCTCTTAGAGTAAATACATGAAATGTTACAAAAAATTGCAATATTATTAGACTATGATTAGATATAACTCAGTTTTATTTATCAATAACTCACGATTGAAATTATATAATAAGAATATTATTAAAGAGAATGTACTAGAAAATATATTCTTTATTTTCACAACTTTACTACGGTACTTCCGCAATAATTTTATGAGCATAAGTTCAAGATCACTTGCATGCCATTTGCTTATTAATATAAATATTATTCATTTATTTGTTTAGCATGCTCACAAGTGAATGTAAACTAGCATTAAAAGAGTAAATGTAAATCAATATGTTTAAAATGATGAAAAAAAAGCGCATTGTTGCTCATGTAGTGGTCATTAGTCTTCACAATGACAAAAGCACAATAATATACATAATCAATTGAAGTGGATATTAAAGGTGTGACTATCGTTGTTGTTATTATAATATGAAATGACATTGATCATGTGTTTGTTATATGTTAAAACATCTAATAAAGTTGTATCTGCCACCAACAAAAGTAAATAGAAAAAATAATAGAAAAAATTTTATTAATAAGAAAAAAAAGGTGATTGAATGTGATTACAAATTAACTATTATTTCTTCTATATATATTGTTCATCTTAACTTTTTTTTTACCACATAATATATATTTTATATTTTATATCTATTAATCAACTAAATTCTTCGTTAATCAAAGGATATTAATAAAGGTGGATTGTCTTTCTTAAAAAAAAAAAAAGATGGATATATATACTTAGCTAATAGTGCAACTCAACACACTTTTTTTAGAGGTAAAAAATATTTTTCAAAATGTATAAATTTTGAAGTTAAGGTAAATATCATATTAAGTCTTCTAAACTTGATTGCAAGCTCCAAAAAAATTATAATCTTATTAGCAAGTGAAATCAGATTAATCATTTATAATGCTTTATACCTAAGTAGATTTGGAAGAAATTAACTTAGTTTTAAAAATATCTATCAAAATAGATTTCATATAGCGACTTTAAATGAGAATAATATATAATATATCTACATTATTTCAAAAATCACAGGCAATAAATTTATGTTATAAAAATTTTTAACTTTATTATCTAAGTTGTATTATACAATTATAAATGTAATCAAAAATTATATAGTAATAAATCAGACGTTTATTGATACAAAAATATTTACATTATGGCATAACCATTTTAATCACCTAAAATTTACAATAGTACTTAAAATCATTGAGAATTCTTACGGATGCCATTAAGTTTTCATGTTTATCATCTAAATTATATTATAATCATAAATGCAATCAAGAGTTATATAATAATGAGGCAAAAGTTTATTAATCTAAAAATATTTATGTTATGACATTATCATCTTAGTTACTTAAGATCTATAATGATGTATAAAATTATTAGATTTCTCATAAACACCTATTAAAAAAATTCAGAATATTTTATTATCTAATGAGAATATTTGCTCTTCTTGCTCACAAAAAAATAATGGTTAGATCATCCTCTTCCAAAATTGGTTTTCCATTCTTATCATTCTTCTAGAGAATTCAATAGACATTTGTTCACATATTCACCCATCTAATAAACCATTATGTTATTTTATAGTTTTAATTAATGCATATATTTGTTGATCACATATTTATTTATTATCTACTTATAGTATTATATTGACTAGATTATTTTAATAGATTATCAAATAAGAGCATAATTTTCTGACTATTTGATTATAGATAATATGTCTAGATAATACTAGTGAATGATACAAAGCATCTTTTTTCACATGTCTATGCATAAAATAGATTAGCTGAATTATTCACTAAACAAATTTAAGTAATTACTTGAACTTTATTATTATGCATTGAATTACTAATTTTTGCATGAAAACATGTTATTTTGCATATTATGACATTAATTCATTTTAGACTTACTGCCTATCATCAATACTCTCAACTAAAACTTCTGCTTAATCATTAACATGAAATTTCTCATATATGTCTTCTTGCTTGTATTGTATATGTTCCTATAATTATTCTACTGTATAGTAAGATGGGCTCATAATGTTGAATAAGAATTTATTTTAGTTTTAAATCATCTTCTATAATCATATATTTTGAGCCATTGACTGGTAATTTATTTCTTACACATTTTGTGGATTATTATTTTAATGAAACAATTTTTTCACCATTAGAAGAAAAGAAAACATTTCTTGAAATTAGGCCTGATTTTTTTTTAAAAAAAATAATTTTTGTCTCATTTTTACCTCGCATTTATAAGTGTAAAAAATAAAATGCGAAAAATAACGTAAGTTTAGCAAATTGTATATCAATTATTAAATACATTTATTGGTAATGCAAAAGGGACCAAATCATATACTTCAATTGCCAAAATACTAGCATGAATAATTATTTTTGAAGAACAATCTATTCACAAAGCAATAAATGAATTATCCACTACATGCTAGAAGCGTTATAAACCAATTAATTCAAAAGATATCATTTTGAAGAAAAGAAAATTGAAAAGTTAAGATTCCATTGGAAATAATGCTTGAACAATGAAGTGATATGAGTTCCTAAAGCAACATTAATCCTTAAAATAACACAAGTCCTTAAAGCGATATTTACCCCTAAAGAGGTAGTTATACTATATAGGCACAAGAATTCAAAAATAAAGAAAAATTCATAAATTACATATATAAAGCAGAAATGTAAGATTATAACAAAATATTCATTGATAATGTATTTTGTTATATAAAAGCTATTAAAATTACAAAAGTCGATTATGATCCACTAAATAACGATGATGAATGTAGGCAAAAGCATAGTTGGTCTTTGTAGAAAAAAGCATTCAAATGGAATTGACATTTTTGTTGCCAAAGATAAAGCATTTGGACTTATAGCCCAAGTATAAATCAAAAGATATAACTATTACTTATTACTCAAGGTTTCTGGTAAAGACTTAGATTTTAATGAAACATATTTTTCTATTATAAATATAATTATATTTTAATTTTTTGTAAGTTTAGTAATTTTTTGTAAATTCTTAATTTTTATTATTTAGAGAATTTTTATACCACAATAATTGTATAGTAAAATTTTAAAAGTTTAATATAAAATAATTTTTTAAATGATATGGCAATATGTTAATAACATTTATTGTAAGTTAATTAACTTTTTTATTAAAAATTTAGAATATATATTAATGTTTAATACAAATAAATTAAAAAATAAAAAAATAAATAAGTGTGAATAAATTAGAGGTTTACTAAGGAAGAATAAACAAGTAAATGTGTATTTGTCTTTTAATTAATTAATTTATAGTCAAAGGAGTTTTTTCACAAAATTTATCATAAAATTAAAATACTACAAATTTTATGAGAGATATTTGATAAACTTAAAAATTTAATATACTACAGTTTAATATATATATATATATAAGAGCATATATTATATATAGACGTGTGTATTTATTTTGAAGTGTTAGATGCGCATTCAGTCTTATAGCATGTATATATTATTACTATATCATATATATATATATATGAGACAATATATAAATGTCGGCAATGTGTGTTGAGTGACCGGCATGCTGCTGTGCTCTCTCGCTTCACTTTCACTCTCACCTCAACTCCTGCATAATTTTTCTCTGGCATGGATGGATTGAGTCTATGATTTTTGATATTTATTTTTGAGTTAAGTGTTCCTTCTTCATCGCAAGAATTTTGTTAACAGAAAATAGAAGTTGATGCTAATTGCTTTTTGACCCAGAATCATGTAAGCTCTTTAATTTCCTTTATGTGCATGCATAAAACAAAAATATTTTAATTTCCATTATATATTAGTCTGGTAATTAGGTGAAAACATGCATCACGTCCTACACGCAAGAGACAAATTTAATCAGTCAAATAAATAAATAAAGGAAAGAAAGAAAGAAAGAAAGAAAGAAGTACCACCCAAAGGGTTGAAGAATCAACCATGCTTAATTAATTAAATTCATTATATTTATAAATAATTAACATATTAAATTGTCAGTTGGGAATGAGGTCTAATGACTTGATTAGTGCATTCATAATTAAATATAACATTAATAATAATAATAATAATAATAACAATAATACAATTACAGTGAGGCATCCCCGGCACTGTACTCAATCCATGATGTACCTTCTTCAACTCCGTTCTTCAATTATATAATTAATTATTTATGCAAGTTATTTGTTCTATTATTTTAAATTTGAAAGCTTAAAGCCCCGGCCCACATACTGTTTTTTATATTTTCTCTAAATAATTAAATATAACCAAAAAAGGAGGGAGGTGGGCTTCACATCTGAAAATGGTAGGTGGGTCACGGCGAGCAATCCAAGCCATACCATGGCATGCCATGCAAATGGATGAATTTCTAACTTAATTAACACCTTCTTATCGTGATTACCATTATACTTGTAAAATAGAGATAATAAACTTTAAACATTAAAATTAAATAAATATTGCTAAAATTTAGTGTTCCTAAATACTATTTTAGTTTTCCGACTAAATTACAATAGAGCAACAATTTTAAGTGTTCAAAAAAAATATTTATGTATTTTAGCACATTTTAAAAAATATACTAAAATATTTAATATTTTTTATAAAGTACTTTAAGTTCTCTTTTAATTAGTATGCAATTGTATACTAATTTGAAAATTATTTTTTAATAATCAATGGGATAATAACTAATATTAATATTTAAAATACAAGTATTATTGATGATATAAATACAAATTATTTATTAAAGGGTATTAAATTAAAGAATTTAGCTATGATATATGTATGTATTGTTATATCCAAAATTAATAATAATCATTGTTACTTGCAATTTAAAATAAAAAATAAAAAGTTTAAAAAAAAAAGATCAAATTTGTTTTAAGTTTCTATAAATTGGAAGTTAACTAATTTTTTTTTTTTTAATATAACAACACATGCATATACCATAGTTAAATCCTAAACAATATACATATCATGCAATGAATTGACTTTTTTGGATGAATACATAATGGGGTAAGTGATATTAATTTTCAAAGTCTAGAAGTGAGAGAAGTCGCCCCAAATTAAGGAAAAATTGACAAACGTTAGGCATGCATTTAAGGAGTGAGTGGTGTGAGCATGCTATGCTAATTAACTAACTTAAACATAAAGATAATGTATAACAATAATTAATTTCTTTCATCAATTAAACCACTTAATTTCATGTCACTAATCAAAGCTACACACATGCATTACCAACTTCCAATGATCCACTACACATTACTATGTATATGCCCTGCAATTTTTTATAATATAATCAACCCCTTCTTTTCCTTTTTTTTAAAAAAAATAAAATATATTTATTCTTCTAAGGTCTACTTCCTTTACAAGTCATATAATTCTTTTAAGTTATATTATGCAACTTGTATATTCAAAATTTAAAAAATAAATAAATAAATTGTATTGTTAGTGATACGGAGGAGATGCCCATGAATCAACTTGTTAGATTAACATAAAAAAAAATGATATAATAATTAAAAAGTTACATACAAAACTCTTTTATTTATTTTTGTTTATAATACATTTTTATTACCTTCTAAAAAATTGCATTTTTATTAAGTTAATAATGACATATTTATCTCCCTTTGAACGATAACATGAGTAATAATTATAATAAATTTTTTTATAATTTATTATTATTATTATTTGTTTATATAAATTAATGTGATTGATAAGAATTTTTTTATTTTTATAATTTAGTGACTGTTTGGTTGCACTATATATACAGATATATAAGGACTAAACCAAAAAAAAAAATATTGATCTACGTGTTTGAAAATTAATTTTATATAATTATTTATTAAATTTAATTAATATTAGAGATGATTTTTAAATTAATATATTATTAAATAAAATAATATTTAAAATACTTCTTTCAATAACATTATATATTTTAATAAAATTTTTTAAAATTATTATTAAGACTACTAAAATTTGCAAGTGATTGTATATACTATTATTTATTTTTAAGCACTTCAAAGGTCACACTGCCCTGGAGTTATAACACGTGTCGCACAGACAGAGACAATTGAATCCACCAATTAAATTAACAAATTAAAGTCAATTCTGTTGCACTCTAAAATATCTCTTTAATTAATTAATTAGAAAATTTTGATTTCATTTGACCATCAAGGTCAGGGTCAGCGTCTGAGGGTGCCGTTACCTGCGGCTGCGGAGTGATTGAATGCAATTCGAACAAACTCTCCCTCCAAATTTCGTTCTCCTTTCCCCATTTATTATGTTCATTGTTTTCTTTTAAATCAATCTAAAAGAATGACCATTCATAATATTATGCCCACATTTTAAATCATAGCAGGCTTTCAAATATAACTTTATACAAATTTATTTACTAAATTTATGTGACATTATTATATAATTAAAATATATTTTATATTTTTATTAAAAATAAATAAAAATTTACGAAAATATACGGGTATACGATAATAATGTAACATTACTATATCAACTAATATAAAAAATAATTTGTATATTTTTTTTAATTATATTTCAAACAACAGTAATAATATAAATATAAACTCCTTTTATGTTAACATGATATGGCCAGGAATAATATATTTGTTTGAAAATGCACGTAAAAATTATTAAAAAAAAAATGATTTTATTTATTTTGTAAGAGTGTATTTTTAATAATATAATTTAAATTAGCATTAAATTAAAGAACAAGTCCTAGTAAGTGAATAAATACACCAGGTGGCACAGAAGAAGACTGTTTCTTTTCTCGGTGCAAAACAAAATAATTTTATTATTCAATTTGTTGATGGTAATTTTGTGTATTTTAATAAGGAAACTATTATTATTGCATACCTTAATTTCAGTAATTAACAAAAATGCCAATAAAGTTATTAAATTTGCATATCACAATTATCTAGAAAAAAAAATACAGAGATTATTATGGAAACTATCTTATCCCTGATTTTGCAATTATTATTTATGCAAATTAGGGAATTTTACCACTGTTGCCTTCCTAATAAGATTATTTCTTCAAATAAAATAATTAATGTTTATTCTAACTTTTTGGTCAATTTAAAACTATGCCCTCCCACTTTTTCAATTAAAATATGTAATTAAATTATTTATTTATTTTTATAATTAACCGATAAAAAAAATAAAAATCTCGTGGGAAAGAAGTGTATATATATATATATGTATAAATTATAATTGATATTCAAAGAAAGAAATATGTTCAAATATACTTTTTGCTTTCTTAAAAGGTATTTGTGACGCAAGTTTTGAGCCATTCGCTAGCATGATTCTCGCCCTCACTCACATTCGCACAGAGTAAGAGTTACCAGACTATCTTTAGACTCCATTAAGTGTTATTACGTGTACTTTTTCAGCTTCTAGGCACAAGCAGAAGCAGCAGTTAATGAAACAACCCCAAAGTGGATCTAGTTTTGGCTTCTTCCTACTTTTTACGGTTGCAAATGCAATTCGGTAATAAATAAATTTGCAAATTTCACAACCTCCCTGTTGCCATCTCATCCCTATTTAAATAAAAATTAATCCATCCAATCATATCTGTAATTCCTTTCAATGGCTTCCATTTAATCTTTGCAAACTGTCCGCTGTTGAAAATGGAAGGTCAGTTAAAGTTTAGAAGCAGAAAATAGGGTAAGGGTAATTAAAATCCGAATGCGGCCAAAACTGACTATAAAAAAACCTCTCTTCTCTCTCTCACAATGTATCCTCAATCAGTCTTCTTCCTCGCACAAAGCCACCGCTCTCTTCTCTTTTCCAATTTTTTCTTTATTTCTCTCTCTGTTTTTTCCAGTATGCCTCACTACTGCTCTGTCTTGGCTTCATTTTTATAGAAAGAAGCAGAACAAATTATTTGGCTGGCAGGGCATAGGTTGTGAGAGAGAACAGGACAGAGCAGAACAGACTTAGAAATTAAAGTTCTTTTCTGTTCTGTTCTTGCTTTTGCTGGGAAATAAAGTAGAGAGAAGAGAGAAATACTTGAATTGGGTTTTGATTGCTTTTACCTCTTCTGTCCAAGTCTTTTTTTCGTAAGCCAAGCCAAGACAACACTTGTCCCAATTCACAAGTACATTGTGAAGAGTCATTCATACATACCTCCAAAACACAGAGAGATTTTCTTTCTCGTTTGTTTTTAAATCAACAATTATAATATATCTCTGTTGTGTTAGAAAGGAAAGATGGCTGAAATTTCACCAAAACTTTTGATACCAGAATCATTTCAGGTCTCAAGAGATGATATTGCAGGTCAAATTGGGCTGATATGGGAGCTAATCAAAGCGCCATTGATTGTTCCTTTGCTAAAACTTGGTGTTTATATTTGCTTGGCCATGTCGCTCATGCTTTTCTGTGAAAGACTTTACATGGGAATTGTTATCATTCTTGTTAAGCTTTTCTGGAAAAAACCAGACAAACGTTGCAATTGGCAGGCCATACAAGACGATGTTGAGTTGGGTAGCTCAAATTTCCCTGTTGTTCTGGTTCAAATCCCAATGTTCAACGAAAAAGAGGTCTCTTTCTCTCTAACTCAAATTCTACATAAGTTTTCCCATTAATTATTATCTAGTCTTCTCTTTAATTTTCTTTTCCCTAATATCTGATATTTCTTCTGGGTTTCTGAGAAAGGCCCTAATAGAAGCTTCTTGCATTTTTTTGAAAATGTTCGCGACAGGTTTACAAGATCTCCATTGGAGCAGCTTGTGGACTTTCTTGGCCGTCCGATCGTCTCGTGATCCAAGTCCTCGATGATTCAACTGATCCTGCAATCAAGGTTTTTTTTTTTATTGTTTTTTCTTCTTTAATTTCATAGCACTTTATTTCACCTTATTCACTACCATATCTGTAAGATATATTTGCATACATACATTTTCCAAAGGTCTAACCTGAATTTTAAGTTAATGATATTGATATAATGGGTTGCAGCAAATGGTAGAGCACGAGTGCCAGAGATGGGCAAGCAAAGGCATAAACATAGTATATCAAATCAGAGAAAACAGAACAGGATACAAAGCTGGTGCTCTGAAAGAAGGTCTGAAGAGAAGCTACGTTAAACACTGTGAATATGTTGCCATTTTCGATGCCGATTTCCGTCCTGAACCTGATTTTCTCAGACGTGCCATTCCCTTCTTGCTCCACAACCCTGACATTGCCCTCGTTCAAGCTCGCTGGAGATTTGGTAAGTTTACCTTAAACAAACCGCATCAATTTATTATTCCTCTATTATTAAATTAAATTAAAATTATTATTAATATTACGCCCCATTAATTACGCATATTAAATAGCCTCGGTGTCTTGGTCTCCAAATTTAGGAAAGGAAAGTGTCGGTGGTCTTTGTTTTTTCTTTTTCGATTCGTTTCATTTCATTTATTCTCAAATATTTATGTTAATTTGAAGACTCTAGGGTAGCAGTATAGTAGCAGTAAATTCAATTGGGTTCTGTTTTCGTCGGCGGATTTGATTGCAAACTGCATGGACTAAGGTGGGGTCTACTAGAAAAACCCACCATTCACGGAGTGGGGACCACTTTGTCCACTCCTTTGCAGATTGTGCCATGCCATCTTGATTTTGACACTTGTTTGTATATTGGCCGTACATACAGCTCAACTGAACCCATTTCAAAAGAAAAGTACCTACCTTATCAAACCCCACTACTGCTAAGTAAAACAAAATTTGTGATTAGGTGATCATAATTATATAATTACTTTATATGGGAGTGGAGTGGACAAAATCCTAGATTTTAATTCTTTACTAAACGTACCTTAATATTTTGTACATAATCATAGAGATTAGAGAGTTGAAACTGCTATAATTTATGTATTGGGATAGTTTTGTCATTTTGATGGGGGAAAAAAACAAATAGTACAATGCAAATGCAATTACCGAACGGGGAAAAAAACAAATAGTACTTATATTTGCTATCGGCCGCCGCCCGGATTGTTCGGATCTCATTACGGTCGGCACTATACAAATAGTACAATGCAAATGCAATTACGGAACGGGAGTAGAATAGAAGCAGCCAGTTTGGTTAAAAAAGAAAAAAAAAATAAAGACAAAAGAAAAGTTTAAGGGTAAAACTGTCATAATGTTTTTAGATTAAGAAAAAAAAAAAAGGTAGGACCCAAGAATGGAAAAAAGTGCTGACATATGTTTAATAGTGGTGTACCACACTGATTCTACTTACCGACACTTGGACATTTATTTGATATTTATTTTTATATAAAGTAAAAGAAAAAGAAAAAGAAAAAGTCCGGGATTTGGATGTCCCTCTCTCTCCCCTCATGCTTCGTATGACGTGGAACATTTTTTTAGTTGAGTCACGTGAAGACAAAAACTAAATGTAAACTGCTCTTTATGATTATTTTAATGTTAAAGCTTGTTTTTCTATTCTGGCGTAATGTTACGGGGAGTATTGTTTGTTGCGGGCAGTGAGTAGATTTGTATTGTAGAATTAGAATTACACAAGTGTTTAGTAAAGTCGAGGCTGAGATGGTGGTGGAAATGTGTATATATTGCAGTAAATGCAGATGAATGCTTGTTGACAAGGATGCAAGAGATGTCATTGGATTACCATTTTACTGTGGAACAAGAGGTTGGTTCAGCAACTCATGCCTTCTTTGGTTTCAATGGTAAGTTGAGTAACTTAAGCCGCTCATTATTGTTATTATTATTATTATCATCATCATCAATTTGCTTTACAAATTAATTAATTATATATATATATGTGTGTATATATTGTTGGTACAAACAAGGAAGATGTCATTATCCTAATCATAATCATAATTATGTTGAATGTCTGGTATTGCAAGGAAGCAAGAAAGCAAGCAATGTAGCTGCTAGCCTTAAATCTTGCAAATAATGATGCTATGTTGCAGCAAGCAAGCACTGACTGCGGCTGAGATTTTATACTTGAAACGCATTACCAATGCGCATGCATGCCTGGTTAATCAATGTAGGACATAGATAGCATGCTTTAATTTTGCAATGGAGAACATATTATCAACTCTTCTAAATTAATTGGTGCTTACTGCATACATATACATTTACATAATCTTACCCTCTATTTTTAATTTCACCATCAACTTACATATATAGGCAATTGAATATATATATATATATATATATATATTTACCTGTTAAAAAAATGAATGCAGGGACTGCGGGTGTATGGAGAATTGCAGCTATTAACGAGGCAGGTGGCTGGAAGGATAGAACTACTGTCGAGGACATGGACCTTGCCGTTCGAGCTAGTCTTAAGGGATGGAAATTTGTCTACCTGGGTGATCTCCAGGTATATAATATACAACATTTCGAATTTATTATATTAAAATTAAGCTAATTACTTTCTACTAAAATTGTTTTAAATTAAAATTAGATCATCAATATAACTTAATTAATAGGTGAAAAGTGAGCTTCCTAGTACTTTCAAAGCATTCCGTTTCCAGCAGCATCGATGGTCTTGCGGTCCTGCTAATCTCTTCAGGAAAATGGTAATGGAGATTGTTAGAAATAAGGTAAGTCTTTTTTTTTTTTGCATTATTAGTTAATAGAAAATTTCTAATTCTCTTTCAATTAATGGATACCTAAGCATGTATGTATGTATGTACGAACTGTGCAGAAAGTAAAATTCTGGAAGAAAGTGTATGTTATCTACAGTTTCTTTTTTGTGAGGAAGATAATTGCCCATATGGTCACTTTTTCATTCTACTGTGTGGTGCTTCCGCTTACCATTTTGGTTCCTGAAGTTGAAGTTCCAATCTGGGGAGCTGTTTATATTCCTTCCATTATCACCATCCTAAATTCAGTTGGAACTCCAAGGTACTTGATTATATTTATATGGTAATAATGTTTAATATTGCATTAATTAGTTAACAATCATCTTCTTCTTAATTAATTACTCAATAACATGACTTGCAGGTCTATTCACCTATTGTTTTACTGGATTCTTTTTGAGAATGTGATGTCTCTGCATCGAACAAAGGCAACATTTATTGGTCTGCTTGAAGCTGGGAGGGCCAATGAATGGGTTGTCACTGAAAAATTGGGAGATGCTCTCAAGAATAAGGCCGCTGCTGCCGAAGCCAACAAGAACAAAACTAACACCAAAGCTTTCAAAAGAC
Organism: Swietenia macrophylla; assembly: GCA_032401905.1. Lineage (NCBI taxonomy): Eukaryota > Viridiplantae > Streptophyta > Magnoliopsida > Sapindales > Meliaceae > Swietenia > Swietenia macrophylla. Next base: position 3,955,687 of record CP135565.1, read on the forward strand.
CTAAATTCAAAATGGCCGATAGGTAAGAAATTAAATAGACCCCACTAGTGCTTCATCTCTCTCTCTCTCTCACACACAGGCATATAATTACACAAATCACTACACAATTTCTCTTATTATTGGATTATATTTGGTAGTAATATGACCCAATCCCACAAGTTTTATTTAAAGAAACGAGTGGTGTGATTTTGGGTTCCTCTATGATAGCAGTTGAGAATCTTTGAAACCCCATATTTGAATTATTAACACAAGGCATGAGATATTGTAGTTGAATTAAATTTATCGATTCAGTTGCTTGAAGAAGAAAATAATATATCGTTCCTGCTCTGCCCTACATAATATCATAATAGCATTATTAAATTAGAGTAGGACAATGGTTTGAATAGTGGGTATAGGTGACATGAAGCCACTAATCCAAACATTATATTTTATTCTAATCACCCAATGATTTCCCTGTACATATCTAACTTATGAGTTGATAATGTATTTTCTATTTGGTTGTTGTCTAACAGAATACAAACTTTGGAGCTCGGATTCGGATTGTTCCTCTTCTTCTGCGGATGCTATGACTTTGTCCACGGGAAGAACAATTATTTCGTATACCTCTTCCTCCAAACCATTACCTTCCTGATTGCAGGATTTGGCTACATTGGCACCATTGTCTAGCTCTACAATCCCCAACCCAGCACTCAATGTCTTCCTTCTCTGCTCTTCAACATAATAGATAAATATATAAGTGGGTTTCTGCGAGTGAGTAGCATTATTAGACTGCAATTTTTACATTTCCAGCTCATTCAAACAACATAGGTCATTCAATATGTTTGGCACACAAAGGTTAGTTGCCAACCAAGTCACAGAGGAATTGCTGTTACTTCTATCACATCATACAGCATATGCGTTAGACAACAATGAGATCATATGGTCTTTATTTGTTTTATTTTAATAGACTGCTTGTAATCGTGAGAGTTTGTTTGTTTTCTTTTTTCCCTTTTTCTTTTTACTTTTTCCCCATTCCCCACCTTGGGTTCACCACCGTTCAGTTTCCTTAGTTTTGAGGATAATAAGTTATGGATAGAAGGGTGAACTTTGGAATCAAAGTTAATTTATCAATATCCAATTCCTGTGTTTTTTAATTTATCAATATCCAATTCCTGTGTTTTTCTTTTGGTCTAGATTCGATATATTATCTCAATGCATTTCTACTGCTGCAACGGTTGCTCCTGAAAATCTCTCTTCAACATTCTACTCTTAAACACTTTTCAACAATATAATAAGATCTTCAACTTCGCCCACTAAAAAAATTATTAGTTTCAGCAATAAATGACAACACTTAACTGACTGAGTGCATTAAATTCTCAAACCTTGATGTATATATGCTTTTGGCCCCCTAATGACAGCCCTTGATTGGCTACACTATGGAAATTAATTTCTAGCATGTTAAAAGAAATTTTCTATATGCTGATAAACCCTCATCATTCTTGATTTTATATTGCAATTTCTTGTAAAAATCGGCATAAACAAGAACATCAGCATGTTCATGTTTACAGTTTACTTACAAATTCATAAATCAATCATGCCTTGTCCCAATCATTTGTAGCCTGTGGGACAGGATTTAAACTTTGCTTTTGCTTTGTCATTTCCATCCAATATTCTGGGCTCTTATCTTATTACTTTTTTGTAATATATATAAATATATATATATATATATATATATAAAATCCATCTGCTGTTACTTTTTTTGTTGAAGCAAAGGTAAATTAAGAGTACAATTAATCATAGTAATCTTTTCTTACAGTACAAGTGTCATTATTATCTGTCCAACTTTTTTCCTTTTACTCTAAATCAATGAAAACGAAACAACAAAGGAGAGACATAAGCAGAATTTATTACTATCTCCAATGAGGACACGCGCACGCTAGCAAGTAAATAAATAAATAAAAGGGCACACTAACAGTAATGTTGCTTAATTTGCTCTCGAGTGCTTTTGCTTTGCGAAGGCCAACACAAAATACAATACAAGTTTTGTGGACTTAAAAAATGAATCTCAACTCTTATTTTAATGCAATTGATACATGATGCAAGCTTTCAGATGAAGTTTGGATAGTTACGGAAAAACAACTAGCAGAATAGAAACAGTGGACTGGCTGAAAGCTGTGTAGTAACCAACTGCTGCGCAGGTACTGCTGCACATGCCTTTTGCGTGTTTTTTTTTTTGTTTTTTTTTGGGTTTTGTATTGTTCCCAATGTGGTGCACAAGGCTCAAGCGAGTGTGTAAGCAATGTAAACGAATAATAAAATAAAGAAGGGAAAAAGGGGGCAAAGATCACGTGGGTGTGGGTAAACTAGCTACCTTTGTTTATCGCAAGCAACGAACGAAGAAGCATGTACAATAAGGATGCCAATGTCCCCCTAATCTAATTTATTTTTGTTTTTTTTTTCTAAAACTATATTTTAACACAGGGTTGGATCAAAATTTAATGACTAAAATTATAAATTAATGTAAAGTTAATTTTAATGAATAACATTAAAGAATAAAAGATTAAAAAAAACAGATACAATTAATTTTATGTTAATTTACAATATTAATTATAAAATTTTGGTCAGAATATGTACCAAAATCAAATTAAAAAATAAAAATAAACGGAACAAGGAGGAATGCACACGCGTATAAGAAATGTTATGAATTCCTAAATGCTGATGAGACTGCACTCCCTAATTATGCACATTTCAACAGATGTCAGAACACTTACAACAACAGCGAACAAAGTTGTTACAATCTATAGTAATAATAATAAGAAGAATAATTGAAAATAAATAAAAACCAACCACCCCCCACACGATGGCATTATAAATGTGGAAACCAATCTTGATAGCTAGCATAAATGCACCTCTCAATAATGGCCGAAAAGAATTCGATGCAATGTTTGATTGATGATTTATTGATTGAGAAATAATAGAAATGCATGCAATTGCAAGATCATATATGTTCCAGAGGAGAGAAGGCTGTCTCTCCTCTTCTTCTTTGATTTCACTTTAGCATTAAATTATCCATTGAATGTTGTTCTTTGTAGCTGTAATTAATTAATACCATTTGTTAGACTCTTTAACTCAGGTAACAAACTACAGTTGAAAGCAACCATATCTGGTTCGGGCCCTGCTTCATTAATTCTTGAATGATTTTTTTTTTTTTTAAATAACAACAAATAATAATAAAAGAGCAAGTGGTTGTGGTGTTTCTGCAGCCTGGTCCACACACCACCGACACTCAAAATTCTGGCGGGCAGGCAGGTCAGGAGCACATGCAATTTGGCCTTCTTTTTTCCTGGCGTTGGATCGGCATTGGCTTTGACTTGCATCGGCATTGGCATCTGTCTTACCACATTTTGCTAAACCTAAAATTTTTAGGTTGCATTTGACACTTGTATTTACAAACAATCATCGTTTATCCAAGCCCAATACAACGTCGCATAATAAATAAATAAATAAATTTAACGTCACATAATAAATAAGCAAATAAAACTGAGTACACTTTTTTTAATTATATTTTTTTTTCTTTTTCTTCACCGTAATTTGGGGAAATTAAGCCATGAATTTTGGGCCAGATTATGTAAGTAGAACGTGACTGAATTTTTATTTGATACTGAATCGTGTGACCATCATTCATTGAATAGAATGAGGAAAGATCCTCGCGATCTCTGATAGAAAAACAAAACTGACAAAACAGCATCAATGGGTTTGTTGAGAGGTCTTTGTCATAAAATGTATATTTGTGCAAGGCCATTTTGGAAGTATGCATCCATGCCATCTTTGTAGCATTTCTTTTCTTGTTTGCTTTAAGCGACACAAGAAGTCTCAAAATTCATATTATGGGGCAACCCGGAGGCCCCAACCCATCCCATCCCATGTTTGCTTTTGTACTGTTCCACGGCATCTCTCGTAAATATCCTCCTCCTCCCCACATGCTGTCAGCTCTCCATCAATCAAATTTCTACATTAAAGATCACTCATATTATATGCCTTATTGTGCTGGCCTGGAGGTGCCTGGAACGAAACATCATACATTCGAGGATCGGATGGAGAACGCAATTGGATAATTATTAATAGCCAATAAATAAATAGTAAAAAAAAAAAAAAAGAGTAGATTGATGCTAGTGGGACCCTTATAAACCCACATCTTTATTTACAATTTTAACTTTTTATAAAATTACATAAAAAGACAACAGATTCATATTCACGTATTAACAGTCCCATGCATTATTATATTTACAATTTATTACTATTGCTAGTTTTTAACTTTCATGTATAATAAAATTTTTTTCTTTCTTTTGTTTTATTAATTTTTTGAAAAATGACTAGAAGCTAAAAAAATAATTATCCTTTATTTATTATAATTTAGGAAATTTAAGAAAAATAACATATATTAGTAAAGAGTTTATGAATAAAAGTATTGTTGACATGAGATTTGAATTAATTATGGGTTTAAATAATAACAAAGATAACAACAACAACAATGAAGAAGAAGTAGAATCAATTGGATGTAATAAGAAAAGCTTTTAATCTTAACATATTTTAAGAAGAAGATAACTAATTTCTTTTTAAACAATTAATAGGATGTACTATGAAATTTTTTTAATTTTAATATATTTTAATGAATAAATAAACAAGAGCAGATTTCTTTTTTTTTTAAAAAAAAAAAAAATTAGGGATACTAGTAGTATCACTCTTTTAAAAATAATAAAAATATTGACTGTGAGTTAAAACTTGCACGTAGTTACATACAAAAAGATATTTGGTCTTCCCCTTAACTTGTTGGACCGTACAACCCTTTCACGTTTATTTCAATAATAATGAGTCTATGGTGTATAAGATGCTTTTAAATTGTAAAAAATTGACTTTTTATATATATTCATAACTTGAAAATATGTTTAACAACATCTTTTAAGAGTTGTTCTTTAAAAAATATGAAATCATGAGTAATATATTTTTTTTCTTTTTTTCTTTTTTTTTTTTAAAAAATTGGGCTGTTGTTGTTATTATTATTATTATTATTTTGTGTTAAAATTTGAGTTGTTTTCAAATTATATATACTATATATATATATATATTAACAAAATGTAACATGCTCAACCATACATTTTATCTAAAGGGAATAGCTTAGTTAGTTTATCATCAATGACAAGAGATTAAAACATCAATGTTTCTCCAACCAATCTTGAAGGAAGAATTTTTATTTTTTTATTTTTTTATTTTTTTAAAAAAATTATAAGGGTAACAAAAAATCATAAATTTATAGTTATTTTACAGAAATATCACATCATAAAATGTCTAAATTTTTCTTTTGTTATTTGTTTTTGAAAACTGAGTAAATTCATTAAAGAAACAATACAATTAAAAAAAGGGCAAAGTCTTTGGTAGAGCATTACTCTGCCATACTATTACATTGATATCTCCTAAGTTTTTAAGGTATAATTTGAACTAGATACTATCTATTAAAAGATATTGAACCATTAACATTAAATTTTGTGCTATTAGTTTAGTGAAAAATATTCAAGCGATAGATAAATAGACTGCATAAAACACGAATGCACAAAATATTGAAATTATCAACCTTGCCAAAATAATTTTAATATAGAAGCAATTTCAATGTTTCAATTTATCCATACAGAATGCAAATTAAGAAAAACATTTTCGGGCATAATATTAGCCCATCACTATTCTCAATTAAAATTTTAAAGAGAATGAATGCTAGCTCATTAACACACTTTTCTTCTCAAAGTATTCCTTGTCTCCTTCTATAATACAAAATATTATACCACCATTAACATTTTTATAGTATTGACCATTAAGAAAAAAATTATAACCAACAAACAAATAATAACATAAGTTACAATATATATTGATCATTTAAATCATATTTTATAATCAATAAATAAATAAAATATTAATTGCATTTTTATTAATATATATAATGGTTAATTAATTAAGTTATAATATATTTTAAAATATATAAAATATCCAACAATTCCCTTCTATTTCAACATATACAAAATAATTAACAAAGAATTTTTTAAAATCTAATGTGTATGCATTGATGCATTTCAAGTTATTAACCAATTATTGAACAACTAGTCATGTCCCACACGAGCTTGGTGCAATATAGAATTTTTATGAACCAATGACCCTTTGCATGAGTCAATGACGAGCTACCCACAATAAATTATATAAAAATTAAGTTGTTTTGCATTTTAATACTTTGATGCTTCTATACTTGCTTGAAATTCCTAAGTGCTTTAACTAGAGATGTCAAACAAGCCGAGCCAATCCATCTCGGTCCTTAAATAGTGGTCGCCCAGCGTGGCCTGGCCTGGCATGTTCATGGGCCAAGCTGAGCCCTAATGCTTAAGCCCTTGAAGGGCTCAAGCAAAGCCTGGGGCCAACGAGCCCACTCCTACAATTTGTTTACTCTTTTTATTTTTCTTTCTTTTGTACTAATTTACCACTATTATTAATTTATTTCATTCATTTTTTTTATCAATTTTAATATATATATATATATATTATACATATATATCATATATGTAATCTCCGTGTGTTTTGATATTTTGTATTTTTTTATTATAATAAATAAATAAATAAATATAATATAATAATACTATTAATTTCAAATAATTATTGTAAATTTAACCATTTAAATATTTAATTAAAGGAATACCATAAATGTATTAAAAGAAATTAAAAAACTTATTATATAATTGATAAATGACAAATACATTAACATCACTTATAACAAAATAAGAAATAAAAATAAATAAATAATATTTATATATTATGTAATTTTGGCCCATTTATTTTAAATTTATTTAACATACAAGTTACAATATTAAATAAATTAATTTTAAATCAATGAGTAAACTTGCATCACTACAATTACACTACATTCCAACTAAGTTGACACTTACTAAATTATTTATCATTTATATTTCATCAATTTTCTTCTTTTGCATTAAAATTACAAATTTTAAAAATTAAAAATCTAAAATTATAAGTACTATAAACTAATTTTATCAATAGAACAACTTCTCCTTCCCATTTCATTATCTCATTCATTGTTTTATTAATCTCTCAAGTATATTAAGCAATTTTATGTTTTTGGTGACAATCTTGGTCTGCGTTCATTTACTATTCTATTTTTTATCCTAAAAATATATTCTAATACTATTATAGACACTAGAGGAGTTAGTAAATCACAAACTATAATGGATATCATAAGGAACACCTTTCTATTTGTTTTCCATCATTAATAAACATCAAAATTTCTTTTTTTTTTTTTCTACTAAGCATAATTGTAATTAACAAAAATATATTTTTCTAATTTATTACGACCAGTAAAAGAAGGTAAGTAGATAGATATATTAGTAATAGTGTTTAAAAATTTTCATAAAAGAGAATTAGTTATAGTTTATCATTGAATTCATAAATTAGTGTATTTATACCGACTATACCCTAATATTGATGTAAATATTATTTAAAAAGTTCTTAACAAAAGTTAACTGTATCAAATATAACATTCAAATTGTTTGCAATTAAGTTTACCAATTTAATTATACCAGAAAGGTTTATTCAAGATATAATACTGTTGCATACATAAATAATATTAGAATATCCCTCTAGTACTTTTTAAATTTCTCTTTATAGTTAAACAAATATTTTGAAACACATACATATTTCTATAAGTAATCAAAGTATAATTAAATAAATAATTCAAAACACAATATGAAGTTAGAAAATAAATACGTGAATATGACAATATAACATTATAAAACGTTTTTAAAAAGTTCATAAAATTAAATGCAACAATTCAATCATTAGAAGTTAATAACATTGCAACTAATTTTGTATTATAAAAATTAATGATTGTATCACTATAATTAACAAAAGATTTCAACATTAAATAAGTAGAATTCTAATAAATTTTCACAACAAGGTTAAATTTCCCTTGTCATAATCCATAATAACATAAAAAAGATTTAAAATCTTACATTCTATAACTCCCAATGAAATATATTGTATTGCGCATCTAATCTTTTTTATATGATAATTAATTAAATTTAAACCATTTTATACATTCAAATTAACAACATGACAAACATATCTTATATGAAAAAATTGTGTGCCAAAGTCACATGCAAGTGTCATATTACTGATAAATAATTCAATGATAGCATCATTAGCAAACACATTATTAAAAGTAATGCTTTAAATTTTATCTTGTATATTATATTCTTTAAAAACACTCATCATTATATTTAAAATAGAAAAAACATTATGAGAAAATTTTAATTTATAAAATACAATAATTCTTTTTTGCAACATTCAATTATCATCAATATAATAATACAAAATAACCTAATCTATTACATCTAATCTAACAATTAAAAATAATAAAAATAACACCTTTAAAACAACGAAGAGTTGCAATCAAATTATTTTGTTTGTTCAAACAATCTCATACAATCACTTTTGACATTTACTTCTAGGAACTAATTTAAAAGAACGTTGAACATACCTTCTAATGAAATTTTTGAATCTTTTGTCTTTTACTTTAGTGAAATGATGCTCACTCAATGCAATTCATTTAGCCATCCCTTTTATTATGTTTTGATGTAAGACTCAAAAACAAGTGATAGTGTTGTCCTTGAAAGTATTTAGGGCAAGTAAAGATTGGACATAGTCTTTAAAGGAAGCATGCATTTGTATATATTTTGTCATATGTCATTTTAAATGTTCAATTCTACTTTTAACACTTAAAACAACTTTATACAACTTACAAATAATATATTTTCTTATTTTTGGTTCTATTATTAACTTGAAATTTTAATGTAAAAAAAATTTCAAGCACTTGATGTTATAAATCTTTTAGCACTAGTAGCACTTGTTGTTGTAGAGTTAGATCCACTTTTATCCAAGTTTTGCCTAGTCAATATTATTTAAGAATATAAAAAGTAGAAACAATAAAAAATCAGTATCAAAATAAAAATGCATAAGTTTTATGAATCAATAGATTTATTTTATTTTTTTTAAGCAACCAATCATTCATAATAAATATATAATTTTTTTATCAGCAAACAAAAATAAAAAGCAAAAGTTGGTATTTTATATTCTTTAAATATGTTTTATCACCATAGTTAGATTACAAAATCTATGCATTAGTACATTGATCTAGGCTAGCACTTGGTTTGGTGTTATATACCTGATTTACATTCTACTACACTTTATTTTTCTCAAATGCTAAAAAAGCTCTCACTTTCACTTGGTCATTAGCTAATGATTTGGCATTCAGGCTAGCTCACTTAACATATTTTTCTCTTGGTTCAAAGTCAAGTAGAGGTATGTAATCCACTGTCTTTTATTTTATTTTACCTTAAGCCATTTTTAAATCAAACAGATTTAGTATTTTAATTCAATCCTATATATTAGCTCACTTGACATGTTCTCTATACATCTTGATTCAATCCTATATAGTCTTTAAATGTGTTTTAAGATATTTGGCAGTCCTCCTTGAGTACTTATAACATCATCTCCTAAAATTTGAGTCATCCCATATATTCTTTAAATGTGTTCTAAGATACTTGATAGTTCTCATGTACAAATTAATAAGGATAATTATCTATGAACTTTTCACATATATAATATAAGCAACACAATAATTGTAGCAAAAACAATACCAAGAATAATTCTATTACTTTAGCTTGAAAATACGTACTTCCAATACAACCAAGAAAGTTTAAATTGAAAAAAAAAATTACTATAAGTCTCTCTAACTCCTTCTTCTCTTCCCTTCCTTTTTTCAAGTTCTAATTTTGTGAATATAAATACTTCTATTCAGGATTGCATCTTTTTATTTTAACAGTATTAAATTGACAGCTTAAAAAACAACTATAAAATTGAAAAAGACAAATACAATTGACTCTAACTTTCTTTATCTTAGCACCAGAAAATGAATCACCACAATTTCTACATTAATGACTAAGCATCCAAAAATGCTATATAAACTTGAGCAAAAGAAAAAAGGAAAAAAAATCAAGGTTAAATTATATAATGCTCTAAATTTGAAATATAAACTGAAGTGTGAGTCTTAACATGCTAATTGCTAAGCGTCTTGCTTATTAACAGAGGCTGAAAGTACAAAAATGCATCCTTTTTATTAACAAGTAGAAGTTTAGCATTTTATAAATGACTAACTTAAAACTAGAACTGGCATGCAACAAAATCTGTAGCATCAAAAACAAAGAAAGAATTAAAAAAAAAATATTGATTCATGCCATTTCTAGGTTTCCAACTCAAACACACAACATATGAATATATGATAATTAAACAAACAACATGCTAATAAAAACCATCAACATTTAGACAAAAAATCATCAAAACAAGCAATATTCATCATAGAATTTGTTAAAAACCAAAAAAAAAAAAATCATATTCATCCAAGAAAAAGTGAATGATAAGGAGCTTATAAGAAAGTCGAAGAAATTTGCCAAGAAAATGTGAGTGAAAAGCTCTTAAAATGTGAAGTCTAGTCTAATGCTCATAGAAAGCAAGAAACCAAAAGCAAAAGGCCAAAAACCAAGAACCTAAAAGCAGAAATTCATAGTTGAAAATGAGAGATATTAGGAAAAATGTTTGAAAGAAAGTGAATTATGTACTTATTTCTCTGTAAAATATCAAAATTTATAGCTTTTTTTTAACTTTTTTTTTTCTTTTTTGTTATCATTCTGACCGTTCTAAGTTTATGTCATATGATCTTGCTTGCTTTTTTCTTTGCCATCTAGTCTGAGTCTCTAGCTCTTAGCATTTGCAAAATTTGAATTTAATTTTGTGAAAATGTAAACTACTCACCATGTTATTGTTAGTTTAATGAGAATGTAAGAGAGAAAGAGACAAATCGAAGAAAGAAAGAACAAGAATAGAAGAAGAATAAGAAGAAATTAATAAGTCACGAGTTAGAGGGGTCCTTTGGGTTTACTTTTTAATTATTAGGCTTAGGTCTATGGGATAGGCCTCATAATTTTGATACGACCAAGCCTGGCCCAGCCTGACCCAACACAAACACTATACAGGCTTGGGTTAGCCTAACATATAAGTTCTAAAAGGCTTTAATTTGGTAAGTTGAGGCAGCTCACTTGACACCTCTAACTCTAAAGATATTTGCCTGAACTCTCGTGGAAATTGACCAAGTTTCCACACTTAAATAAGTGAATTTTTGTCAAATATGGTCTATAGTTTAAACACACCACAATACAACATTTTAGACTACATAATTTATTAAACGTATAAAAGGTTATCTTATATTCAATATAGTTAAACATTATCTTATTATAAAAAGTAACTTTACATGTGCAGATAATGTCAATAGTGTTACAAGACAACAAATAACTTGTTTTTACTTTTATGCTCCTACTTTATGGGATTTCCAATCATATAGGTGAGATTACTATCATTATAGTCTTATACTCTAGGCATAGTCTCCTCCTCTTATCGTTTAAATCAAAAACATTTGTATTTAGTTATTTATGTAAGAAGATTTATCCAAATTCAATTATAACCTCATAAATCTAACTAACCCATATTTAAGTAATTGCATAATGACACAACTTAACTAAAATTATGTATTTTTTTTCCATTTATTTAATTAATGGCAAGATATGTTGTAGATTAATTAACCATTAGTCTTAAAACATGTCTTTGTTTATCAATTTAAATATACTTTTAAAGATAATTCATTTGATCTCCATAAATGATCAAGACACATAAATACAATTTCTATTGTAATTCACTTCCATAAAAATAAAGAATTATCATATAGTTGTCCATTATAGTGCTTTTTGAAAATATATAACTTTTTTATAGGCAATATACTAGACTTAACATATATAAAAGGAAATGTATATTTCTAATATACTCATAGACCTAATAATATATGGTTCCAAATAGAGATGAAAAATTAAGCTGTGCAATTTTTAACATTCACACATTATAACTTATAATGAAATAACCAAACTAATATGGAAAAAAAATTAAAAAAAAACTATCATGTGATAAAATAATACCATCATGTATTTATAGTTTTCAAAAAAAAAAATTGATTCTCTCATACTTTTAATATTAAAAAATAGAAATAGAAACAAATTGGTGTTTTTTTTCTATCACATTCATATTAGTACTCAAAAACAAGCCTCCAATTTGATTAAGTATTATAATAACAAAATCACATAATAGAAAATATACAGTAATGCATAATAGATAATGTAAATTAAGAAAATTTAAAAATTCATCATGTAAATTTTAATCACTAAAAAAATTTGAGTTACAAAATAATATTAATATATTATAGATATTAAAATAAAATATTATAAAATTATGATATTAAACATAAACATCCAAAAATTTTGTTAAAAGATAAAGATTACTAAAAGATGAAGATCTCATAAATAATTTACGTTTGGACTCGAACAAAATTATTTCATTTTGGTCCTTTCAACACAGGATTACATAATACTCCTCCAAGTAGTTATAATGTTATAATTTTATCTCCAAAGTCACATTTCTATCCCGAAATCGTACACCATATCATGTTTACAATGTTATTCAACATATATAATGTTTCAATTGTTCGTGAAAAGTTAGTACTTTCTAAATAATTTGCATTGGACATTTAATGATTCAGCATATACAAATATAACTTTAATATTTTTGTCAAGGCAATTAAACCATTTTTATATGTTACTACCTTACTTGTAACTTATCCTTTCCATGCAAACAAATTGTGATAAAATACTTCTTAACATTGTTCATTGTAAAATAAGAGACAAAATATACTAACTTCTATCAAGGAAGCATATTAATATTCATATACTAGAAATGCTTAAAATTTTAAATCAAAATTGATGACCAAGTATACAACACATGCTTGATCCATATACATTGGTCTTAAAGTACTAAACTACCCTATACAAAATATGTCACCACCAAATCATAGTGCAATGGGAAGCTATGCTAACATTTAAGCTCGCTATATTTAGAATGATCAAAAACTCATATATATGATTGTTTAACGAATTCATAATATGTTACAATTTTGAACTTGTAAAATCATATATGTAATATTCTCCATTTGGCATTTATTAGTATTTAATAGACAACAATAATTATCTTCACTATACAACTAAAATATATGCATATACGAATATCATAATCTTTGGCTTGCATCCAACCTATTCACATAATTCCATGCATGCATTCTATATATATTATGAGCAAAATACATTTAATAAACACTTATTCAATAATAATAATTTCATAAATTGAAATGGAGAATAAACATTGAACAAAAAATACTTAAAATATAAGAACAAAAACTCCTTATTCAAGTTGTAAAATTCTTTTCTTCATTGCTGGATGCTAGTTGAAGACCTTTCACACCAATTATTCAAATAATCGATTATCTATAAAAAAAAATTATCTTTCTTTTAAAGTTGTTGGAAATTTTAGAGATGATGGATGCTAGCACAACAAATCACAATTATAATAGTGAATTAATAAGTTAAGCCATGCTAAAAGCATTATTCTTAATTAAAGAAAAACTTATGCCCTCTAGGACAAATCCTAGTGAAAATCAAGTTCATTGGCAATCTAACTCCATGATTCAATATTTGGTTCTATAAAGAAGCACTCCCAAATAGAACCCTAAAACAATTGTAAAGTGTTTGATTCTTTAGTATCAAAACAATAAACAAATTATCTCATTTTCTTCTCTCAAAATAATGGTGGCCTTCTTTATAGTATAAAATATTATGTCACTATTAAGACACAAATTAATATTATCATAATATTAATCTTAAAAAAATTTGTGACAAACAAATAATAATATAAGTTATAATATATAATTATTGCTTAAATCATATTTTATAACCAATAAATAAATAAAATAATAATTAAATTTTTAATATATATAATGGTTAATTAATCAGGATATAGTTTATTATAAAATGCACCATATATGAAGTGGTTACTTTTACACTTGTTGTACGATTAGAGTTTGTTAGATTACTTTTAGCTATTTCTTGTCAGGTATTTCTAATTTATGAAATGAATACTAAAAGTGCATCTTTGAGTGTCATGTTCATTAGGAAAGTATACATTAAGCAACTAATAGAGTATGGTACGAGGGGCTCACTCAATTACTTCTTGAAAAATAATTTGTTAAGGGGGAGTTTATAAAACTCCTTTCATTAAAAGAATAATTTAGTTAGTCACCATTGCACAAATATATGATAATGACATTGTTTTTAGATCAATGTCTTGGTCTCATGCTAAATCTTTTGTAGGTTTGATCCAAGGAGAATTTGAAATGAGTATGGTGGGTTAACTTACTTTCTTTTTAGGTTGGTTGTTAAGCAACTTGAAAATGGGATATTCATTTCACAATCTAAGAAAGCTAGAGACTTAATAAAGAAATTTGGCCTTGAAAATTCTAAACATGCTCGCACGCTTATGAGTACTACTAACCAAACTATTAAAAGATGACTATGGTACTGTGGTAGATTAAAACTTGTTTAAAAGTATGATTGAAGATCTTTTATATCTTATAGCTAGTGGACCAAATATTTTGTTTAGTGTTGATTCTTCTGCTCGATGTTAGGCTGATCCTAAAAATTCACATTTGTCTACTATTAAAAGAATCATAAGAGATGTGAATGGAGCAGTCAAATATAGATTATTGTATACTTTTAAAGCTAACTATAAGATTGTAGGATTTTTTTATGCTGATTGGGCAAGTTGTGCTGATGATAGAAAAATGCTTTTAGATGTTTTTACTATGTTAGTAACAATCTTGTTTTTTGGATGAGTAAAAAGCATAATTCAATTTAATTATCCATGCAAAGACAGAATACATTGCTGCTTAAAGCTATTGTGCTAAACTTATTTGAATGAAACAAATGATAGCTAATAGTATGCTTCATGGCCTTCTAATTTTATGTTACAATAATACAAGTGTCACAAATATTTCTAAGAATCATGTTCAATATTTTAGAACAACATACATAGATATATGTTATCATTTCATTCATGAACTTGTTAGAATAGGAAAAATATGTGTAGAATATGTAAGCACATAATATCAGTTAACAGATTTGCTTACAAAACCTTAAGATCTTAGAAACTTCTATAGATATTTGTGTGACTGAATACTTTTCAAGGAAAAGAAAAAAAGTTAAAAAGTCTTCAAGATGGCATACTTTGTTGTCTTTATAGAAACTTGTATGAACATCTTGTTTGCATTTTTACTCACTTCTACATCTTGTGCACTTGAGTCAATCTTTTACATGTGTTCATTGCTCACATGACGTATCCATCCATCCATCCATCCATCCATCCATATGTATGTATGTATGTATGTATGTATGTACAAACACTTAATACCTTAAAGTCATTTGACTTGAGAGTTATTAAACTAACACCTGCTACAAGAATTATTAAGAAAGCTTAAGGGTACTAGATTACAATGAATGTCATAGCTTAATAGATCATTGTGATTTTTCCTTTGTTGCGCATCTTATGGGGAGCTTAAATACTCATACTGAAAGGAATACCATAATTCATCATTCCTGCTTGCATGTGTTTATTGTTCTTGTATATTCTTCTTAATGCGTGCACTTGCATTGATTGTTTGCATGAATTATTTGTTTTTGCTTCACTCGCTGCACAAAGAATAAGTAACGATGCTAATCTTTTTGATTCTAAACTCTATAATGACACCAAGTATGATATCTTTTTGATTCTTATCTAGATTTATTTTTCCAATTATATATGGAGAGCATTTTACTTTTTTTGTTGTGTCAAAATAAGGGGAGTAAAATGCACATTCCATATATTTATATTTGGTAATTTGATGAACTTCATTTATGTATATTTTCTTTCGCTTTTATATATTCTACCATACTTCTCACATGATTGCGAGATTAGTTTGGTTGTTTGTTTTTTTATTTGCATGCGAGAAGCTGATTAATGCTCTTTTGAGTTGTCTGCGTTTTGGAAGTAGATCTAGCTGAACAAAAAATGTACATTGGGATATTTTGCCACAAGCTTTGATAAGAGGGGAAATTCAAACACTCAAGGTTATTTTTGTCAAATCATATGTCAAAAATTAATGAGGACAAAATGGTCCAATCCAAATGAGGGGGCAAAATAGATATTTTGCCACAAGCTTTGACCAAAAACACCTGAGATTATTTTTGTTAAATCTTGTGTCAAAGATTGAGGGCAAAATGTTCAATTTGCAGATGAGGGTGAAATGCTTGTAAAGGCAAAATGGTCAAATATTATGGACAATGGCAATTGGTTAAAGTACATGAATGAAGGCAAAATAGTTCACAAAATATTTAGAAAATAAAATAAAAAATTCAAATATTATTTTCGAATTCAGTGTGACACAGAATGGAGTTATGCTGTGCACCTTTGTAATAATCTTATTCTTTTGTATTGTAGCATAAATCAACCCATTTCGTAGAACTAACAGGAAGTTGAAAATTTAATAAAGATTATAATGAGATTGATCTTATGAGCTTGTTTGTTTTGGCCGACAATTTCTTTGTTCTCGGATCCAAATGGTACTATGAATTGCACAATTCGTAATAATATTTGTATGTCTAATATTCATATTAGCACAAGTCCTATCATTTCACCCACCCAGCTACATCAACTTGATATCCTCGGTTCTTTGCTTAGCATATGGCGTCTGTGCTACAGCCAACCCCATTTCTATTGGTAGGTAACAAATCAAGTTATGCTGCACCGTAAATTATTCTTTTCAATCTATTAGATAATTCTACATATATTAATTAAGTTATAAAACCATGGATGGATTATTGTAATTTTGTCAGGAAATTCTTCCAAGGGGTCAAAGTAGGACTGATCCCTCATTTGCAATACTGAAACTCGTGCTATTGGACTCTTTAATCCATTGCTATTATTGCTACGACATCTGGCAATCGGATTATTCCCGAAATTTAGGTTAGTTTTTTACTAATTCACATTCCCATATATGCATGAAAATGTTGTGTTGTATAAATAAGTAATGTTGTTGCTATTTACTTAATTTTAATTTGCATAAGCAACAATTGCAGAACTAGCAAAGGGGAAGATGTTTAAGGACTATATAGTTGTAACTGTAACTTTCTTTAGCGTTGCAATTTTTGCATATTGGGTTTGGCACTCAAGTTGAAGGCCTTACTCTTGGCAACTTTATAGATGATGGGAAACTAATGTAAACTGAATTATATAATAGCTGAGCATGACATGTGAGGGTTAATGAAAACATGAGAGAGAGCCACGGGAACAATACTTTGCATTGTAGAGTTGGTGTTTTCCTATTCTTCTGCTTTGATTTAGTTTTCTGTTTTTTTTTTTTAGCATTTGATTTCTTCACAATTTGGTAGTGATTTGTTGAGTTTAGCATTTGTTTCTCTTCATTATGTTTTTATTTAAGATAGATTGTTTTATGGGTTGACTATATATTAAGCCAGGCAAGTCTCAATAAAAGTAAAATTTTAAGTTTAATATATTGTTTTAGAGACTATTGAGAGAGATTCCCATCAGTCCTCTTATTATTTTGGTGAAAGGTTGAAACTTTAAAGAGTTCTTTATTATTTATATCAAATGTGGCATCAGATCCTTATGCTTCGTACCTAAAGTGGCCATTTGTATACTTTAATGGGTTAAAGCTTCAATAAGCCACAACACACTAACTCACCAAATCCCACTGCCTCAAACACTAACCCAATTTCCAACGTTCCTCCTCGCCAGATTGAACAAGCCACAGAGCTACAACATCAAGTTCAGCGGATTTCTCAAACTCTGAAAGCGATGGTCCGGCGGCACAACATCATGGATGTGTGTTGCAATCATGAAGAATCCATAGGGCACAAAGGTGATTGAAGGGCCCACCAAAGAGAAGAGAGAGAAGGCGAGGAGTCAAGGGTTAGCAAACGTGGAAGAGATCGAAGATGATGGGTAATTAATGATCAAGTATTCAAGCAACGACAACAAGCACCTTTAAATGAACTCACTCAACAGATGAAAGTTAAGGTTTCTAACTTTGTTGGTAGGCTTGAATCTAATGATTTCCATGATTTGCCAATTTCTTTGAAATGGTTCTCAATATCTGAGCACCGTAAGATGCGATTCGCTAAAATGAAATTGAAGGGACCAGTTTGCGTTTGATGGAGCAGTGTTGCGGAGCAACTGTATCAGCCGGCTTTGAGTAGGGCAAGATGGAAAACAAAAAAAAAAAAATTAAGGCTCAGTACCTCCTTGTTAACTATGAACAAATCATATACGAACATATAATTGACCAATACACTGAAGTTTCGCAAATTAACAGTGCAAAGCAATGTTGTAGAAACTGAAACCCAAAGATTAGATCGTTATCTAAATGGGCTCCGGAATGATAATTGCTGAGAAATGATGACAGCTAAAATTTATAGCGTCAAAGATGCTTATCAGTTAGCACTTCAAATGGAAAAATAGTTGTTCTTGGTGGCCTCATAACAATCTTTAGTTTGTCGAAATGCAAACCCTTCAACTAGTAGTTTCTAACAATTCGAAGCCAATTCTACCAACAGGTATGACGAGGGGTAGCTTTGCTACTGATGGAAACGGTAAGCTTAAGGAGTTCGGTGAAGGTCCCCAGTGCTCTTAATGTAAAGGATATGGCTACTTTGGAATCGTATGTCCCACTTGTGACCGAAGAGTAGCATATATGTGTGAAAAGGATTTAATGTTACTCGAGGACACCTTAGAAATCGTTAAAGATTCAGATGTTGAACCGACAATAGAAAGACTCGAAGTCGTAAACCTTCTAAGTTGTGTTATCCAAAGGGTGCACACGGGTCGAAAAAAGAGCATTGAAAAAAAAAATAAAAAATATGAGTTGAAGCGAACCAACATATTCCACTCACGGGTTGAACATAAGGGAAGAGCTTTGAATGTAATTACTGACAATGAGAGTAGAATGAACATTATCTCTAGTGACGTCGGGGAACGATTAAACCTACAATGAAACTCACCCTAGCCTATATCGAAGTAGTTGGATTAATAATGCCAATCATATTCCTGTAGTACATCGTTGTGTGGTCAAGTTCCAATAGGGGAAAAGTTACGCTGATGAAGTTTTGTGTGACATCATTCCAATGATAGTTTGCCATTTGATTTTAGGATGTACATTGTTATACGATCGACCTGTCACTTTTGATCCTCCTCCCAATTGTTGAATTTGAAGCCTCAAAGAAGATTAGTTCAATCCTTATACTACGAGCCTTTTATCAAATAGTAAAAGAAACACACCCTTTTTTATTTTTTTTTTGTTTTGCGTGTGTTGAGCCGAAACGCTGAACACACAAAGGAAGAAGAACCTGTTGAACTTGCCAACATACTTCAAGAATATGGTGACTTAATGCGAGAAGAATCGCCTAATTAGGAACCACTTATGCGTGATCCTCAGCACGCAATTGACTTAGTATTGGGCTCCTTTCTTCCAATCTTTCTTATTATCGAATGAGCCCAACAGAAGACGCCGAACTTCAATGCCAAGTACAAGAGCTCCTAGATCGCAGATTCATCCGTGAAAGGCTCAGTTCGTGTGCTGTTCTATCCCTCCTTAGACCCAAGAGAGACGGTACCTGCCATATGTGCATAGATAACCGAGCAACAAATAAGATAATTGTCAAGTATCAATTTTCAATTCCCCGGCTTGATGATATGTTGGATCAGTCGGGGGCCTTCAAATCTTTTCCCAGATTAATGATAAATGTAAATTATAAATTTATTAAGTTTGAATTTATAATATTTAAATTATAATTTTTAATTTTTTTATTATATTTTATAACTATAAAATTCGAATTTAAAATTTATAACTGTAATATTAAGTAGTTATAATATTTTTATTAAGTGTAAGATTTTTTTGATGAAAAAAATTTTATAAATAAAAAAATATATTATTTTATTAAAATTTTTAAATTTGAAATTTTTATTAAACACGAAAAGAAGGGGAGAGTTTAAAAAATTTTAATAATATTTAAAAATATTAATAAAAATAATAATAATAAGTTAATAATTTATAGTTTTTGCAGTTAGTTTCGTAAAGTATGCTTTCCGGTTGAATGCTTACCAACAGTGCTTTCCACTGGATTTTTCTTTGACCCAGTGATAAATAGAAAACAACTGTCAAAACAAAAGAGGGGCCCTACGAATGGCTTGTAATCTATTCGGCTTGACAAATGCGCTAAGCACCACATTCATGCGCGTAGTGACACCAGTACTATTGGGCAAATTTGTAGTTGTTACTTCGACGATATCCCAATCTATAGTCACATGTCATCGAAACAATTTTCTCATCTTCAGCAAGTGCTTGATACTCTGAGAAAAGAGCGGCTCTACATCAATCGGAATAGATGTTCATTTCTTTAGCCCAACGTAGAATTCTTGGGATTTATTTTGTCCTACAAAGGAGTGGAGGTAAACCAACCCAAAGTTAAAGCAATTCTTGATTGGCCGACACCATGTTCTTTTTTTGACATCCGAAGTTTTCATGCAATGGCAATGTTTTATAGGCAGTTTATCAAGGATTTTAGCACCATTATGTCTCCTCTTATCGAGTGCTTGAAAGCAAAAGAATTCACCTGGACTGCTTCGGCTAATCGAGTTTTTTCTGAAATTAAAAGAAAAATGTCAATGGCACCTGAACTTAGACTCTTAGACTTTGCTAGAATTTTCGAAGTAGCTTATGATGTCTCCCACGTTGAAATTGGTGGTGTTCTCGGCCAAGAAAGGCATCTAATTGCCTTTTTTAGCAAAAAATTGAATAGGCTCGAAGGAAATATTTCGTTTACGATTTGGAGTTTTATGCCTCGGTCCAGACCTTGAAGCATTGGAGACCATACCTTTATCGAAAAATTGAATAGGCTCGAAGGAAATATTTCGTTTACGATATGGAGTTCTTTGCCTTGGTCCAGACCTTGAAGCATTGGAGACCATACCTTATTCATCGCGAGTTCAATCTTTTTATAGACCATGATTCGTAAAAGCATCTTCATTCTTAGAATCGTTAAGTTCAAAACATGCTCGAAGGTATGATTATATTCAGCAGTTTGGTTTTACAATCAAACATATAACAGGGAAAGAAAACAAAGTGGCATATGCTCTCAATCGTAGGCCTCACTTGCTCTCTATTTTTTGTGTTAATAATACAGTTTTCGAGACCACTCTAACTACTGTCACTCATGGGTTCTCTATTCGAAATGAATTTCTCATTAAGCAATCAAAGATTTGTGTGCCAACAGGTTCTTTGCACGATTTTTATCATTCAAGAACTCCATGTAGGGGGACTCGTAGGACAGTTTGGCTATGACAAAACTTATGCCATTGCTGTTGATCGATTCTTTTGGACAGACATGCATTGGGACGTGCATACCGTTCTGAACTATTGTCAAATATGTCAGGTTAACAAAAGAGTTAAACAAAGTTCCGAGTTATACATGCCACTGTCTATTCCTCACTATCTGTGGATTGATCTCACTATGAATTTTGTGTTAGGTGTCCCACGAATAGTTAAAAGACATGATTCGATGATGAAAGTCATTGATCGGTTTTCAAAGATGGCTCATTTTATACCATATAAGAAAAAATTCAATGCTTCACAAATTGGATCACTGTTCCTAAAAGAAACAGTTCGCTGGAATGGAATCCCGACCACTTTTGGTTCTGATCATGTTGTCAAGTTCATTAGTTATTTTTGGAAAGACATAATTGTCAAAGTTAGGCACAAAGCTATCCTTTTCAAGCGCGTTCTATCCACAAACAGATGATCAAACTAAGGTTACCAATAGATGGTCAAACTAAGGTTACCAAACCTACTGCGATGTCCTATAAGAGGTCAGAGCACAAGTTGGGATCTAATATTGCCTCATGCCGAATTCGTTTTTAATAATTTAGTTAATCGTAGCACTGATTACACTTCTTTCCACATTGTCTACGGCTATACTTCTCGTGCATCTGTAGACATCATTTTGTTGCCACTACCACCCTGTATGAGTGAAAAAGCCATTAATTTTTCTAAATACATGGTCTCCTTTCATGATGATGTTCGCCGAAAAATTGCAACCCAAACAGTGGAGTATTCAAGTCATGCCAATGAAAAGAAGCGAGATTGGAAATTCAATGTCAATGATATGGTGTTAGCTCGACCTAGGTCGGAACATTTTCCACCCAACGGTTATAACAAGTTGCATGCATGGTGAACAGGCCCATTCTGAATCTTTAACAAGCTGGAAAATAATGCCTACATTATTGAATTACCACCAAATTACCAAATAAGTCTAGTTTTCAATGTAGATGATCTGAAGTAATATCGAGGAGGGCCGATAGAAGAAGAACTCCTTGAAGAACCAGCAGTTTGAATACGCATTATCCTACTAAAGCATGATGAAGTAGAAGAAATTTTGAACTATTAGTTTGCGTCCACTCGACGAGGTGGTTGCCACAAGTTCCTTGTTAGCTGGAAGAATATAGCTCGTTTTGAATCTGTCTGACTTCAAGCTGACGAAATTTCGCGACTCAGTCCAGAATTATTCCATAATTACTTACAACGAGTCTTGTTGGAGGCAAGTCCTTTAGAGTTAAAAATGAGATGTATAGGAGCGAAGCATGACACGTGAGGATTAATGGAGACACATGAACAATACTTTGCATTGTGGAGTTGGTATTATCCTATTCTTCTATCTTGACTAATTTGTTTGCATTTTCTTTTGCATTTGATTTCTTCAAACCAATTTAGTAGTGATTTGTTGAGTTTAAAATTTTTTTCTGCTGATTATGTTTTTATTTCAGATAGTTTGTTAGGTTGATTAGTTATATATTAAGCCATGCAAGTTTCAATAAAGGCAGAGCTTTGAGTTTAATATATTGTTTAAAGACTATTAGGAGAAACTCCCGTGAATCCTTTTCTTATTGTTTTAGTGACAACAATAGCTGCAGTACTTCCATTCATTGGAAACATTGCAGCTTTTGGTTTCTGCCTCTTGACTTTATTTTGCCCTGGTTTTCTACAACCTGACATTTAAACCATCAGAAAGGAGTCCGTATTTGGGTTGAATGCGTTGATTGCAGTGGTTTTCTCAACATTGGGAGTAATAACAGCATTGCAGCAGTTAGACGAATAAGCCTTGATGCCAAAACTTATCGGTTGTTTGCTTATGTAGAAACGGGCAAAGTTGCCCATTGGCTTACATATATTATCAGCCAAACGTTCTAGCTGCCAACATAAACATACGTATTTATACCTGTGATATTATTATTATTTTTATTATACTTACTCAGCTAAGGTTGCCTTTGTCAAACAGGAAATTTCCGATCTACAATGCACCAGTTATAGAGTCTGAATCTTCGAAATTGAAATTATAAAAAACATGCCATATAATCTGCTTTTCGAAACAGGGCAAATATTAGAGAAACAACAATAATATTAATATATTATTGCAAGCAACTAAAGGGTGAAGGGGGTGAAATCCACAGCCAGAAATGCAAACTCCACTACTGTCGCAACAACTAACAAAATGTTAAAAACAAAACAAAAAAATAGCTAAGAGACGACAGACCCATGCATAATTGAACAAAGTGAAAATAATGAAAGCAAATGTAATGGCAGCTGACGAAGGAAAATATCTCTTGTATTACAGTAAATGATGTTGCAATCATCGGTATACATATAAATGTTTCAAGCCAAGAAACCCCTAGGAAGAATGATAAGATTACAGCTTATAGCAAATGAACTGTCCAAGGTACGGTGTCCCATACTAGTTACTGTAGTCGCAAATAAAGAATCACTCAACTAAGTTTAATTTCCTTTTGTTTTCTCTTTTCTACGGGGTGAGACAGAAAAGGTGAGTCTTCTTCTTTTCGTTATTTTAAGGCAAGCTTTTTGGGGAAATAAAGCTTAATCCAGCTTCTGCTTAAAACCAAAAACAGCTTCTTCTTAACAAATAATACCAACATGTTATTTTCATTTAGTTTCCAGGATGAAAGTTATCATTTTCAACAGCAACAGAATCAGAAGATGTCTTTTCCTCCGATATGGTTTGGCAATCCTTGGAATCATTCTCATCAACATTGTGCTTCTGCAGATCATCTTCAGATGTCTTGCACTGTGATACCGGCAGGGCATTCTCAATTTCGTTTTCATTTTCGGTAGTGACAAAGATATCTGCTTCTCCATCTGCAATATCTGCCATTTTAACAATATCTGTGGAATCTCTTACCATATTCTCTGAATCTCCAAGTCTAAGCCTACTCACAGGCGCGGAGCTGGTCCCTTTGGATAATAACTTCTTTTTGTTATATTCCAACATTACATTTTGTTTGAAAGTAGCAACAATAAGCTGACAAAGATAAGTGTGCGATAAAACATTATTAATTTGTAAAAGAAGGATTGTAGTATGTATTAATAAATCATATTAATTAAGGGCTTACTTGAATAGGGTTATCTGCGATTATAGGACCTCTAACAATACCACCAAAAACTTGTCCATCAGGCTTGGCCAATGAAATGCTCAAGTTACCCTCCACTCTAAGTTTGTAACATGAATACAAGCCAGATAGAGATAGAATCTCAAAGCTGCCCTGCATATACAAATTAAGCAAGAAAAAGTTAAAAATTGAATGCTATCAAGCATATATGATGGATATGTGCCAACAATAAGAAAACAAAACTTTCAAGTTTTATGCATTGAATTGAATCTCTTCTTTACAAATATCAATGACAGGATTCATCAAAATGGGGTTATCAGATCATTGTATTTGTATTGGCCTGGAAATCGTACCTCAAAAGTCGACATAGCATCGGAAGAACTAGCTGGATGGTAAATCGAAACTCTAGAAACCATGCCAATAGCAGAGAGAATGCAGACTGCTCGCTTAGGCATTGCAAATGATATTATCTTACCAACAATATCCTACAGTAAAATATAAAATTAAATGTACATCTATATGCATATGCAAGATATATATGAAATTAAAAATCATGCAAGTAAATAATTGTAAACAACATAATTAAAAGTGAAATACCAAAATAACATGCGATATTTACCTCCCCTGGGTTTACAATTACAGCATGAGGGTAGAACTTTCCTCCAGCAGTTGCCGCGAAGTATCCACCTTCAAAATATTATCTATCTTTTAGGTGCAAATAATATACAGTACTAAGTAAAATTTTGGAGCCAAATAATATATACAAAGGAAATTTTGTATTATTACAGATTCATGATTCAAGGGAAAATGAGATGCATAATATATATTCATTTTAAAAATATATAATTCTTGTATTATTCACATAGAAAGATCCATAATTACTTTATATGATTCTAGCAATTCTATAGCATCAAGCGCTGATAAGTGAATTCAAATCCAATTATCAGGAAGCAAATTAATAGCAAAAGAATCTAGAGTATTAAAGATCATCATAGAAACATAATCATAACAGTGGCACTCACAAAATTAATAGAAACCAAAAGCAATGTGCTAAATAAGAATATTAATACAAGATAAATAATGTTTACTCATTAATTGTATGCGTCATTTACACAAAATATTTATTGATTGTCTACCCAACCATATTTCTAACGTTTAAAAATCTATACCAGTATTATATTTCATTAAAAAAAAACAACAATAAACGTACACTTTGCCTTTTCCTTTTTAAATCTTTTTCATTGTAATATCTTCTTTCCTGATCACTGCAAATATCATATATATCAACAAATAAATTTTAAGTTAGGCAAGGATTTCTGGTGTAATAAATAGT
The DNA here is from genome assembly GCA_032401905.1 of Swietenia macrophylla. NCBI lineage: Eukaryota > Viridiplantae > Streptophyta > Magnoliopsida > Sapindales > Meliaceae > Swietenia > Swietenia macrophylla. The sequence goes on from CP135565.1 coordinate 3,981,596, forward strand.
TGGTGTTGACTTGGTATAAAAATTTACCGAAAAATTGGTATTTATTTTTCTCGTTTAAAATTAATAAATTTAAATGTAAAATCATCATTTACTTAGAATTTAACAGATGAGGTATCACTGTACAAAAGGGGGGAAGGGTGATACGACTACCCATCCTATTGTTATGTTAAAAATTTTAGATATCATATTATAAATTGAATACTAGTGTTCATGTCTCTGAATTCTTATATTTTTTTTTTCATAAATAAGGATACACGTTATCTATTTATATTGGATTAGTCCTTAGGCTCTTTTGAAATGTGTAAAATACCTTTCATTATTGAGGTAAATACTCTAATTGTCAGACTTTAATACTATAAGAGCAGCATGAGTTAGGGACTTATTTGATATAAATAGCTAAATTATTAACTTATTTGTGAAAATATAAAAACTCATAGAAACACTTGTTATTAGTATGGTCATTCACACCATGTCATTAACATGCTCATCTAATTGCACACACATTGATTTTGAAATTAATTAATTATGACTGACAGGGATTCCAATAGTGAGAGAAAATTAAAAAAATATATGGTTGAATTTGAAACAGTCCACAAAGAGTATCCCCATGTCAGATTTTCTCCATAAAAATATATTCCGTATGCTGAATTATGGTACTGATAAAATAGTTTCCTTAGTTGAAACTTACCAATGGTAGCCAAAAGTTGTAGCTTCCCTGAACCCCTCGGCCGCCCCCTACGACGTTTCACAGAGAAATTCTCCGAAAGTTGAGAAAACATTACCTGCGTTGGTGATGCAAGGGACAATTTCGTGCTTGCCTGATCAACTTCGTCCTTTCTTGGTTTGTCTCTCTTCCTTTTTGCAGTTCCAATCATAGGATCAATGGAAGATGATCCTCCTCTGTCACCTTTGACATCTTCTTTTGCCTCCTCAGAAGTCTCTCGACACACAAGAGACTCCGGTTTACCGTCGTTTGATGCTGGAAGTTCTTGAGAAGCTGTACCGATTTTAGATTCCATAAGTATATAAAACCTTGCCTTTTTATACACAACAAACAGAAAGGAGAAATATATATAGAGATACCCAGGGAGAGAAAAAGAGATGTTTGTTTCTTAGTAAAGTAGTAGAAAAGGATTTGAATTTTGAAGTCGCAAAACAATGGTTGTATGCAAAGGTGGCAGAAAAATGAATTATGGTATGTAATACCGTTAACAGATAACCTCTCTAATTAACAGCGAAGCAAATTTATAAAAAGAAAGCAGAAATCAAGGCAATTCCCTTTATTTTTTTCCCATATAATGTTACCATCTATTGCTAATAAGTTTTTCAAATCTTCTAATTAGTTGTCAAAATCTTTTAATTAATGAGGGCACATACCTTGATTTTACTTGCTAATAAAACTTTAATTGCTATCGACAAAAGTTGCCTTTTACCAATATTACAAATTTAAACTGAACTCTTTGTGAATTTTTCTCCATTGAGATTTAAATTCTTGAGCCATGTTTGGTTTGAAGAATGGAAATAAATAAGGAAAGGACATGGAAAAGAGAAAGTAAAAGGATTAATTTTTTTATTATTTGGTTGCACTATAAATGATCAATGGAAATGAATTTATTATTTTTGGTTAGACAAAAATATTATTTACTTCTAAATTTATTAATAATTAAAATATTAATTATTTCTTAGTGTCAATTTTAAATTTTAATTGTATTTTATTAAGAATACTTGTTATAATTAATATTTAACAAATATACTCTATTAATATTTTAAATATAAATACACATTATATTAATTAATTAATTTTGTGTAAACTACTTATTTTTATTGAAATTGTTTACGTATTTTATAATTAAAAATTAAATTAACTTTAAATTTTAATTTTAAATGTAAAATAATTAAATCTTTAAATTTAATAGGTATTTTAATAACAAAAAT
>CP135565.1:3987831-4011453 GCA_032401905.1 Swietenia macrophylla
TTAATTAAAAAATATTTAAAAGTTATATTTCCAATACATCTCTTATTTTTGTTTAAAAACTTATAAGTTCAATTATATACGAATTTTCATTGATTAATTGATTGTAAACACAATTTAAACTTAATATTCATATAATAATTATGTTTTATATAATAAGAAATAAGATTATTAAACAAATATGAGTAGTATAAATTATAAATTAATATACATATAAAAATATATTTGTAATCAAAATGATGACAAAAACAATAATAACTATAATTTTAATAAAATTAATTTTTAATTTATACCAAAAACAAACATTAATGATTGTAAACTAATTTATAAATAAAATAAACTAAAATAATGTTATTTTAATAATTATAACTTAATTATTAAATTTTATATTACAAATTTTAAATAGTATTATGAAAATTATTATTATAAATAATTTAAGTAATTTAATAATTAATTATTTAAAAAAATTAGTTAATTAAAATAATTATATTAAATTAATTAAAATAAAAAGATTATAATAAAATACATAAAATGGATAAAATTAAAAATTTAAACATTTATAAGGGTGGAATCATAATTCCTCACTCTTAAATGAAATTCATCGTTCTCCTATTTGAAAAATAAAAATTCCTAATGAATCTTCTTTCCTGCCTCATTCTTCCAATCAAACAAAAACAAAAAAAAAAAAGCAAAATTAATTTCCTTTGAAAATTCCTTTTCTTTTCCTCTTTTTCATTCCCCTAACCAAACATAACTTTAATATCTAATATTATACTAAAAACTTTTGCCCAAAACCAATCAACACCCACAATATATAATTATCAAAGGTAAATAACAAACAATATTTCAAATGAAAAGAACCTATAACATCTTGGCTGAAATTATAAACATTTGTTATCTGAGTTTATGAATTGTTGGGAGTTGTTAGAGGCTTTTTAGTTAGTGTGAATATGAAATTCGTAATATTTGTGAAAGTAAAAATCTTTAACCATACCATTTGAGAAGTGACCTTAGATTATGTGCTAATTTAGGATAAAGGCCCAATAATTACTTGGTTAAAATGTACACCAAAAAAAAAAAACCACACAAAGATTTTGATTTCGGACTTTGATAAAGAATGATTAATAAGAATTTTACAAGTATTAAGATTGCTTAAGCTTCAAGAAAATAAGAATTATAAAAAGATGGTTAATGAAGGAGAAGTTAGTTTACATTCTTTTCAAGACAGAAGATTTTGAGGAGATTAGATAAGATTTATGAGGAGTAATACAAGATTGAAGAGGTAAATTTTTATACTACATTTATGATGTCTGATGAGAAGCAAGATTAGAGTAAGAGCATTAGAACTCTAGAATTTTACAAAGAATTGTGTTGATATAACAAAAAAAAAATTAATTTAAAAATTTTAGTGATTTAATTAGATGTTAAATTTTGAATATGTTGCATCAGACATCTAAATGAGTATTTTGAAATTTGTTTCATTGAAAGAATACTAAGTTTAACCATTTTTGAAAGTTGACTAATTTATGAAAAATCAAAGACTAAGAAATATTCAGTTTTGGTCCTAATTTTGATATATATTAAGGTTATATTTTGTTACGATACATGACTCTTTTTCTTTTCAATAAGGATTTGTATCATGATTTTTCTTCATTTATTTGTTGTAACTACCTCTTCTTTTTATGTTTTTGGAGAATTTTTATTTTAAAAATTAGGTAATTTGTAAGATCTATCTTATTCAAAATGGAGTTGGCCTTTGAGGAGATTAAAAAAAAAAAGAATATTAGAAGCACAGATTTTTGCTCATTATATATAGAAAATTTAAGTTACTTGTCAAGCATACCTAAAATCTTGTAAAATAGACAATTCATAATCAAAGTTTCGATGCAATTGGGTATAATTAGGGTTATGTGTGCGAACAAATGGGGTTGTAACAATGTGTCTCTTATCATCCTTCCCAATCGTGGCATTTCTCTAATATACAAATTTACCTTGTAAATATGTACGCCGCGAAATTATTGTATTTTTTTATTTTTAAAAAAAAAAAATCGTGCTATATCCCAGTTATAGGGTTAGCTAGGCTGTAATACTTTTCTTTGGCTTGTCGCATCATCAGTTTGACCCGATCTATAACGATAAAATTGCGGGAGCACATCAACATATCATTGATTTCTCCATTGTGGGTAATTCCTTCCGTTGTTGCTATTTGAGTGTTTCCCCGAAATCGTTAAGAGTACTATTGATATTGAATACTACAAAAGATTAGCAACAGTATCTTCGAGGGTAGCCTTCCCGTGACTGACGTTGTTTTGTGCCCTAAGCTGCGTTCTTGTAATTCAACAACTGTTTCTTCAAGAGAGACTTTCTCGATTTTTTGGATGATGAGTCCAGTCCGATCTACTCTTTTGTTCTTGTTTGAATTGTGTTGATTTCATTACTTACTTTATTTTGCTAGATCTCATGAAATAGTCTCTATTTCATTCTTATGAAGCGTTAACATCTATCGAATGTTTCCTTCCTAACACATTAGCCAGGTTGGTTGCCTTTCTGAACACATTCTGACTATTGTTTCTTACTGGCCTCGCTGAATGTGGAGGAAATTTGGATTGGACTTACATCTCCCTAATTTTGTTGTACTCTAAGCAATGTTGTAAACTCTTTCATCTTTTTCAAGCTGTTAAGCCATGCTGAGCGTCGAAGTAGACTAATCGACATGGTTCGAGTGGGTTTATGCCCTTGGAAGAATAACGGAACTCATTTCTTCAATATTGCAGGGGTTAATTTGTTGAGTTTGAAGGTTTGGGTCCTATTTCATGGATATAGGTTACCATGTCATTTATGAAAGTTGATAATGGAACTCATATCATTGATGAAGAAAAGGCTGCTCATGCAATTTCTACAGCGTTGCCTCTGCGAAAGCTTTTCCACCTTAGTCCTTGCTCCGGGTGGTAACAAAGTTGCCACTTTAATACTAAGATCGAATCCCTATAAGAAATCTGGCAAGAAGGCTCCCGAGCATTCCAAGTCTTAATCAGTTCCTACAAACTTCTGACTCTTCGTTCCTCCAAACTTCTGACTCTTCCTTCTATTCAATCGTGTAAGAGTTCTGTATAGGGTTGGTAACTGGTCAGAGCTGAGGGTCGGCATTCCTATACCCGTCTCCATTTTGATTGAACTGTTCTCATTTTAGGGCAAGGATCCTGGTCCCGACTCATCCTCATTTAATAATTTATTCAAAAATTTTAAATTTGATATATGTTCAATACTATAATAACAATATAATTAATTTTTCATATCTTTCCAACTAAAAACAAAATCATATCTAGTTTTTATCCAAAATTATTAATAATAATTAATGTCTAAATCAAAAGTATATTAAAAAAAATTTCATTACACATATTCAATAATCAACACTCAACCCATATTAAAAAAAAAATTTCAAATTACACATCTCTAAGAATCAACATTTAACCTAGGAAGAAAAAAAAAACCCCTTCAAAATTTACACATCTCCGATAATAAATATTCAACCCACATAAAACAAAAGTAAATTATACATTTCCAATAATCAATATTCAATCCACATAAAATCTAAAAAAAATATAAATTTAAAAATTTGGAATAATCAATATTGAATCTATGTAAAAAGCAAATTCTAAATTACACATCTCTAATAATCACCATTCAACATACCAAAAAAAAAATCTAAATTACAAGTCTCTTTCAACTTTCTTCATCAATCTATAAAGATATAAAAAATAAATAAATACATAATAAAGTATATTTAATTTATATTAATTACTAATAATATAAAATTAGAAAAAAAATAACATTTAACTAATATAAATCAAATTTTTATAATTTAGATATAAAAAAATAAAAAATAACAAAAGTATATTTAGTTTATATCAATTACTGATAATATAAAATTATGACAAATAACATTTAACATTTAACTAATATAACTTAAATTCATATTTTAAAGGGTATTTTAAATTTATATCTATTGGTTTAAGAAAAGTGATTTGGGCTTTTCAATTTTAGCCCATGAATAATAGGCTTTTTAATTTAAACCCATAAGCTAAACAAGTATCGGGTTGAGGATAAGAATGACAAGTCAATCCCATTCTGGACTTGTTTTTGAAAATCTCGTGCCGGTTTCTCAGCTTTTCATTTTTTGAAATGGGACTAAATGTTGCCCTGGTCCCAAGTCTGAATAGGCCGGGCCCCTTCAAAAATTATGCCAAAACTAGTTCTAATAGGTCGCACTTCACTTCATTGAGTTTGCCTAGTACTTCTGGTATTGTAGGGATCAACCCTAAATTTAACTGAAATGAGGTTTTAAGTGGAGGAAACCAAAAACCGAAAAAAGTTGAAGATTCCTTAGGAAACATGGGATCTCAATACAATAAAATAAAATAAATAAATAAATAAAAACATCCTTTTGAGTTTATAGTTTAAGTTTGTATTTCCTTTTCACTAATTCAATTATATATTTTTTTGTATTTTTTTTTACTAGTTTAATTATGTATTTTTTAAAAAATGACAGTAAGATCTCTGAGTGGACTTCCCTAAGGTGTTGTGTAGACACACACACACACACACACACACACAAGTGGACCATTTCACACCAACGCTCACAATTCAATGGTAAAGGTGATTTAAATTCACTTCACTCCCCGTTACTTTACAGGAAAACGATGTCAGTATGGACCATTTAGGTTTGGGCCACTGTTCTAATCGTAAACATCACCAAATTTTAATGTTTTTTTTTTTCGATTAATTATATGCTTGCAATTAAATAAAGTCAATTATATGACTCCTTTGGATTAACGACACGACAAAGCACAAATAAAAGTAATAATATTGATTTATATTTATATCATTAATTTTATATTTTAAACCATGTTTATTTAAAATTGAAAACTTAATTCAAATAAAAAGCGAAAAATGTTAGAATTAGAGTTAAGATATCTCCTTAGACCATTTATCTTAATAACACATTTTATTTGATTTAATAAAATTCATTTATATGCATCGATTACACAAAGACACACAGACACACACCTATTTATAAGTTTTATTTATAAAATATATAATTTATGTATTAAGTATGATATGGAAATATAAAAACATATAAATTATAATTTCTTTTATAAAATAGACCTTTCACAATGTATGATAATATCTTTTTTTTCAAGTGAGTAATTTATATTAATTATTGAAATAAATAATTCAAACAGTGATGCGAATCTCAAGAATATTATTATTATTAGTTTTGAGACATAAAAAAACAAATCTTAAAATCTAACAACTTGAATTAAAATTCAAACTCTAAAAGAATTAAAATTCAAATTAAAAAACTTTAATCCAATGATTAAAGAAATTGAGAACTAATGGTAGTTAACCCAATAATCTACTAATCACTAACAAAAGTATAAGAAAAAAAAGTTTGAATATCACAAAAAAAGAATAATTCTTAAAATTTTAATTAAATAAAATTTAATTTATTTACTATATTGTTTAAATTCTTTTATATGAGACTTATAATTAAAATTTAAAAATAACTAGAATAATAAGTTTTAAAATAAAATAAAAATAATTAATTAATACATATGTCTATGTGGTATTCGTAAATATAGAAAGAAAAGAAAACGACACAAAAACTCAATTAAAACATCACAAATTATATTCCAAACATATTATGCATCCTTTTCACACACTTGAATTACATTTACAAGCTCTTAACACATCTTTAAAATCAGTTTCATGCTTGATCTCGTCTTTGATGTTGATCTCTATTATTATTCAACCTATATATCTTAAATCAATTCATTAAATGCCGCTTTAATCTTCTTTACTCTTACTCTTACAATCGATCTAATTGGCATGTGCAAAGATTTTTCAGAAGTTTGTTATTATTGATTTTCATAATTTTCCCTCTCTTAAAAAGGATTCAATCTTAAATCGTCACCTACATCAACAGGAACAAAATTAAAAATATTGAAATCAACAATAATATTAGACTCACTTGGAAGATATAGTTTGTATGTATTATCATTAATTCATTCAAGAACATAGAATAAACTGTCTCCTCTAAGATACAATTTAATCCTCTTTTAAGTTGGAAATCTCTCATTCTTTACTCACTTGAAAGATATAGTTAGTATGCATAATTGTTCATTCATTCAAGAATTTGAAATAAACTATCTACTCTATAATATAATTTAATTCTTTTTTAAGCTGGAAACCTTTCATTCTTTGTATACCCTTGGCCTAATCACGCAATTCAAATACAACCCATTTATACCTTGAATTAGTTTTAGTCACATATTATTTGTTTTTTGTCTTAACGTGTTATCGAACACTCTTATGTAATTTCTTCACCATTTTGGCCTTCTTCTTATCATCAATACCATTTTCTTTCATCAACAAGTAAAACCAACAAATTCCAATGTGTTAAAATATTAAAATTATAAACAATTTTATATGGTAAATAATTTGTAATAGTATAATCAACTCTATTATATATATAAACTCAATAAATTATAAACACTCTTTCTAATTTTTCAAATTCTTTTAAATGATAGTATGAAAAAGTTAAAGTTTTATATACTACTTCTATTTGTCGTTCATTTGCCTATTTGTTTGTGAATTACAAATGGTAGAAGATAACTTTATTCCTATCTTACTCCACAAAACTTTGAAAAATAGTTAAAGAACTTAACGTCTTGATTAAATATAACACTCATTGAAATACCTTACAGTCATACTATTTCTTTAAAAAATAAATTTGCAATATTTGTTACATCATCAGTTTTATGATAAAGTATGAAATATGCCATATTAAAAAATTTATCAACAATTACAAAGAGAGAATTACCCTTTTTTTTTTTTATACTCTCAATTTTACAATCTCGCTTCAATGCACTGTCCTTTCTTAATTTCAATTAATTTTCATTCAATTGCTTTGGAGTCGATAGAGTAAAAGTAATAAATTTATTATCTTTAAAAAAAACCTATTCTTAAACTCATCATCAATAACTCTCCTATCATATTACTATAATTTGCCCAATAATATATGATTTACATGGATAGAAATAACGTGGCACAACACCTCACCGAAAATCCTCCCAATTAAAAAAAAAATTATTATTATTATTTATTTATTCATACCTTCTTATATTTATTCAACTAGATGCAAAAGTAAATATAAATTATATTCTAATTCTGCTAACTTAAATTTCAATAAAACTAAAACAATTAATTTTGACGAAGGAGATATTATCTATTAAATAATATAAATTTTATTCTAATTAAATTTTCTATTTTGTAAAATCAAAATTTGCCGTCAATTTGTGATTGAATTTTGCAAGAATTAAAAGTAAATTTTAACAGCCAAAGTTCATTTTAGGTGTTTGACAAACTCTTTCAAAATCATTTTGACACAATCAAATTATTAAAATAATTAATAAATCATAATATTAATTAAAAAACTAAATTATTGAAATTTAAATAAAACTTTATTTTTTATTATATTTTTACCACTTACATTTTTTTCTTTCAAGTATATTTAAAATAACTCTAAAAATAAATTTTATTAAAAATTGTGCAAATTTTAGTTATTTACATTACTACAATATTTTAAATGAAAAAAATTAACACAAACATTCGCAACACCTATATATATATATATATTCACAAATTAATTTCTTAATTTTATACATGACATGGGGCATGGGCCAGCGAGAGGACTGAGAAATCTCAAGATACGTACCAATTTTATATTGCTAAAAATTGGCATAAATTATACGCAAAAAGGAAAAATTAAGAATACATAAAAGATTACTCTTCTAACCCAACCACCCACCACTCATCCGGAACATATACAACGAGATTATGCAACAAATTTACTAATATCCATCCACCGAATCATCCCCAAAAAATTTACAAATTTTAATAGCTCCACTGCCACTGCTACTTTCATCATTCATGATATAATCACTCACTTCATAAGATCAAGAAAAGCTTGTTGGCTGCCTCCTCCCTTTTCTCAACCAGAAGCAGAATTCAATCAGCGGCCAAAAAAAATAGTCCATTTCTCTTAATTAAAAAGCATCTTCAATTCCTCAATGCGAGCAGTTCTAACTTCTTGATCAGTCAAAGCACCGGCAATCATTCGTTGTTTCCGTGCTTGCACTGCTTCCATTCTTTCCTCAACAGTTCCCTGTCCGTCCAGAAATTTTTTAAACAAGCATGACAAGTTGCATCAAACTGCTCAGTGGATTCAACACACTAAAGCTTACGACTTATGATGCAGCAACAAACCTAACCTAGGGTATGCAAGAGACAATGACTTTTTCTTATATAGGAAACTAACCGCTCTTCTATTTCAGTTGAAAATCTAAGGGTATGTTTGAAATCTAGATACTGTGGTTTCAGAAGCATAAGAACTGCTGTGGGATAAAATCACAAAAATTAGGTAGAAATACATTGATCCCAACCATACCCTAACAGTCAATACCAATATAAATAAAGAAAAATTCAGGAGTAGTGCTGCCTGGTTAAAGAAAATGCACCTTAACAATGAACCGTTTAATCATCACCCTCTTGGTTTGTCCAATGCGATGAATGCGCATGACAGCTTGCTCCTCTACAGCTGGATTCCACCATGGATCCTACAACAGATGCAGAAAAGAATTTGATTCGTCAATATTATAGCAACGAGTTCACTAATTCAGAAACATGTTGAACATGGAAAAAGAACAACAAAATGGATCCTTCATACACAAAGGTCACTAAGGCCAAATACACACTTGGCGCGAAACAATGTAAGACTTTTGGCACTATGAATGAACTTATTATGTAAATAACCAGACTATCCATTTGGGAGTGTGATTATTTCCACCAAAAAAAAAAGGCAACTCAAACTTGTCTAAACAAAACTTACTGCTACTACAAAAATAGCAAAATCTCCTTCAATAATTTTATATACAATAACATTCTCATAAAAATGCTATAGCGCTTGTAACTACCATTTTATATTCAACCACAAAATTGTAGTCATAACATCACCAGAATAAAAAGAAAAAGAACCCTCAAAAACTAACCATCTAGTCATCAAGTTAAAATTCCACCAACTGCAAGCACAGCCCAAAACTACAGTTTCTTGATTGTTGGACAAAAAGGGAAAATTAATGCCAATGTTTTGTGCTATATGTATGAAGTAAAAAATGAACACTGCAATGTGATACATACCAAAACAAAAGCATTGGAAGCTGCCATTAGATTTATTCCAACACCGCCAGCCTTTAATGACATCAGCAACACCTAAAGTTATAACCGCCAAGTCAGATGATTAACTTGACCAATCAAGTAGACTAACTAAAAAGCCAACCTTCAACAAACATGAGAGTTCCAAACCATGATATTGTTATCTTCTGAAAACTGTTTTAGCACTTTTTCACGTTGCTGTTGATTTAGAGTTCCATCCAGGCGAAGAAATGGAATGTCATTCCTGAAAAGAAAATGAGAAATTAAATAAATATTTATAACCCAATAAAAACATTGAAATTTTTAGAATTTAGCTGGGGCATACCAAACTCTCTTGCTCTCACATCAACACAAAGATTTAAAAAAAAAAAAAACCATGCTAACAGTATCTATAACTAGTTTATACCCTATGCGAACATTAGGGACTATATAATCATAAAGATATAACAATATATTATTTTGGTTGTCTTTTTTATGAGAAACAATCTGTCAACAAGAATGAATCATATTATAGTGAGAGGAAACTAGAAGTCCACAAGCAGGGAGCAGGGACACTGCATGGCCAGGTGGACTCCAAATTCATTCCTCAAATATTGTTTTTAGCTTTGGTTCTCCCTAACGAGAGTTCCTAATGATAAATAGATACCCAGATTGGCCTTTAAATGATGAAACCGGGAAAGTTGCCCCTGGATGTATTACAAGTTGGTCCAATATTGCATACAGAATGCAGTCATTTTAAGATGTTCAATAGGAGAAATATGAATCAAATATTATCAGGCATGCTCACACAATTGTATATTGTCCTCAAAATTAGGCCGCTAAATATATTTACCGAGAGAGAGGAATTTGTAGGAGGTCCAAAAAGGCAGTCCACTGGCTAAATAGAATACTCTTGGAACCTGAAGAGCGAAGATTTTCAAGTTCTTTCAAGAGAACAATAATTTTGGAAGATTCCACCCAGTTCTTCTCAATATCAACCTGGAATCGACTGCCAGTTGGGGCTGTAATAAGATCTTGCCTGCTAATAGTTTTCCTGTAGTGAGGTGAAAACAATATATGTTAGTGTATAACCAGTAAATTACATTTTGAAAACACACACACACACACATGCTTCAAGGACGACAAAATGCAACCTTAACATGAAAATAAGAAAAAGAGAAGGAAAAAGTTACGACACCAAAATAATCAATTATACCTGCAAACAGGACATAAACCAGAAGTAGGAGTTTTCCAACTTGCCAATAGACATTCTCGGCATAATTGGTGAGCACATGGTGTCAATACTGCATCTTCAAATACTTCAAGACATATTGGACACTCTCCCTGTTCTCCTTTTCGTAGCTCCTCCACAACCTCTTGTACATAAGCCCGTGATGGCACATCTTTGGCTTCCCCTTCCAAAGCTTTATGGTTGCCTTTCAGGAAACGTTTAGCTAGCTTATTAAGATCTGAGTATTCTTGAGTATCACCACGACTGAATGCAATAAATTCACCCATAATTAATGAGACTGTAGCTAGTTTCTTTTATTAAAGATATGCAGATGACTCCTACTCTCTAAGTTGTCTATCAGGAAAGGCAAAAAAAATTGTCATTTTGTGTACTCTCAGCTGTCCCAAATAAGGCCAGTCTCAAAATTAGTAAGATAATAGTCCATGGAACTACCAAACATTTCAAAGTACTTATTTAAATGAGAATCTAAATGTTGAAGATGATTATTATAGCAATGGAAAACAAAAAATAACAAAGTATGCATGCTGATAAGTGATTTATGGGATGTTTTTCCCCTCTTTCTACCGATAGGTGAGAACATGATAGGAAGGATCAAAGTTTGTGAAACAAATATTCTGCATAAATAGGTGAGAACATGATAGGAAGGATCAAAGTTTGTGAAACAAATATTCTGCATAAATAGGTGAGAACATGATAGGAAGGATCAAAGTTTGTGAAACAAATATTCTGCATAAATATTTACTCCTAAAAGTATTGATCTATGAATGAATCAAAAAATTCGCTGGTCAGCATTTCCTGGCAATACCTAACAAACCAAACAAAATATATATTTTACAACACGTAAGCAGTTTTGACACTATTTTCGCATAGCACCTAAATCATCAGAAAAATAAAGCAAGAAAGAAAAATGGTCAAGGCTCCCACCTCATTACAAGGAATGGATGATCACAGCATTGGCGAAGACGCAAAAGTAACTCTAATATGGAGGCATAATTATGAAGCACACGCCCTTGTTCAACAAATTGATCAAACTTCACCTGAAAAGATCCCATCAAAATATTATGCACAAAATAACTTAAGAGCAATAGAAATATATAAAATTCAATCAAGAAACCAAAAATACCTTAGATCTTTTAAAGAGCGCATCATAGAAGTCTTTTTCAACCTCTGAGAGCTCACAGTAAATCATTTGCATGTCAGCTGGAGGGAGAACTAGAATTGGCCTGTAACCCAAAAAAAAAAAAAAATGAGGCACATAATTTACTAAAAGCAGAGATAGTATAACTAACAGCGTCCCAAGATGGCACACTCACCTGCCCTCTCGATCTGTGCTAGACTTTGTTCTCCTCAACATAATCGGCTTTAAAATAGACTGAACCAGCTTTAAGCCTCTCTCATCACCATCTTCATATGGTTTTTGGATGAGTTTATTCCACCTAGATGATAATGAATCATAAAGCAAACATATATTAGTCATGGTGCATCAATTCAATCAGAGAATTCAAAAGGAATATTAAAGTAAAATCTGCAAAACTTTGGGGCATTGAAAACTAATTATAGAATATAAGGCACCCAATACTCAGAAAACCTGTTTAAATGCAGGAAAAAGATTTCGAAATATGTGACCAGCAGATCACAGAGGATGAATACATGTGGCTTGCTATATGGTTTTCAACTCTGATCACTTAATCTGCTTTTATAGCATGAATGTACAAGCATGTACACACAACCTGACATATGAGACTGAAAGGGAGGAGAGGACAAAGTGATTTCTCAAATAGTTTGTTCAGGAACACAACAAATTTATGGCAAGTTCACGTAATTTGAGATTCCCTAGCTTGAAAGCCATATATAATTCCCTCATTTTAAAATATCCAGAAAAATACGGTCTACAGGTCTTAGTTTCTGTTTCCTGTCCATAAATCTTGTAAGAAATGTTTACAATTCCAAACTACAGTAAATAATTTGCTCACAACCTCAAATGTTTTGACAGCTAGCAACAAGAATAATAACTGAACATAACATACTGTCTTAAAATAAGTGTATATAATTAAGTCTATAAAATTAATGACACAACTTGATCCTAGGGAAATGATATCAGCTGACCATCAAATCCAATGCAATCAATCTCTAAATAATTTTGAAGCCAAAAAATTTCATACTACTATATAATTCTAGAAACAAACTAATGCAACTTTATAATTAAAGCAAGCCAATATTGGGAACCCTAAAGATCATGCTGTAGATGTTCCAGAAAAGAATAAGATAACTGACCATGCCCAGTTTCCCCATGGTTCCACCCTTAAAAATCGAAGAAGACTGTATATGTCCTCCAGATTGTTCTGTCAAACAGAGATAATACAAGAAAAGATACAAGAAGCATGAAATCAAAGACCCAATACCATCGAAAATATTTAAATAATCATATAAAATTCTGTGTCAGCATAGAAACAGCTTGCAGAAGCGCAAAGACTGAAATAAAAAATAAAGCAAGGACTTGAGTAACAAGCTACCCATGTCTAAAGTGACCTTGAGTGAAAAAGTGGACTTGAAAACAGATCACACATGCACATTGGCATGTCAATCATCAGCACCATATAAAAAAGAATTTGAAGTGCTAACATAACAATATCACAGTTCTTAATACCGTATGCATAGAATGCCCATACAAGTAACCAAGCTTCATGAGGCTAGCCCCTATGGTACAAACAAGTCTGCCCCTCAAGATTTTTCAATATTTATTTGAGCAAGCACATTCTACTTTCTACAAAATTCAAGCTAGAATTCAGCTTGATGCAAATCAATCTCAAAGGCAAACGAGGGTGCAGCAATAAAGTAAAAGAGCTTTATGCTAAAATTAACAGCATGCTTCAAAACAAAATTGAAACATACACGCATTTAGCAGCTACTAAGTCCTCATGTAATTAAGCTCTGTGATATAATCTAAAATATGAAAGGAACCAATTGACTTATTGCAGTAAACATGGATTTATGAATTTAATTAAATAAAGTGAAGTTTCCTGAACGAATAATGCCATCCATCAGATTATAAATATACCAAAAAAAAAAAAATATTGGCCGAATGGTACCTCCCTTAAACTGGAGATCAAAAGGTCAGGCATGTTCAGGTAGCAGCTTCACGAGCTAATAGTCTGAGAGCTCGGGCTATGGAATGGGGTTGACAAGATGGGTGAAATTTTATGTAAAATTAAACAAATTGTTCCAGAAATACAGAAAATTCTAAAATTGTTAGAAAGGTTGCCTATTTTCCGAAGACTAACACACAGCACAATGGTTCTCTGTTTATTACCATCTGATTTTAGCTTGAGCAAGAAAAAAGAAGCCCAAGGAATAAATATAAAAACTATTAATGAAGAACAGAATCAAAAAGCAACTATGGATACCTGGATAGGAGTGCCTGTAAGACACCAGCGGCAATCAGCAACAAGAGCAGCAGCAGCTATGGAAATTTGGCTTTTAGAAGACTTTATTGTATGTGCCTCATCAAGAACTACCCGAAACCACCGAACCGTGTAAAGTCCCCCGTTGTCTACAGCATTCTACAAATTAAACAAGTAAAGGGAGGGAATTCTTGTTGTGTCGGGAAATTTTCCACAGTGAAAAGAAAAAACAAGAGATTTTCAAACTACCACTGACGAAAATTCTGAGGCTAATACTCCGTATGTGGTAATTACCACGTCACTTTGAGCTAAAATATTTGCGTCCTTTTGTCTTGTTTGTCCATAATGAACATAAAGAGATAGAGATCCCAGTTGTGCATGAGTTTCAATCTCTGCCTGATAATATAAGAAACACTCAAAATGAATCCTAGAAACATAAAGTATGACTATATAGCAGCAAAAAGGATGACAATTATTTTTTCTCTATGGTCATGAAAGTATCCATTTCCAAAGAATGCAGGAGGAATACATATGCAAGTTTACAGAGAATACAACCTAACTAGCAAAACAGATACCTTCCACTGGCCCAGAAGAGTCATAGGACATATGATCAGACTGCCACCATTTGTTAGTGTATTATTTTGCTTCAAAAATTTATTGATGCCCAAAAATTTTGTTTCTTTCTTCATGAGATTTGGTGATTGGTCTGACATGTCATAGCCTTCAATATTCTCACCAGAGGTCTGACTTATTGACTGGCTACGTAACAACCCACCTCTTTCTGATTGAGTGAGTAGGAGGGCTATGGTCATAACAGTCTTTCCGAGCCCCATAGCATCTGCCAATATCTTCAAAATCACAATAAAGTCAGTACGTGGTAAAGAATATTAACAATGGCAGGTGGGTATTAAATTTCAATTGAGGTAGGAACATTTAAGGGCATACTCCTCCTCTGGCCATTTGAAGTGTGCTTGGAAATTCTGTTGAAGCATCACCAGAAAATGCATTCAAATAGACAACAAGCTCCCTCCTATATACACAAATGATCAATAGAAATCCAATATCATAATAAGAAGCAATTATCAAATTAAATGATAGTATGTCATACTCATCCGCTAGGCGGTATGCCTCCCAACATGGGTGAAGGGTTGTTGCCGCCTCATCCATGCAACGCCCCTTCTCCAGCTGGACCATCCAATAAAGGGCCTGCTTTTGGTAGGGACGAAGTTCACACTGAAGACTACTAGGGGGTTCCATTTCCTAGAACACATTTTTTTCCAAATGATTACACCTACAATAAGTATTTCCACATCCACATTAATACGTCATACTTAGACATCGTTATACCTCCAACTCTGAGCTGTACCCAACACCAACAATATTGTCAATATCAGTGTCTGAAATGGACTCCTCATTGTCAACATTATTTACTTTTTCAGACTGAATTTTACACTTGTTAGCCGGTAACAATGAGGCAGGAATACCAGAAACATCCTGTTGAGGCAAAATCAGGCTCTGAACTCCAATGTAAAGAAACATAAATGAATGGGAAAGGGGACATTCATTTTACCTTTGAGTCCAGGGGTCGTTTTCTTGTGTACAAATCAGCAGGAGTAAATTCAGCCTAAAGACAAACAAACGAAGATGAATATAAGAGTGGGCTAAAATATTACATATAAGTAGAACTCTATGTAAAAAAAAAACTTTATTTCACAAGAAAATAAGTCAACCACATTAAGATTCTCAAATAAAATATTTAGTGATCAGGAATCGCATAATTAAATCAAAGAAATGATATCCCAATAAAAAAGCACATAAATCAGAATTGCAAACCTTTTACCTTCTTAAAAGGAGCCATGCCAAGCAATCGAAACAAATTTGGGAGAGGATGAAAAACAGAATCCTCAGCTGAATTGCTGCCACCCTTAAGTGAGGCCAAGTGGTGCTTACGGAACATAGAACTTTTGATATACACTCTGAATTAAGGCAAAATTCAAATTCATTAACTATGCCACACTACTTCAAAAACATTATATCAAGAAACAAAACAAAATTATCTCAAATACTGAAGTGAATGCATCAGCCACTTTTTCCACACCTGTGACAAATGCAGTAACAGAAAAAATCTATCATATTTAATTCTCCACAATGATGTACCTTATTGACAAAATAATGGTATCCATTATGCCCAACACCTCAGGAGCAGACTTGCAACAGCCCTGAATTCTAATCTTCTTTTCCCTCACCAATGGTAGCAGACACCGAGACCACTCATGAGGCATTCGACCAATCTGCGAAGTCGCCATCAAATTCTCAAATCACCCAATTCTTAAACAAACAAAACAAATGTAATTTTTATTTTTCCAATTTACATCAAAGTACACAGACAAACCCAATTAACAACCAACAATTTTATTCAATTCAGACCAAAATGGTTAAATAAGTGAAGTGATCATAAAACAAAACCAAATATGTCATTTTAACATGAAAAGACACAACTAAACCAAGCAATTTGTTCGAATAGCATCCAACCTCTAAAATGGCTCAACTTTTAAGCCAATATCTAAGTCGGTTCACATTAAAGGAAAAAACAGGTTCACAGATTACCGAAATCGTAACAAAGCATTTTAACACGAAAGCCACTTTGCAACCTACCAACGACAACATTTCATAGACTTACCTCTCCGGAACTCTTTGTTGAAAATCTCACAATCTCCGAACACGCAACTACTGCTTCCCTTGCCCTTCCAAAATTCTTACTTGGCAATTTCGTATTTAAACTACTAACACTATTAATCGGAAACGTGAACACTACTTCATCACAACGCCTCACCTTCTTTCCCTTACACGTTGACATCCCAGCCACATCGCCACACCCCACAAACCACCATTCACTTCCTTCAGCTTGGATCCCATTCTCACTCAAATCTTCAACGACAGCATTACTTACTGGACCATTATCACTCATAGAACGGGTGTCGTTTTCCTTAGTGATGATCAGCTTTGATTTTGTTGGTGTCGGTTTTTTTTCAGGGGTTCTGAAATTGGGAGTGTCGAATATGATATTGATTGCGGCGGTCGGGTCGTGATTGGCCAAGTGTAAAGCTCTGATTATGTCCATGTCAGAGAACTCTGGACCCACAACTGATCGGACAGCGGACAAGAGCTCATCCTTCACCCTTGTTCCCATCTGATTAACAATAACAAAACCCTAACCCTAATTTGAAACCCTGCGAGTATGGACTTATACGGTGGTTTTAGAATTGTGGAACTCAATGATGACAGAAGAGTCTGGACGAAAGTGGGACCCGAAGCTACCGTGCGCGGCGGTGCATGTTAGCACGCAAGTGGTTATCGGGACTGAAAGTATTGGTTTTGAAAAAGGCGGGGGCGCTGGCATGGTGGAGATAACAAAGGGCGAAGCGTGTGAGATAGCCGTGGCGCGTTACTTTCCCGCCATTTCCTTACTTTTTTTTATTTTTTATTTTTTATTTTTTTTGATTCCAAATTTATGTGCAACTTTCTACTAAAGCCATTGAAACTGAACTATGTTTCTTAAGGGCGACAAAACTTGAATTTTAATGTTCAAAAATTCATTTGAATATTAGTTTTAAAGTTTAAATTAAATAAAGTGAAATTAGAAATGGGAATTTGATATCTTATTATTTTTATTATAATAATATTAAAATATAAATTCTTATATAAATTTCATTTATATAAATTGATATACCAATATAATATCAATAGTCCTACAAATATAAACTATTACATCGTATAAGATAATATAATAATATTAGATCATATCACGTATTTTATATTTTTACATAAGTAAATAAAAAATAAATTACATGAGATATAACATAATAATAATAATAATAATATTATTATTATTATTATTATCACGTTAATTGGTATGAAAGTTGTTTATATCTCTAACACTACTCATAAGATATCGTTGTTATGTGATTTCTTTTACACCATGCTAATTTGTTCACTTCATGGAAAGGGATGAAAACAAATAAGTTAAATTTTTGTGAATCAATATATAAACATATATTTTGATAATTTTAATCAATTGATCACTAATTTTAAAATTGATCCACAACTTCCCTCGGTTTTTAGTTTCATTTTCATCCTTATTAGAGATTTTAAATTGTGTCTTGATTTATTATTTTAACAAACTTTAAAGGATTAACTATGAGTTTATCAATTTCATTTACAAAGAGTAAAATCTCATCAACAAGGCATACTTATTTAATTTGCGCGTGACATAATAAAAAATCATCTTATAAAAATTCAAGCGTTACAATTAATGAAGGCAGGTTGTATAACTTGATTTTTTTTTTATAAAAAAAAAAAATCTCAAAATGGTAAAGACAAGATCATTGATAATAAGTTATTTAATTGATAGAAACTAAAAAAGTAAAGATGGTATCGGTTGTTCTTTAATGATGATATCATTATTAATAAATTGAGAAAAAACTACATAAAATATAGAGATCTTCACAAAACTAAAAAGTCTTGAGACATATAATTTAATTTATTTTATCTAAAAAAACAAGTCTAATTATTAATTCCATGTAATTTTATTCAAGAATATTTGGCTATGGATGAACATAACAAACAATGATTTAGCGATTTTTGTTTTATGTAATGGGTATTAAGATAAGTAAAGTGTTCATTACTTTGTTAAGGCAGACATCTGATTAGCTTGGTCAAAATATTTTGAGATAATACATGTGAAAAGTAAATAACAAAAAAAAAAAAAAATTGAAACATATTTTGAGATAATATGTGAAAAAAGTAAATAAAATACGACACATAAATTGATGTAGTTTGATAATTTACCTACGTTTCCAATAATATAACGAAAGAATTAAACTTTTATTAATTGGAATCACAAACTATAAATTATAAGAAAAAAATTTGGACTACTCACTTTTTATTTTAATTTTATTTTATTTTTTGGGGTGGGGTGGTGGTTTCTTTCCTCTTTTCACTTCTCTCCATTTACAGTGACCGGCCCCACTGAATTAAAATATGATTCTGCTACGTAGAATTTGTGTGAAACTATAAGTTATCATCTTGGCTCAATCTCGTAGTTAATTTAACTACAGCTCTTCTTATTCAAATTATCGTCCAACTTGTGTTTTCCTAGTTGGCGTCAAACATATACTTCCATACATTAATTTGGGTGCACTTGATCTTCCTTATTGATTCTCTTCTGCTGGGGCCTTGCATGTAATGACCGAGCTCGACTTAGTCCTCTTCAAATCACCAAGCTTGAGTTCTTTTTTTTTTTTTTTTTTCCGCTTCAAATCACCGAACTTAAACCTAAAGGTTCTGTCATCCCAGTGTAAGTTCTCTTAAAACAATATATAGCTCAAGAGTCCGAGGTCGATCCATAAGCATTTCATACCAAGATAGAAGGAATATTTAAAGTGCTGGTATATAACTTTAGTTGAAATGTTTAATTAACTGTGAAGAAAATTCAATAGTAGTAAAACATTAGGGCACTAGGGATCTCCTTTGGAGAAAGTTTTATAAAGATTGTTCTTAATCCTTTTTGATAACTCAATTAAGAATCAACTAAGGAATAATCTTAATTAGAAGATTATAAATCTAAACTATGAAAATACTTTATTGGATAAAAATAAGTAGACAAGAAAATAATTTTAAAAATT
Source organism: Swietenia macrophylla (assembly GCA_032401905.1). Taxonomy (NCBI): domain Eukaryota; kingdom Viridiplantae; phylum Streptophyta; class Magnoliopsida; order Sapindales; family Meliaceae; genus Swietenia; species Swietenia macrophylla. The sequence goes on from CP135565.1 coordinate 4,007,418, forward strand.
AATTTGTGAAAATTATATCTTATCTTACTTTTGATGTATAGAAATTGCACAAAATTTTAGTGTAACAATTATGGATAATAAATCAAACTTTCTAACAAATCAAAACATTTTGAAAACATAGGATTCAATCAATTGCATGATTTTACACTAAAAAAAAAATAAAATCAAAAGCCAACACTACAAACTGATCAATTACATGAGTTTAGCAATTCATTATCAAATAAACACCTAAAACTACCAAAAGAGAGAAAACAAGAAAAACCCCTTGAAGTCACAACATCATCATTTACATAGGCATAGCCAAAGATTCTTCACATATGTGAATACAAGTTGCAGTTTTTTTTAATGTATTACGATATAAATTATTATACTGGGTAGGACTAGTCACGAAGTTTCTTAAATTTTTAGAAATAGTGGGCGAGATTTAAAGTTTAATCCCTATAACACATAATATTGGAGTATTGTTAGACTAATTTTGAATTAAATTTTGGAACTTTAGTCCGATTGTATCACTAGTCCCCAAAGCAACATCAGACTGGGTAAAGTTGTCTTCTTCAAAGTTGGGGCTTGTATGAATAAGCTTTCTAGCAAAATAAATTTTTGAGCTTCATTGAATGTGTACAACTTGAATTGATCCCATGTTCACATTACTATTAATCATCCATACAATAAAAATACCCAACTTAATGTATTATACTCATGTTGATATTATTATGTATTCGTATAATTATGTGTATTTTTGACCATGTACTATGAATTTATGGCACGAGTTTTAACATTTTATGCAGAAAGTGGGAATAATAAACACTTGAGGAATGTGATAATGCCTTATATTGTACGTATAAGATGCAATATTCGGAAATTTATCGCTTTTTTAAGTGACTAAGCTTGATTTTGTCCTTTTCAAGTGACTGACTAAACTTGACTTTGTACTATTCAAATGACCAAGCAACCAAGCTTGACTACGTTCTTTGACCTTGATACCTTTTTTCTTGGCAATTTTTTGGTGGACTAACTTTCTTTTAATTACGGATTTTTCATCTCTGACTTATTCTTTATCTAATCTTATTTTGTTGATGGTATAATAACTTTAACAATTGTTTCATTTATGAGTTAAATTTTGTAACTTTATGCAAAACTTTTAGCTCCTGACAAACGTAAAAAATAAATTAGATATTCGCGCATATTTCTACAGTATAATAATAAAAATACGATCATCTAAAAAAAAAAACAATTAATAAATAATTATGTAAATCTAATTATTAGATCTATATAGATCAACAATGATTTAACCAAAAACAAAAGTAAAAGGAAGAACATTAAGAGGTAGAGTGGCCTAAAGAAGAAGAAGAAGAAGATTTTGAGGAGAAAAAAGAAGAAACCAAAAGAATTGAACAGTATTGTGCGATTTTATTTTATTTTTTTGCTTCAACTAATGAATTATATTTTTTTTTTCCATTTTATTAGTTAGATTTGGACATATACACCAAGCCTTTTAATTTGATTAATGTGGATTTTTTTTTTGATGTGTCATGATATTGATACTATGTGACATTCTTGACTTTTTAATATTATGCAAGGTGGATACTCTCCAATATCCTATTAGTTAAAGAATTTTTAGTTATCATGTCTTTTTATAAATAATGAAAATTTTATCCTTTGTTAAGGTCTTTAATTTTTTTATTTTTTTGGTCAAATTCATTTTCTTGGAAGATAGCCATAGGCTTCTAAGAAAAGAAATTGGTTCTTATTTTTCGGTAGATCCTTACACAATTAAGTGTAAATATTAAGAATCTTAATTTTCATAATTAAAGATATTTCCTCTTCTACATGGATTCTCACACATTTAAGTACAAATATAAGAATTTTTATTCCTTAAAATTAAAGAGATATCCTTTTATGTAAGTTCTTACATATTTAATTATAATATTTAGAAATTAATAGTTTTTGTGATTAAAGAGGTTTTTCTTTTTATTTGGATTTTTACATATTTAAATGTTAAGTCTAAAAGTTCTTATTATTGGTAATTAAATATATATATATATATATATATATATATAAGTCTTCATATATTTAAGTATAAAGTTTAGAAGTCTGAACGAACACATGATACTTCATTATTAAGGACTCAATAAACATCTATTTTTAGATTCTAGTCTAGTAATATTTTATTTTTAGGTTAAAGTGAGTAGCTTTATTTGTGGGCTTGAGCTTTATAGTTAAAAATTTATATAAAACAAACAAAAAATTTTAAAGACAATAAAGATAATTAGAAAAAAAAAAAGATAGAAGCTAAAAGAGAGAGAGAGAGAAATGGAAGCAAAAAACTTGAAAAAAAAAAGTAAAAAGTAAAGATTACTTAGGTTATTAAAGTCGAAAGTAGGTGTGGGTTTTGGGTCCTGCAAAGATCGAGTGAATGTGGTAGCAATATAAACATGGTTTTATTAATTTTATTTGTTTTACAAAATACATCTTTGTTTTGTTGTATAAAATAGATAAAATAATTTTAAGGAGTTTTTAATTAAAATAGACTAATTTTCAAGCTAATTTATGTTTATAGTTGGAAATTCTAATTTCTCTTATTTGAGATTAAAAATTTAATGTTTAGACCAACTTACCTCCAACTTTTTATTTTGCATTTCTGTCAAACACACAAGTATATAAAGTATAATAAGTCTTATTTTATGTTGTCATTTCATTAACTTAGGTTTGGTAAAGTTTTAAAAATGAATTTACATAAGTTTTATGCACGATTTATTTATTTTGGAAGAGATTTGATGAATTTTTGGATAAATTTTTAAAATAGTTCATAAAAATGGTGATGAATAGTATTTTTTAATAAATTTTGTTAAAAGAAATTAGTATAAAAATAGTTTCGTTCAACTAAATTCTCTCACTTAATAAATTTCGTAGAGAGAGATTGTATTTACATTAATCTTCCTAGAGAAATTAGTTTCTCTCACTTGATTACTTTTATTGAGAAAATGAACTTTAATCATTAGACTATTTTCGTTAAAAACACAATTTAAAGCGTATTAGTGTTGTAACATCAAAAAAATATTTTATTTTAAAAGTTTTATGTATATCTTTTGAGATTTATAATAATTTCACTTTGCAGTTAAATTTTTGAAAAGATGTACAATATAACTTTTATAAATTAATACTTGATAAATTAATATTCTCTATCATATAACTATTTTTTACAGTCTGGACTTGGGCTAATATGATAAGTCAATAATTTTGATAAATTATAATATAATACTTTTCTAAAAGTTCATAATTTTGTGGTCTCATTTATATCATAAATTAATAATTTACTAAAATTACAAGTACAATTAATTATAATAATTTATCAAAATATTACTTTATTCCTGCACATTAGAAATCCATTACTATAATTTTTTTTAGTGTATATGAGATGCTTATTACTACACTTGCATAATGCTTTACATATCTTATACGCCGTACTTAATATTTCAACACCTTTTAAATGAGAATCCATTATAAATACTTAATAATGTACTATAAAATATAAGAAGATTTTGGATTTATTTATATAAATATTATTTTAATCGAGTTATTAGAATATATTAATTAGATTAACACAATTACTATGAATATTATTTGATTAAATAAATAAGTACAATGAATTTATTTGTTAGTTAATTTAATGTATATTTAATGAATTAATTCATATTCAATTGATTAGATTAATAAAATACAAGGATTTTTCAGTTAATTAAATGTATGTTCATTATGCTACCAATACACAAATTAATACCTTTTTTTTATATAATAGATTATATGTGGTTCTAACACTATTAATTCATAAAGATTATATTGTACTTATTTTCTTTTCATATTATTTTGATTATATACGTTTATTAACTAAAAAATAAATATACTTTTAATTTTTTTTATTTTTCATAAGTGAAACTCTAATTTATAAATTCTTATTTATTAATTTATTTATATTAGGTAATAATTTATATTTTATATTATAATAATAAAAAATTTGAATATAAACGTATATAAT
>CP135565.1:4011617-4023613 GCA_032401905.1 Swietenia macrophylla
AAAAAATAAATATACTTTTAATTTTTTTTATTTTTCATAAGTGAAACTCTAATTTATAAATTCTTATTTATTAATTTATTTATATTAGGTAATAATTTATATTTTATATTATAATAATAAAAAATTTTAATTAACTTAAAATAAATATCATTAATATTTTATCATATTTTTTAAAAAATAATATATATTAAAATTTTAAAATTTAAATACAATTATTGTGATATAAAAATGGTCTAAATAATTAAAATTAAAATATTTCAATATTGTTATTAATTAACACTATTGAATATTTATATTATAAGTTTTTTAATATAGATAATATATCTTATTTGGAGTAATTAGTAATTTTAAATTAATTTATTAGAGAATTAATATGCATGCATGCATGTATGTATGTATAATTAAGATTTGTTTAATAAAAGATTATTTTATTTATTTTATAAAATATATATATATATACACCCCCACACATACACAAACTTAATATACTTTTAAAATTAAATAAAAATGAGTAAATTAGAGTGTTACTTATAAAGAATAAGCAAATATATGGTATATTTCTCTTTTAGTTAATTTAAGTATAGTTAAAACAATGTAGAGGGGAGATAAGTGTATTTTTTTCATAAAACTTATCATAAAATTGAAATTATCACAAATCTCAAAAGAAGTTTATAATAAAACTTTTTTTTTTATTTTATATCATTTTATGGATTCTATTTTTTTTTAAAAAAAATAGTGTCCAATGTGTTTCATATTTGATTTCTTAAATGAAACTAAAAACAATGGACTAAAGAATATAATGTCATCAACAAAATTATTTTAGCTTATATATAGATCTTTTGAGCTTAGAAACTTAACTTTGGTAACAAAATTATGGGGTTGTTCAATATAAATTTGTTCATCAAATTCTCCATTAAAAAAATGCAAACTTTACATCCATTAAATATAATTCAAGATTCATATGTACAACTATAACTAGAATTAGATAGGAGCAATCCTTACTATAATTAAGAAAGCTTTTTCATAATTTATAGAATTCTTTTCCATATGACCTTTTGTAATTAGACACATCTCACATATTTCAAATGTGCCATCTGCCTTTCACTTGATGTATAGAACTCTTTTGTTTTCAATAATGACTTGACTATTAGTTAGTATGTAAACCAAGCCTTAACGTGGTTGCCTTTTGTATATCCTCGTCCATTACTTCCATTCATTGTTTCTTAAGTGGTGAGTGAGAGAATTAGAAAACGTTTTTTTGCTCAGCGTTATTATGCAAAGTGATTATAAAAACTTTATCTTTCATTTACAAAAGAAGATAAAGGATAGTTGTACTATTATTTTGCCAAATTGGCACTATAAGAAATTGGAAATTTTAGCCGTTAATTCGTCATTGAAAAAGCATTAATACAATATTTGTATACCTTTATTTTCAATGATGCTGCAAAATAGGGATATTCTGAATGTTGTTTTAAAAATCTACTTAATAAGTTTTGTATTAAGAAATCATTAATAATATTTGTCAAATGTTGTACCAAAATTAAACTTAATTATTTATTTATGATAGGTTCAGATTTTTTAATTTTACATTCACAAAACCACACTTATAGAATATAAGTCATCAAGAATTTAAATGATACAAACATCAATAAACTTCTAAAATTAAAAACTCCCTCTTTTTATTGTTATTGTTATTTTGAATCTTTTAGGTGGATTTATTTAACAAGATCTCTTTAGTTCGATGTTGGTAAATTCTTTTCAATTAGCACAACTTCTTTTTATAAAAATAATCATGTTCTTTTCTTGAAAATCAATACCAAAAGTTTTTGCAATACTTAGGAGAGCTAATTCTTAAGTTTAATATAATAATAATCTCAGACTCATTATTCTCACTAAGTTGTTTTTCACTTAAAGCATGAATGAATGCAAGAACAATTTAGAAAAACAAAACAAAACCAAGTTAGACAAAAATTATGCACAAAGCTTATCTAATGGCACATCCAAAGAATATTATGAAATTGAAAATGATAAATATTTGTAGTGAAATATTAATGCCTTATTTAGAGAAGACTTTTTTTTATTAAATACTTAAGGGAATAAATCTCCTAAATAGGAAAAAAGTTTTTCCTTACTAAAAACTCTTGTTTTTAAATAATTATGCTTTCCTTTGAATTATAGAATTGACATCATTTGTTTACTAGTTAAGTTTGATAATCACATATTCTTAGAAAAAATTATAAAACTTAAAATAGTAGGTGGAGAAATAGAACTAGACATCTAGAATTGTTCTAGAATCGTTGCAACAAAAATTATATTTCCAAAATACATAAATAAAGATTTAAATTCATACATCTAGAGAAGTTTCCATAAGATATTGACATTGAAAATCCTAAAAATCTCCCTTTATGGCATTCTTTTGGCAAAACATCTCCATGTTTATTACACAACCTAAAATCACACAATTCAAACAAGAGTACAAAAATATGTGTAATGAAGTAAAATATCGCCATTATTTTACATATATTTATATCATATACGTCTTAATCTTATTAGTTAGTTCTTGTCATTTGTAGTTTTCTACTTATTTTTACTAATGACTAGGTTTTTATAAATAAAGATAAAGAAATGAGTATAAAAGATACATTTTCTTATTTCTTAAAGATTAAGATAACGTTTCCTAAAGAAAATAGAAGAATCGTTTTATGGAATGCATTATTAAAGACTTCAAGACTTATTTAGGCAAGAAAAAAATAAGGTTATTCCTTAGAGCATAAGGAAACAAAATTTTAACTATATTAGGATTGATAGTTTAAGCAATAGCCATTAAAATGATAATAACTTTTTCAACAAAATTTCAAATTGTACAAGATTTTATTTATTGAAAACTATAGATATAAAGCTTTTTATTGATATATTGTTTATGGTTAGATTCAAAGTGGTCTGTTATGATGACTAAAAATAATATATATATATAATATATATATTTATATTTAAACTTTGATAAGTCAAAAAAAGGTCACATTCTAATCTAAAAAAGATTTAGCAATTTTTACTTTACTTAGAATTAGGAGAACCAAATTATGACTGCTTAAGAGACATTCCCTTACTTTTAAGACGATAAGAAAAAGAGTAAAATACAAGCGAAAAAAAACTAAAAAAGAGTTTTAAAAACACCAAGATAAAAAAAAGTGCTTTCTTAATCTACCTTTATGATTCCTTCTTGTATTTTATTTGTTTTTACTATATTCTTTAATAACTTCCTTTATTAGCATTAATGATGAAACTCTAATTAAATCTTTCATTGTTTTATGTTAATTTAAGAACCTTTTAGACTTGATTATAGTAATTTTTATTCATATTATGCTTAAAAATTATTATTATATGTTTAAATAATTTAGAATTATAAACCTTTATGATTTATTCATGTGCATATTGATGTAAGATTTCGAGCACCATACTAATCCCTTATCTTGGATTCTTGTAATACAAATAAATTATAATAATATGATAAACTATACCAATTTAATTATTATTATATAATCTTCTTATTTTGATAGTGCTTAATGCATTCTAGGCATAATAACACTAGCACACACCAAGTATTATTACTTACTTTAGAATAAGTAAATTTGAATCACATACTAAGATTAAATTTATAATCAAAGAAAACTTGATGCATGTGATTAGTTTGCATGTTAAGAGGATTTTTACCGTATCAAAATTGTAGAAATTTCTTGATTATATAAATTTGCTATGAAAGTGATAATTAGTGATAAATTCTTGAATTTTAATGCCTTTGTATTGATTGATTTCTTGTTCTTAATTTGATCTCTTCGAAAATTCTTATTTTATTTTATTTGCTATTTCTATGTTTATTTAACTACACCTTGATATTATTTATTTGTTCACTTTAGGATTTAGTACTAAAAATACATTAATTTAATACATTCACTGTAGGATTGAATTCTTTGTAGGATTGATCCTGTGGGAAAATGTGTATGATTTTATTTTGCAATGCAATCATCACATAAAAATATTTTTAAAAAATGCATTATGCATTGTTGAAATTTTTTGTCCTCAAGACTCTTTAAAGCAAAAATATCAAATAGTAATAAACAAAAATATAAATAGAGAAAATACTAATCAAGTAATAAAATATTTATGTGAAATACTCGTATATTAAAGAAAAAGCACGACAACTAAATATGAAGAGAAAAAATTTACTATGTACAAAACCCTAATTATATCTAATCTAATTAGAGTTTATAGTTTCTCTCATTAGAATTTGTTTAATCTAAAAGTTACTCCCATTAAAAACGGTCTAATATAAGAGATTATTAGTATGTGAGAAATGATTGTCACCTCTTTATATATATATATATATATATATAGTGAGTAGTAACTTATTTTTCAAGATTATTTTCTATTTTTCTTGTAAATTTTGTATTCCATCTTGAATAAAATAAATCTCACAAAAAATTATCTGATTTATAAAATAGAAAATATCTTAAAATAAAGAAATTACTAACAACAAATAAAGAAGGAAACCTTACACAATTTTGACTATCAATCATATTGATAAAAGAGCTATATATCTCAATAAACTCTAGGTTAACAAAGGTTCCAATTTAAATGACAAACCACAATAAAAATAACATTTATTGTCATTATGTCTACATAATCATCTTCTTTGTTACACTTCACCAAGATCTCCACTTATTTACTGCATGAGAAATACTCAACCAATAATTTGGTTTTATTTGGACAAAATAATATTCCTCTCTTACAGCAATATAATCCTTAATATAAAGAATTAACATACTTTGAATCTCTCTATCAGTTATATGATCTTCAACATATAGAATTACCATATCTCATCATGTTCAAAATACATAATACTTAGAATTAAAAATTTAACACTCTCTTTGACACATGTAAATTACCGAGATAAAAATTATCTACTCTTATGTTTGACTTGCTTGGAGTTCCTTAATCATCAACATAAATTTAGTAATTTTCTTTCACATTCAAACTCCAATTATACATAATCTGAATAGATATTTACTATTTTTTTTTATGTAAAATTTATTTATAACAAATACTAATATTTCATCTCTTTATAGACCACACATCTACTTCTAGAAATTTGGTAGAGTTATTAAATATTCTTTATTTATATAATAAGTGATACCAATTTTTCTATATATAGCAAGTAACAACTTGTTTGTTTTAAGAATAATATTCTCTTATCCTTTTACAATTTGAGTTCTACCTTGAATAAGTTAAATCTCATAAAAAATTAATATAATCCTTTAAATAGAAATTTTCTAAACTAAAAACAGTATTAATAAAAAATAGAATTTGAAATATATATTCTTGTTGAGAAATGAGCCATATATTCCAACATACATGGCATAGAAATTTCTATCAATACATTAAACAAAAAATAACCCTATGAACACTATGATACAAATACTAATTCTACCATAACAATGAAAAGTAATCAAATCGATACAATATTAACTTTGTAACAAAATAGAATATGAATGAGATCACTCTTAATGGCCAAAAGAATATCACTAGACAAACACAACCCAAATATTTATACTGTAAGAGCTTATTAATTGCTCTCTTTCAATGTTCTAGGCATAATCTCAATATGTAATACACTAACAAACTCCTAGACATATTAACTCAATAAGTAAGACTTATTTTTTGGACTTTAAGAGTAATTTAATTTTTTTATACTTAAACTGTATTTTGATGCATGGTGCACATTTTATGACTGATTGATATGTTATTGAGGTTTATTATTTATTTTTATGAGTTAAAATTTTTCTTTATTTATTTATATTAACTTTCTCCCCTTTTATTTTTCTCTTCTTCCTCCCATTTCTCACTCTCTCACAGCTCATTTATCTCTTTATTTTCTTCCATTTTCATTCAAACAGACTATTCTTATATTCCCCTCACTTCTCTATATATTTTCTTCTAAGATTTCTCGAGGAATTTAATTAGATTTTTAAACCTTAATTTAGACAATTTTAATTCAACATTTTTTTTATGAATTTGTAGAGCTTTCATTGAGTTTTGGGTAATGTTTCTAACTATTCTAAAACTTTAAATTTCAATTGTTTACTTATCTTAGCTTAAATGTTAAAATGGGTATTTATGTTTTATGGTTTAGCCTTGAAGTGGTGAACTTGATTATGATATTTTAAGATTGATTATGAGTTGTATGAGAATTAGGAAATCTTGCTATGAAATTTCATCACTTGAAAATTAGATAAATGGTAAAAGTTTTTAGTTTTGAGTCAAAATGAGTTTTTGGTAATATTTGAGTTAGATTTTATCTAAAATATATTTTGAGACTTGAATTATAATTTAGAATGGTTGTTTTTGAGGCTTAGATACTAAGTTTAAAGTTTGATTTCAAATCAAATAAAAAAGACCGAATTAGGTATTGATAAAGAGGGGGTGAAACAATTCATAATAAGTTTTGACTTTTTGTAACTTTTCTTGATTTACAAAAAATAGAAATATTTTTGAGTAAAGCCTATTAGAGATATTATAGTACTCTTACAAAACCTTTCGAAAACTAATTTAGAGTTTTGGTTTTAATAAATTATTTTAAACTGTTTTGAGCTATTAGGATGCAAGGTTAGCAAACGAATAATTTAATACCAGATAAGATATGTAAATTTATTGTTTGCTATTACTTTATATATTTATGATTATAATTGATTGAAATGGCTTTTGAGGCATAAATATTTAAAAACTTTTGTCTTATATATCTTGTTTATTGGTGATGAGGTCTAGAGCCTGTATATAAATGATATATTAGTATTATTGTAGTACTACAAAAAGTAGATTATATAGGTAATAAATGTTAGGCGACGTTAGTATAAGGAAGAATATTATTATAGAGCTCACCTAGTGAAAGGTAATGCAAGAACGTCGCATTGTCATCACATGGTCATTTGTGCTAAAAGTAGTGAGTTAGATCGTGATTTAACAAATAAATATATAAACTAATTTTATAAAATAAAATAAGAATTAATTTTAAACAAATACTTTTATATAATTTAAAAATTGTATGATTTTTAATATAATTAAATTCACTAGTAGTCTTAAATATTTATCTCAACTAAGGTAATAATTTGAGACAAAAGCAGGTAAGACTGATTCTTTTCTAAAGAAACCTAACATAAACATAGACACATATTTTGTAATAGACTTTTAATTATAAAATTGATTTTGAAATAATGCAAAATTTATCAAGTAAATAAGCATAGTTTTATAATTGTTTTAATATCCCAGTATTTTTAAACCTTATAAGTTTGATATTGCGAATACTTTCATTTATTGAGTATACCTTATACTTACTTCGCTCATTTCTCTATTTTTATGTTAGGTTTTACATTTACTTCCTCGTAGTGGTAATGGACATTTTTGTTACTACATTGCTTTGTATATAAGTTCTTCAACTCATCTTATAGTGCTTGTGATGTATTGACGAACTATTTTCACATTGTATTTTAATATTTATAATATGCATATTGGATATTATCTAAATTATTTTCTTTGAGATTTTATAAACATCCATGTTATATGTGATTTTAAGTGTGATCAATATTTTGAATTTGGATGAATATGTATATGTGTGCACGTTTTGTTTATGCAAATAGGGTGAAGAATACTTAAACACTTTACAAACTCTTGTAGGACATTTCATATTAATGAGATGTAACTCAAAGGTATGTGACAATTATCATGTGGCAGTCTTCAGGTCAGGGTGTGACACAATACCTATCACATAAGTATAAATATAAATAAAACAATTTGATAGTTTTTATTTATATTAAAGAGAATAATTGATATGAATGTCGCTAAAAATAACGAGACCCGAATTCAACAAGGAACCCGAAATCGTTTTACGATCAAATTTGAATGGAACCTCGCTAAAAATAATGAGACCCGAACTTAACAAGAAACCTGAGATCGTTCTACAATCAGATTTGAATGGAACCTCGACCCGTTATTTATAAAGAAACAAGAACCTCGGTATAATGTAGACGCCACAAACGGTGATGGAAGTTCGTTCGATAAGTCACTGATGAACGCTACAAGAATAATTTTTTGATAAGTTCGAATAGTTTTTCAAAAAACCAAAGAGAAAATAACTCTCAATTTTTCTAAGTAATGAATTCTGATTGCTTCTTATTCAAAGGTGTCTTTTTATAGATAAAATCATTTCTTGTACTTACCTAAGACAGAAAAGAAAGCTAGCTAATTAAATAGACTTATAAATGAACTCAAACACTCCAAGAAAAGCTGACTAATTAAATAGACTTATAAATGAACTCAAACACTCATAAATATTCCTATTTTAATTGCTAAAAAATCAAGTTTAGATTTGGCCAGACATTTCTAGAGTTTGAATCATGCATATCTATTTTTGCTGGATATGTGGATCAAGCTCAATGGGTCTCCACGAATTTACTTGGGTCCAAACTTCTTAAATTAGCCCGTTAAGTGCATTTTTGAACTTCTTTACTTGTACTCTCGTAAATGGATCAATCGAAATTTGAATTGAACTATTTGAAGTTGTGCTATAATTTGTATTAATAATTACTTATTTAAAAACATGATTATTTGTTTTCATGAAATAAGTCACCTTATTATAGGTGATCATTATCAAAGTTAATAGTACAAAACAAAATAACAAATTATTGATGTCTCAAATTAATAATAGAAAAAGATGTTATTAGTAATAAGTAGTTTTGTTGGTTAGTTATTTGTCACATTTTATTTATAAAATGGGTCAGATTGGTGGGAGTTTAGATATGGCAAAAGAAATATCTATTAACTTGTTAATAAATTGTTTAATGGCAAGTGCAATCAATAATTTATTGGGAAAAACTTGAGTGGTATGTTTTGTTATAAATAGTTCCTTTCTTTTTCTGAGTAAGATTCAAAGTGAATTTGAGTTAATGATTGAAAAAACTTCCTTTCATAAATAATATTGTATTTAAAACAAAAGAATGAGCTTATCATGTCATGAATCAATTAAATTTTAAAAATATTTTTACTTTTATCATTAGTCCATTTCAATTTACAGTTAACCTAACATAGATTATTTGGTTTTCATATTGATGCTAAAACTATTATAGTGAATATCATTATTGTCCATTGTAGTTTATACATTTATTCATCTTAATACAATAAACATAATCAAATTGATATAGACTAAGGATGACAATAGACCAAATTTAGGATGAATACTTTTAAACGCACATTCATATTCATTAAAAAAGTTATAAACAAATTCATATGAAATTCGTAGCGAAGTTCATATTTCATTACCAAATTTATTTAAACAGATATCTAATATTTATTAGACTAGTGCAGATATCTGTAAATTTTTAGATAATTTTTATATTTCAACTATACTTATTTTATTATTAAATATTAAATTTAAATTTATAAATTATTTAATTAAAATTATAAATTTCAGCATTAATATAAATAAAATAATTGCTTAGGTAAAATATTGATTACATTCAATATAAAATAAAATTTATTACAACCATTAAAAAAATGCATAATTATTTTCAAGTTCATATATAAAATATCAAAAATTCAAAATAAAAAATTTATAAAAGTCTAAAATAATAGCTATCAAGATTATATTTTTATTTTACTCAATTACAACTAAAATTCACCCAACATAATTCCTACAACAACAGTGAATAATAATATATAAATTAAATATTTATAGATATCCATTGTGAATATATACAAATATTTATGAGTGCTGGTATATGTCCTAAATTCGTTATAAGTTTTTTTTTTCTTCAAACCCGTTCTAAACCCATTAAAAGATCTATCTAGTTCCTTCCATTAGAGTTGAATACTAGCGGATTTATATTAAAATTGCTATACCTATGTAGAACAGTAAATAGGAGTAGGATAATTTAGAAATTATTATTTGGTTTTATTATTTATCAAGGACTTCAGTTTATTATTGCTGTTGTTGTTGTTTTTTTTGTCAGTTAAGTTTTAATATTTTATGAATTAGGGTTTAGAAGTTAAGATTGTTAACTTCTTAATAAATAGGTTGTTATTCGTTGATTTATTCAACAATTCCTTCAATAATATTTTCAATTAATTATCTGCTTGAAATATGTACTTTTTATCGTAAATTCAACAAATCTTCCTATTGATTGTTATTTTCTGTCGTGTTTTTCGCGTCAAATCAAGTTAAATTTTTTAAAAATGTAACCAAAAATGATTTTTTTTTTTTAATTTTTAATTTGATTTCATGGTCCAGTCCAAATGGGTTGGCTCCTGCCCTGCCCTGCCCTGCCCAACAAATTTTATCCACTAATATTAACAAGTTAATTATTTCACATCTTTTGAAGATTAAATTTTCCCGCCATTTTTATTTATTTTATATAATGTCTCCTCCTTCCTATACATGAATATTATAATCCAATAATTTTTCACGCAAGATTGAACCGAATAAAATAAATCGCCTCCATGAACTCTGAGTTGACTCGCCGTGCACTGAGTCGGTCTTGCTCCACATACATTATTATATTGCTGCTATTGCTTTCCAGATAAATTATCTTGCCGGTCACTTTCACGTATGTAGTATTATTATTATTCATAATTGACGCTATCAGGCACTTGCCTTGCCTTGCGATCGTGTGGAAGTAGAAGTAGCTTGATTTTGTGCTACTGGTTTGACTTTCGTAGGAGTAATCTTGACACGTGTCCATCAAGTAAGAACTCTAGCCAGCCAGCCAGCCAGCCGCCCTTCCTTCATTTGTCAGTCAAGTGTCTTGATACAATCATAAATTTATAGAAAAGAATAATACCACAAAGAATTATGTGAGGAGGAGGACAGTTCACTTCAGTTCCACGAGATTACCGCCTTTTCAATTATTATTTTAATGTCCAATTTCATTAATTGTTAAATGGGGAATTTGGCAGTGACTCGAACGAGTCGGAATTCGAACTCAGCGTTTCGGAGTCAATTTGTTACTTTTTAACTCATTACATGGAGTGGAAGTACGCAGAGGCTGTCTTCCCTTCTCTTTCAATCGAATTAGGGCTCCTGCCTCTATCTTATCTTCTTTCTTCCTTTCATTCCGCTAATACTTTCTCGTGCAATGAAAATATTTTTAAAATAACTTTATTTTAATTTTTTTTAAATTTTTTTAATCAATCATAATACATTCTTATTAAAACAATTACTTTAAATAATTTAATCCTCAACTCAATTTTTTACACTTATAAATATAATTCATATACACATTTCATTTTTACTCACGTTTAACTCTGAAATTTCAATTAAAAATTTTAATATAAAAAATTTTAATACATCGTATATCAGTGTAAAGTACATATTTTAATATTTCATCTACAAATTAAAAAAAAGTAAATTTTTATGCTTTAATTTTTTTATATTTTAATTTTTATGTCAATTTTTAATTAATTTTAAAATATATAAATATTACTACAAAATTTAATGATTGTAAAATTTAATTGAAGTTATAAATATAATATTTTATTTGTGAAATATATTATCATTGTGATTTATCTAAAAATTTGATCAAAAAATAAAATATGCATTTTTGACATAATAAAAAGACGAAAATAGTTACATTGATATGATTAAATATTGTCCTAATTTAACCACACCATGACACTGATTATGCCTTAGATTGGTCACACTAGGGCATTATTCTTGTCCTCAGTTGACTAACTTAGAGCACTATTTTCACCATGAGTTGGTCAATCCAGGGCACCGTACCTCTTCATTTTTATAACATACGTAATATAATATTATATATATATATTAAAATTATGCTAAATATAATTTATAAAAGTTTTATTTTATAATTTTTGTTTATATTGACTTAATAATTTATTATATTTTTTCTAATTTTTAATCTATTTTTATGTATTGATTTATTTTTAAAAAAATT
>CP135565.1:4024007-4173728 GCA_032401905.1 Swietenia macrophylla
AGTTACGAGATGCACTGGGTTTACTAGCGCTAAAGAACTATTTTTAGTTTCGAGTTTCAAAGTCAATGATAGACCGATTTGAGACAAAATGTGTAGTTGATGGATATAAATGGTGGATTCAAACAACGAATATAGATGGAGGTGGTAGATATTAGTCTATTAAATGGTTTGAAATAGATCATATTTGTCGAAGCGACTAACTATAGCCGGACCACCGACAAGCAAGTAGTCAGTTTATTGGTGAATTTGTGATGGATAAATTTCAAGATCTTAGTAGAATCTATACTTCAAATAACATCTGACATGACATATACCGAAAGTTTGGAGTACTTGTATTTTATCGTAAGGCATGACTAATCAGAGAAGAAGCATTAAAATTAGTATATGGGGATCCAGCCGAATCGTTTAATTTACTACTACAATTTTATTATGTTTTAAAGGAAAAAAATTTAGGCATAATAATGCATATAAAAACAGATGAGGACAGTAATTTCTTATATTTCTTTATGGCACTTGGAGTGTCTTTGAGTGATTTTTGCATAGCAATTCATCCTGTAATTGATATTGATAGGACATTCTTAAATGGTACATATCAAAAGATGATGTTTGTTGTTGTGCTTTTAATTATTCCGTGACATTTAGAATGAGCAACTTTGAAAATGATGCATCGTGAGAGTAGTTTTTAGAGAAATTATGAGATGCACTTAAATTTATTTCAGATCTAGTATTTATATCAAATTGATATGGTAGCATAGTTAAATAGATAAGAACAGTATTTTTCAATCGTATCATGATTTTTGTGCGTACCATATTAAAGGGAATCTCAAATCAAAGTATAAGTTTAAAGACTATAAGAAAGATGTTTTCTTATTGGGATTTTATATTGTTACTAAGGGATTTGAGTTTAGTGAATTTAAAAAGTATATAGATAAGTTGAGGTCGATACATCATGATACTGCAAACTATTTAGAAAATGAGGTAAAATTTCCAAAATAGGCAAGATATCATTTTTCACTTTGGCAATACGATATAATAACCACTAACATTATCAAAAGTATCAATATATTGTTAAAAGATGCACGTATTCTTCTAATTATGGTCTTAGCAAAATTAGATACGATCAATATTATAGCATTGATTTTACGAGAGAAGAGAGGAAGCTGCTAAATATGATGAAAACATCTTAATTGAAGTAGTAATTGATAAAGTTAAAGTGAAAGATTGCATCTTTTTTACACTGTTAGTCTATTGAGTTTCTTAACTTAAGTTCGAAGTTAGAGACAGAGAAAAAATTATTGTGACCAATATGAACTTAAAGACATATCAATATAAACTCTTCAATTTATAACAACTACCATGTGCTCATGTAATAGCAGCAATTAGATATGTTTGAGGCCAATACAGAGATTTTTGTTTAAAAATATTATAAAAATGACACACTTCTGTTAAAGACCAAATATTTTGAAAAGTTTCAAATGAGGTCTGAGCCATTGTTATCAAATTGTCGATAGGTTGTGTCCCATTAGTTGAGAGATAACTGTCTGGAGGTATTCTCGTTGCAAGCAACGTAAATACAATCGTGTAATATGTAAAAACCTGTTGAATTCAAACGAAAATTAATCATTAAACTTTTAAACTTTTTACTTATATTAAATATAATTTTTTATTTTATTCAATAATATTGTATTTAACTTTTTATTTTATTCAATAATATTGTATTTAACTTTTTATTTTATTCAATAATATTGTACTTTTTTAATTCAATAATTTATTTATAAATATACATGTTAATTATACTAATTTATATAATATTTAGTTACATCGTATAGACAACAAAAATAAAATAATATAAGTATCGTCAATGTAATTGACCTACATACAAATTAAGTGTCGTTTTAATCCTAAAAAATAATCTATGTTAGAAAGTAAAATCCTAATATCGATCCAACATAATATATTCGATATACTTGTATGTAAATATGTTACAATCTGCGATACCCATGGTCTGTCGAGGTATCTTAAGTAATTGAAAATATATGAATAGTATATTTGTTTCATGCCAATCTGACCTCACATTATAAAACTCAAATGTGCGTATCACAAAAAATAATAACTCACACAAGGGTTTCATAACCTCATCTATCTCTCGATCAGAATGTTCTAATGGTGCTGAATCATACACACATATATTGTGTCCATACAGATCAATGGCACATGTAACCCAATGCTCACTACAGATCAGTACATGCAGTAGAACAATATCAATATCATTCCAAAATCTTAGCACCCCATCAGTATTGCCTCTTATATATGACTCAATGTCTGACAAATTTATAACCTTAATGTCCACATGCCTTCAAATGTAAAGTAACATTGATTGTATAATTAAAAAAAATTATTAGTATCAAACAAAAAAATATTTGAAATGTATAATAATATAAAATAATCATAAATTTTTTTTTAATTAAATACGTATATATAGATGTAAAGAGATAATAGTAAAATTTTGTAATATTATGTCTGGACATACTTTTTATCGACAAGTGATTAAATAAAGTTACTCATCGATGTGCTAAGAAAATACTAATACAAATATCAGTTTAAGTAATCTAATATTATAAATAACATAATAATAGGTAAAATACTTACAATATTCTCTAACTCTACATTTAGATTAGAAATACCACGAAATCGTTGGGGTATCAATGTGATCGAACGTATCTCTATTAATGATCTAAGGTCTTTTAACCATTGAAAATACTCAACATATAAATCGTTCGAATAAGGAGCGATATGATCTATAGTCAAGTTCAGGGAATAATGTGGTAATGGCCTGCTAGAAGAGACCCTATGAGTTCTCTTCAAATGATTAATGTAAGGGCTTCTGTCGTATGAGCCCTTCTTGTGTATCTTTTTAAACTGACTTTCAGGAGGGACTAATACAGGCCTATACTGTCTGTCGACTATTGAATTATCTGAATGGGCTAGTAGTTCCTCTGTCTGAAAATAATCAAATATGATAAGTTTATTAATAATAAAACTATAAAAAAAAAGTCACAACACTAATCAAACATCTATATGGTTAAAATCTAACAACAATAACCATAAAAAAGTTACAATACCAATCAAACATCTACACAGTTTAAAATATATTAATAAAACCACTAAAAAAATTACAATATTAATCAAACATGTATACAGTTTAAAATTTAATAACACAATCACTAAAAAAGTTACAATACTAATTAAACATTTATACAGTTTAAAATTTAACAACAATAACTTGAACGGGTGAAACATGAAGTGATAAATGCGAATGACTAGACATCTATATTCATCCACGGAAGTCTGCTGATAACGTATTAATTCAGTCAATAATATCACATTCGATCTTGTACACATTCTATCGTATACTACAAACATCCGCTCGTATATCACGAACATCCACACTCAATGCCTCGAATCGGTTCATCACAACCCTCTTAAACTCATCATCGTAATGTAATAGCAATACAGGTGAATGGTGTGATGATAATGCAGGAAAATGATGTTGTGGCAGCACAAGAGAATGATGCTGTGATGACACAGAAGAATAATACTATATCGGCACTGGAAAATGATGCTGTGATAGCATAAAAGAATAATACTTTGTCTGCACAGGGGAATGATACTGTAAGGGCATAGAAGAAAAATATTATGACGGCACAAGAGAACGATGCTATGGTGACACAGGAGAATGATGAATAAGAGAAGTGTCCTGCAACAAATATACATATATGGGTTACTTAAATAATAATTGATTTCGTTTAATTAAAAATTTTAATTAAACCTTCGGCATGCAAGGATAGGGAGGCTGTTGAGAGCATTGCAGAAAATGACGTGATGAAGTCTTCTTGTAATGCAAGACCTTTGGTTTTTAAGGGTTCTTAAAGGGAGACAGATGCTCCTGGTGTTGATGTGGATGGAAATGGTGATGAATGCCGCATTTGTGGCATGGATGGGACGTTGCTTTGCTGTGATGGATGTCCGTCGGCTTACCATACAAGATGTATTGGTATTGCCAGAATGTATATACCCGAAAGGCCATGGTATTGTCTGGAGTGCGCAATTAATAAAATGGGTCCAACTATCACAACAGGAACCTCACTCAGAGGAGCAGAATTATTTGGGATTGATTTATATGAGCAAGTATTACATCACATTTTTGGTTTTAACTTTTGATCTACTAGCATTAGCTCTGTAATACATGTGGATTAAAATTCTAGTTTGTTATGTTGCCTTCTGACTTGAAAATTTACACTTCAGCTCAGTCTTGTGCATTATTCTGGTCTACTCGGGATTTATTTTTCTTGAAGCATGTCTAAATGCTTTGTATGGTCTTTTTAAATTGATAATTGTAGGCTCAATGCTTCTAATAACACACAACTGCATATCAGATACTATAATGCAATTGACATTCCAGAGGCCTTATGAGCACTTTTATCATCCGTGCAACATGTATCATTGTACTTGGGGATTTGCAAGGCTATTCAGCAGTATGGGGGTATTCCAGAAAGTGCCTTCCCTCTTGTGGGAATGATGGAATTGGGCATCAATGTAGCAAACATAAAGGCAGAGGAAAAGGTCTGTAATCTACCACCTCATCCTCCCGTCAAGGAAAGCCATGGAATTACAGATATGCTTGAGTCTGAGAATGTAAGCAGCAACAATGAAATTACTGTAGATGATGTCACAGTTTCAAGTCTATTCATCTCTGTGGATACGATGACCCAAACCGACCTTCCCATTGCTCTGAATACTGCCATAACAACAGAAAAATCACACAATTGCCTTGTATTAAATAGCAAACTACCTGGACAGATCAAAAGGGAGTCTGCCATTTCTACTGGTTCAGTTAGCCAGCAAGGTGATCTATCTGATCTAACCTACCAGATCTTGGTTGACAGATCAAATGCAAAAGACCTTATGACATGCACCTCAATTATCAATGCTGGTTATAGCCGGAATGCAAGCTCCTGTTTATCAGCAAATTTGTCTTTTCAGAGCAAGGAAGGAAATCATGAAGGTCATTTAAGAGTTGGAAGAAATTATGCCGATAACTGTGTATTCCTGGGCTCCCATTTCAAGTCTCAGGCATATATAAATCAATATATGCATATATTGAGGCATTTCAATATATGGCAGGTTTTAGAGGCACAAAAATATGGCAGTGCCAAAAAAGTTATGCCTAGTAGCATGACACTGCAAGCAAAAGCATTCTCATCAACAGCCTCACGGTTTTTCTGGCCATGTTCTGAAAAGAAGTTTTGGGAAGTTCCAAGGGAGAGGTGTAGCTGATGTTATTTCCTGTAAAGCCCCAGCTTCGAGTAGGAGAGGCTGTAAGTTGAATTCAGCTATTACAGTCGCCACTAAAAGTGCTATGAAAATTCTTAATGGCCTTCATCCTCCAAAGATTGGGGAGGGAAATCTCCCCACCATAGTGACATACATTTTGTACATGGAATAGAGTTTAAGTGGTCTTGTAGGTGGCCCCTTTTTAAGTGCAAATTATAGAAGAAAATGGTGTAAACAAGTTGAAGAGGCTACCTTTAAATCGATAAAATCCTTATTGCTTGGAGTGAGTTTTTTGCTTCTTAAATTTTCTTGGCTTTTTTGTTAAAAACCGGTTTTTTGTTTAACCAGTTTATTTCTCATTAGCATTTGATATTCATGGCTATTTCATAAATAGGTGCTAATTCTATGGAGCAATAGGACATTTTCTTATGCTTCTGATGGAACAGATATTTTATCTTGGATTGTTGTGGATATGCATTAAATGCTGTGTATTAAGTAACTGATTTCATAAGTTGTCGATATGCACTGAATACTGTGTATCTTAGAAACTAATTCCATATTCTAGATGCACTTAAAATGAAAACGATTCATATTGCTGTGAAAATGTATGTGGTTTTACACATGTATCTGTGGCTGCTGCTTTTCTACCCTCATTAGTTTTCTCCAATAAGTTGTATTATTTCATATCAAAATCAGTGTTATCTATTTGCTTGATTATATGGTGATGGACAGACTGATAAGTTTTGATTCTTTAGTGTTCTGGTCATTAACGAGCCTGTTGCCATGCCATAAAACCATCAGACATATTTTCCGTCCTCTAAATATGTGACTATGACCATTTTCCTAGGAATGTATATTGGTCCTTTATGTTTTATTCATGGACTTTTTATCTAGTTTTATGCTCTTTATGCATATGCTTTTCCTATTTTATTTGTTATGACCTCATAGTCTTCGTTTGCAGCTTGAGGAAAACATCTGCCATATTGCTCTTTCTGGGAACCGGGTTAAGTTGATGGATGATTGGCTTGGGAACTCTTATGTGACTCAAAGTGTGGTAACCAATCTCTTAATAAAACAGAACTGCAGATTTCGTGGGAGGCGAGGTAGAAGCATCCTCGTATGTCTGAAGGTATGGCTGTTGATGGCAGTGACCAAAGTTTCAGATGGTGGCGAGTGGGGAAGTCAACAAAGCTGATACTTGAGAAAGCAGTTTTCCCATGGGCAATGGTTAGAAATGCAGCTCGCCAAGGTAACATCTATACTTGCTGAAAGGAAGAGTTGACAACTTTCATTCAATTGTTGTTTATTGCAGGCGTCTCTGATTATGTTCTATGTTTTTGAGTGTTAAGTTAGTTAAAATGGGAAAAAAAAAAACTTATTATTTTGAGGCTTATCAGGCGGTGTCAGAAAACTTTCTGGTGTGAATTATGCTGATGGTTCTGAGATTCCTAAAAGAAGCAGGCAGTTTGTTTGGAGAGCTGCACTTGAAAGAATTAAGAATGTATCGCAGCTTGCAGTTCAGGTTTGTCCCGATTTATTTTATGTTGTCTGAATTTATTATATTGCTTGCATACTTACTTTTTTAGCGTATTCTCTTTCTTCTGAATGCATAATGGACTTCTGGTTGTTTTTCTGGTTTTATGATTTCTGAATGTATTTTGAATTTTTCGCATTAGGTCAGATATTTAGACCATCATGTTAGATGTAATGAGCTTGTTCGTCCTGAGCAAAATGCACAGGATGGAAAGGGTCCAGAGACAGAAGCTTCTGCTTTTAGAAATGCAATTATCTGTGATAAGAAAATTGTGGAAAACAAGACTAGATATGGAGTTTTTTTGGGGAATCAAAAGCATCTTCCTTTGCATCTTATGAAGAATATCATTGATACAGAGTTAGGTCAAGATGGAACGGACAAGTATTGGTTTCCTGAAATGCGCATTCCTCTATATTTGATCAAGAAGAAAGTGCGGACAAGGTTATTGTTCCATCACCTAAAGTTAAATTGTCTGAGTACCAGAAAAAGCAGTTGAAAGCTTCCCGAAAGGATTTGTTCTCATATCTTGTGTGTAAAAGGGATAATATAGAAAAGTGTGCTTGTGCATCGTGCCAACTGGATGTTTTGGTTAGGAAATAATTTTTTTTATTTTGCGTTATTTTTATTTTGTCTTTTTTCCACTTCCTCTAAGTTCATTAGATTTTCTTCTGGTTTGATCTTCAGGAATGCAGTCAAGTGTAGTTCATGCCAAGGTATGGTAATTACTAATCTGCCATTTTTAACTTTCAAGAGTTTTCTTTTTATTCCTTGTAGTTAACCTCTGCTTCTTTGTCTTAGTATCTCTGTCAAAATTCTGTTGTTATAATCATTCTTAAATATATATAAGAAACAATGAAATTGATGGGCGTTGGTTGTACTAGTAGTAAAATCTTTTGGAGTGGTACAAGAGGTCTGGGCTTTGAATCTGAGTCACATTAGGTTTGGGGAGGGGTTTGGTTTACATCTATGAAATAATTTAACTTCCTTTTAAAAGAAGCATGATATTTGATTAACATAAAAAGTTTAAGTGAATTACTTGTGTTATGTGGACCATATGTCCACACAAAGATAAAAGAAAACCATATGTTGGGTGCAACTTTTAATTGGTCCAATTAAGTATTAACTACATTTTTGAAGTAATTCATCTTGTCAATAACTTGTAAAAAATATGGTGAAGTTTACCTATTTTCCTTCCGAATTATTGAAATTACCATTTCTGATCCATGCAGATACATATAGAATAGAGCTGCAAATAGGTATAATTGTATTTCGATATGGTGAAGACGCAAGTATATCTTGGTTAACCATTCAGCCCACAAAAATGGTTGTGATTGGCTGTAATTGTAATTACAAGTTAGATGATTATCAAAGGACAGATAAGTCTGTCATGTCATTAAGATTTCAGGATACTTGCCATTATTATAGCGGTTGCAGAATTCAATAATTTTTGAAGTTTTTGCTCTGTACTGTCTAGGTTATTGTCGCAAGGGCTGTACATGAACTTGAACGTACATGAACAGTGAAGTTGAGTCCTTGACTATCTGCAAACGGTGTTACCATGCCAAAGCTCGTGGTCCAAGTGAAATTAGTAGCGGGTCTTCAACCAGTCCATTGCTCTTGCAGCAGCAAGAATATCATACTGCAGTAAAAGTCACTAAAGGAACGCAACCTAAAGGTTTTAATCAACCTTTGGCATCTGTCAGAACTCAGGAAAGTAGCTCTGAGATCAAAAAAGCTGCTTCTGATTCTAGTTTGAAGACAAAAAAGACGAAGTAGAACGTTGTCTTGGGGTATCATATGGAGGAAAAAGAACAGTGACGATGCAGGCGATGATTTCAGGTGTGCAAACATTCTCCCAAGAGGCATTTCAGATATACACCATCTGGAGCCCATTTGTGATATCTGTCAACAGCCATATAATTCTGATTTGATGTATATACACTCTGAAACATGCGAAAGTAAGCCGGTTTAGATAATTGGTGCTATTGCAATTTAAATGGAGATTTGGACATTTTTCTTTTGTTGATTCATTGTCTCTCTGGTCTCATTTGCAGGGTGGTTTCATGCTGAAGCTGTTGAACTTGAGGAGTCAAAACTTACTGATGTAGTAGGCTTCAAGTGTTGCAAGTGTCGTAGGATAGGAGGACCTGAGTGTCCTTACATGGACCCTGAACTGAAGGAACAAAAGCACAATAAGCGGCGGTGGAGGGCTCAGAAACAGGTACAGGAATCTCTGAGAGTGGATTCTGATCGTGGAACCATTTACGAATCTAATGAGTTCAAACCCACTACTCCAATGTATCCGATGGAGGAAAAGTTTGTGCCAGAAGATGATCCTTTTCTCCTCTCTTTCAACTGTTGAGCTTATCACTGAACCCAATTTGGAAATGGAATGTGGATGGAATACTGCTGCCCGGGGGCTGCAGAAACTTCCAGTCAGAAGGCAAGTGAAGTGTGAAGGGAATGCAGGTGGTCGGTCTGTTGGGAATAATCTGCCAACTGTTGACTTATCCACAAGTTTCGAGGTGAACAATGTATTGGACCTGAAAGAGGAACTTTCATGTCCTTGTGTGGATTGGGACACTCCAGGCAATGGCCTTGAAGGTGAGATGCTTTTTGACTATAATGATCTTGACTATGAGGATGTGGAGTTCGAAGCCCAAACCTACTTTTCTTTTTCAGAGTTGCTGGCATCTGATGATGGTGCGCAGTTGGATGGAACTGATGCTTATGGTGTTGTGTCGAGAAACCAGGAAGATCTTTCTTGTTCAATTCCACATGATGTAGCCCCTGAACAATGTGGGATGGAAACATCTAATGATCAACTGGAATGTACGATTTCCACAGTTAATAAATACACCGTCAGATATGTCCAGATATGGAAGCAGCTCCTGATCGCTGTTGCAAAATTTGTGGATTTTTAATACACAGCCGCTGTTCTCCTTGGGATGAGTCTTCATACATGGAAGGAAGTTGGAAATGCGGCAACTGCCGAGAGTGGCAGTAACTTGCGGGGTGTCGTGAAGGCTTTCAACTTTTTTATTCTGCTGTTTTGATTTGAGAGGGGGAATTTGTTGGATGAGGATTGCATTTAGTGGCTTCCGTTGGCAATTTTTATGGTTGAAATGGCCATATAGAAAACGTACGCCATTGAGAGGAAAGATAAGGGTCGGCCACAGGTTTGACTTTCTTTCCCCTCCGGCGTTGAAGTTGGGACAGTTTCTGCAGATTACCAATTGCTGTACCTGAGTTGAGAATGTTGATTAGATTTACATTACATACATCGTTAGTGCCTCCTTTGAGCATGCATGGTCGTTGAGAAGTTGACAAGGAGGTTTCAAGTTACAATTTCAACGACTGATTTCAGAAAAGAAGAAATTGGTTCTGATATGAACCAAAGAATTATTTCAGTTGCAGTTATAGTGGATTATTTACTGCGATCTAGGAAGATAAGCTACTTTTTTTGGTTGGGCTTATCCGGTTGCATCGCTTGTACAAATGAGATTTCTGTCAAGAGAAATTAGCAAGGTTAAAATCAAAATTACTTTGCATTATATCTTTTGTTCGTTACTTGGCATCACTTAAATCATTTCAACCATCCCTGACCGTCCTTGTTAGAAAGCAATACTCGAATGATCTGAATTCAGTAATTTTTACGATCTGATATTCTCCATTTGGCTCTTTTATTAAATTGTTACGAAGCGCTTGGCCCCCATTGCCCTTACTATGGAAACTCAAAACACCCAGTCACCATAATTGACTCTTTTAACTAAATTAAACGTGGAAACAGATGCCGGATTTGGCGTAGCAGCTCTCTCCCTTCCCCTCTCTCAAGGCATTGTAAGAAACAATTCCAACCAATATACAAACTTCAGCTTCAGTTTCCATTACGTAAAAACACGCGGATTCAAGTATTTTCTACTCGTTTGTTCAGCCTTTTAAATCGTGTTCCCGCATATTTGTTACGCCTAAAACTTTTGATCTCCCCAACGCTTCTCTTCTGAATTTCTACGACTATTGCTTCAACAATTTCTAGCTTTGCTTTTAAAAGAAATCATCTTTGGATAAATTCACATAAAATGATAGTGCTTTATTATTTCCATCAATAGTTGATTGACAAACAAATACAGAGCGCCACAACTGGTTCTACTTCATGCAATATCTTACAAGCCGTATATTTGTACTACAGAAACCAATCCAGTAAAACTGGGAATGAAATAAAAAAAAAAAAAAAGAATGAACAAGAGAAACCATTCCAGCATAACACAAGGAAAAAAAAAAAAAAAACCCCCTCGACTAAGGCACAGTGAAATTGTGCGGAAAGAATCTCGAAATCCCGATCAACCCCTTGATAGTAATTCCATTCACATTAAGCCGATCACAAATTAGTTCACCCTCAATTCGGCCAGCCCTCGCATCATGATTTTCCTTATCCACCTCTTAACTGGACAAGGGTGGGTAGGGCGACTGTATACATCAGGTTTATAAGGGTATATTGAACAAATCTTCAGTCACACTGCTAATTTGTCACAGCAAACCGGCTAGCATCGCTCCAGGATCATTTAACGATGATGCTGGTGAAATTGGTGGAGCTACTGGAGGTGCTGCTGGTGATGCTGTTACTGGTGCAGGTAGATGGGTAGTGGTAGGAATATTAACTAATTGTTCCTTGATAAACTCCTTCAACCTACCGAGAAAAGGTCAGAGAAAACTGGCAAGTTGTGAAAACTTTAAAAGTTAGCCTATTGAGTCAAAATACATACTCAAATGTTAGTGTAGGGTCCCCGGTGGCAACAGTCATCCGCAACTGTGTTCTATCTGCAGGATCTGTTTCAATTCTAATCTGAATGTAACAAAAGAAACAGCTGTCAAACTGTAATCTTTCACATAACATATAACAAGCATTATTTATATTTGAAATTTAGCAAAACAAGAAGGATAATTGTTTTAAGTTTCAAAACCATGTGATCTTCATGCGGACTTCAACTAGGTTGATTAAGAAAAGCAAGGCAGCAACATTCTCAATACTAAACAAAAGAAATTATAACACATAAGTTTACATCCAAAAAGTAGCGACGCTTTATGGATCATGAGCATTTGGGGCAGTTGAACACTAATATGTCATGAACAAGTAAACTACAACCAAGGTATCCAAAATTGGTTCCTGGTATTACAATGCCCATCTTGAGATCATATAATAGCCAGATAAGAAGCTAGAAGTAAATATATCTTCTTACCAAGCAAAGCATGGCTCTAGTACTTTCTGAATAGAACGTTGTGCTCACCACCAAATTATTAGGATTAGGGTCCTAAAACAGAAAATCAAACTGTGACCAAAATTTACCTAACTGATAGAGAAAGGCTCAGGTGAAGGGAAGAACAACTTACGAGCCCCATACAGACCATCAACCGGTAACTGTTAAATAAATTAGCCATTTCAAGAAGAGGCATTGGTCGTACACCTCTGACCTACACAATTAATAGAAAAATGCAGAATTTGACATTAGCAATAGGGACAACTTAACACAGGAACTATGACACAAGATTCAAAATGCTAAACATGTGGATTAACAGATTGCTGATTGCATTCTTAATAAACATTCGACAAGAATCCATCCTCTAATATAAAATGGAAAACAAAGAAGCCTTCTTTGTTTTTGTTTTTCTAAAATTAGTTATAAACATTGCCCTCAAGGCAGATTATGGTCATTAAGCCTAATGTCTATAACCTCAATTGGATTTTGATAATGATGAGGAGAGAGCATCGCATTTATAATTAAATTAGTCCTAAACAGGCAACTGCAAGAGGTTCTAGAAAGTAATTTAATTAAATATAAAATCAGCCAGTAGCAAAAACACTATTATTATTATCAATAAGAAAACCAAACCATCAATGATTGGTTCTTAAAGAAAAGGCAGCATAATCAAACCACTTCTTGAAGCTTCAAAGGCGGGCCTGAAAGTGATCTCCACTGAGGGAAAAACTCTTCAACGGACAAATTTATAGGCAGAAAAAATTTATTCATGACAGCTGGAAGGCGAAGCTTGACATTTACCTATAGAAGGGAAAGTAAGGTATCAACGATTACATGTAGTACTTAGCCCCTAGTTTATTGGAGGCATATAAAACAGAAGTGTGTTTATAACAAGTGTACCATATTGGTATTAAACTTGTAGGAAAAGTCAAGAACAGCAACATCCCTGCTTGATCTGATATTCAAGATTTCAAGTGGGCATTGCACCTATACAACCAAAGAGGAAAATGTGAAATTGGAACAACAAAATAAAGAAGAGACCAAGAGTCACAAGTAGATCCAAGAAGCACGACATAAACCAATATAACAAATAGTTTTCACCTGTGCTCGAGGTGGAATAGTTTCAGGTACTAAGGAAAGCTCTATCTTTAAATGGGAGGGAGGCAATATTAGAGCTTGAACAGAAACAAGTGGAGAAGTATTCTTGTTTCCCAAGAATAGCACTAGACGCCCGTGATGGGCTCGCCACTCTGCTTTAATACCAATCTGAGCAACATTTAACAAATAAATCATGTAATACCTGGTAAAATCTTTTAAGAAATTGTAAGGGAGATATTATCAACAGAGAAAAACACCACATAAACTTGGAAAGATGATGGCCAGCAGGAGAATATGGAAATATTTCAGAGAAAAAAAAAGAAAAAGAAAAAGAAAACCTGAATATAAGGATCCTCGTAGAGTACACCACTATCCTTTAAGCATAAAGCATGAAATCTTTCTGAAATATTTCCTATTGGCTGCAAAAATGGATAACAGGGCTAGAATGTTAAGGCTGAAACTTAACATAGGATAGAGTCCAGTTATAATTTCATAGCATAGTAGCAAAGGAAATTCAAACCAAGATGTTCAGACGTTTGTAGAATGGGATGATTTCACAATGAATAGGATGTCCCAAAGTGCATTTATGTTGCAAGAAATTGAAAAGCTTTTGACAGCAAAAAAAAAAAAAAAAAAAAAATGAAACATCCCTATTAGGACTTCATCAATTTTCTAATAATCTAGGAGGCAGTCAAGCCCTGGGAAAAATACTCATATTTTCCATCAAGTACTAGTATATCCAAAATAAGGTAACTGAACAACCAATATACCCAACTCCCTGAATTCAACAATGTTGCAAATCATTAGTTCTCTCTACAATAAATGTCCAGGTCATAATAGTCATCTACACCTGCTTAGCATAGGAGCAGTCAGGAGGGAGCCATCCCGCAAGCAAGCTCTAGAGATTTATAACCGGTCACCCCCATAATCAAACTTCAGAGCAAAACAAAGTTCAAAATGGTACATGTATACAATAACAACAGGTAATAAAAACAAACCTCAACAGCATTAGTCTGCTCTGTAACAGGCACAATGGCAGCTCCATCCACAGCTGCAACCCCTTCCACCCCAGTGGCAACATTTTGCTCAGATTGGCCAGTAGGTCCAGGAGGGCCTTCAATTGCAAGTGGGCCCAATAGATCACCAAGAAGATCTGGTGATGGGGGTTGAGGATCTCCTTTGGTCAAATTTCCATTCGATTGGGCCAACTCTGGATCCGCTGAATTATGTTCCTGTGAAGGTAAAATGCACATCAATATCCAACTAAAACTGAAAATCTGATGTATTCAATCCCAAAGCAAAATTCACGTGGGATATGCGTATGAGAGTTCACAAAGTGCTAGGCATTACCACACTATGGCTCATGCTGGGCACTTTTACAAGGCTAAGCTGGCCGACTGGTGGGGTTCCATTAGCAGGGTTCTGATCAGTTACAACCAATGCATTTGACATCTGCTGCTGCTGGGCTCGCAACTTAATGGCACTCTGCTCTGCCATATCAACTTCGGCAACTTCTGCCTTCTTTATCAATGCAGACTAAATATAAAACAGATAACTAATAGGGTCAAAGACTGAATGAAAAGTTCAATTAAAATTTATTGATTAATTAGTCCTGCATAACTATTAGAGAATCTGCTTCTGAACAGATATTGTAATTCCTATACACATACCTGACGCTCAGGGAATTTAGGCATTTCAGCCAAGATATCCACTAGTGCAGCCCCTTTCCCACTCAAGGCAAAATACTCAACAGCTCGTTGTTGAATCTCAACATCAATGCAACTTTCATATCTAAAAAACAATACAGAACTGTGTAAGATTAGTTCACGGAATTTTTGATAATTAAGTGAATAATAGCAAATCTCAATATCCAAAAGTAAATCTCACTTCTTGAATATTGCCCAAATCTGATTTTGTAATTCTGGATCCGCAGGTTGTGTGTGCATTAAGATCTTGGCATATGTTGAAAGAAGAATAGCAACAGTGGCCATCCTGCAATCACGATGTTTTAATGGAGCAATGAAAGCTAACAAGACAATATGAGGAAAGAATATGAAGTGCTCTTACGATACAGTTGGAAGCTTCTCATTTATGATGCTGAATATTTCCTTTGGACTACACCCAGGTCGTCTGGCCAAAAGGTGGCTGTACTCTCCAAGAAGATAAGCACTAACCTATAGTGATGCCAAAATGAGTCACATATCACGTTAATGAAAAACCTTTAAGATGTACCAACATATTAAATTGAATAAATCATATTCAGTCCTACAGTTCAAATTTGAAATCCAAATATACAAGATTCGTAAATATACCAAACTCCTGAGACATATTAACCAAAATCACAATATTCAAATTTGGAAGATAATGTGCAGGTCTAATCCTGGCTTCCTTAAATTATTACAGCCATCTTGCTCAAATGATGGAAACTGTTCTCCAGATACTCTCATAAGGCATTGTTAAGTCAAATACTAGCATGGAGTCAATAAGAATCACATTATAGCAATAAGATAAAAAGCCAACCACAAAAATTACAAGTCAATTATAGAGGTAAGATAAAATCCCAACCACAAAAACTACAAGTCAAGTTCAATAGGGCCACTGATACAAAGTATAGTGGATTCCTATTTAAATGTAAATATAGCTAATATGGTAAATGAATCATGGTCAAAAAGTATACACACCTTAACCATTGTCTCATGTATGGCAGGCTTGTCGAGATACTCTCTGGCTTTTGCAGCTGCATAAGGCTGATCAAATACAGATGTTAAAAGTGTCAGTCCATATAATAGGAGCAAGTCCCTAGATATATGATACACTGTGTTTAAGCCACAGACATTTTGATTACCTGTAGGTCCTCATTGTTTGTTACAAATTGCACAACACGAAACCATATGTCATCACTGACAAAATCTCCAGCCTTGTCAATCAGCTGCAGGATAACATCCACATACCTGTGGAGAATCATAGGATATGAAATCATATGCACTGTTACTATTAATACACAATCTTGTTTCTTCCAACAAAAAAGAATTATTTAGATAATTATCAATGGAGGAGGAGAAGAAACTTCCAAAAGTTCCACCAGAAAGATTGATAGAACTGCCCATATAGAGTTAGAATTTGTGACACCACATTTAACACAATTTTTAGACTGCGGGATCAGACCATTTTCAATGGTTGAGAATCTCCTTGTGCGTTAATGTCGTGTCAGATATCTAAAACTCTTGCAAGTAGTGGGAGATAGTTTCTCTAAAAACCCACTGGAGAGATGTCACAGTTAACATTTAAACTATTTTAGAGATTTTGGCCTACTTTTTTATTCAATTGCATATTGCATTAAGTAGGTGCTTTGCAATTTGGTTAAAAACTCAGCAGAGACAACTCAGTCAAGTAGCTAAATGCAGACCAACTAAGGGCAGCACTTAACGTTGGTACGGTGAATCCTCTTACATCATCTCACAGAAGTACTCCAAAAACCACTGCATTAACAACTTACTGCAATATCAACAGTCAGCTCAACATATTATCTTTTGCCATTTAGAATCACTAACCTATAGTATACCAATATGATATAGACTTAGGGTTATATCAATCTCCTGCATTGCATCCCCACATGGAGGTACCCGACAAACAACTTTAATACGTAGTCACTAGCCTTCTTTACTACCTTAGAGCCAGTCATGGTAACTTAACATTTGCAACTGCCAGTCATGGTAACTTAACATTTGCAACTGCCAGTCAGCTGGAGGTATCCTTTTAGTTTAGACAAGTTACATTTTCTTATATTTTAAACTTTAAAGTAAAACCATCCTTACCATGACAAATCAGGCGCAAATTTCTCTGCAAGAATAGCAGCTTTAAGGGAAAGTTCCTCACGCATGGCAAAGTCCGCTGTGCTGAGATACTGGAAAACAAATGCATATCAGTGGCATGTCCAGTTTGTCCTTCAGGTGAACACTCTTTTAGCAGACAGCAAGAGCAATCAATAATATGAATAGAAAGTCCATTGAATAACATAGAACAACTAGTCTATGAGCAGCACTTTATACCTGCAACAATTCTTCAACTATGCCCTTCGCATTTGATACATCACACATTCCATATAGCAGATCAAGAGCACGCCTACGAATACTGAGGGGGAAAATGAACAAGAGTTAATAAAAGTAAGTTCACAGAACATAAAATTTGCAGAAGAAAAAATGAAAGGAAAACTCCGATATTTGGGTTTTGATCTTTTTTATGTTAAATAATGCATTTTAGCAGTAAATCCAATGTCATCAATAAATGTCTCCAACTAAAGGGATGTGATATGCTTAATATTTGTCCACAACAATAAACTCAGAACTAAATCTCCTCTGGACTGGAATATATTACCTAAATCAGTTGGCTAGGTTCCTCAAATTTATTGTTTATCAATATTGCCTAAATAGATAAAGAAAACAATTTGCAGACATTCAGGGATGGATGAAGACCATAGTTTCAAACATTCATGATATATTTATCAAATTACATTGAAAGTCACATTTTTACAAGTTAGTTTAAATCAGAAGCTTTTCTTTCCCAATAAAATTATAACAAGTTGATGTTTGTTTTTTTACAACATGCAGACTTAAATAAGAAAGTGACCAGAGGTCCAGTATACACTTAACTAATAAGTTGCTGCAACAAAGATAATTTACTTCCATTTTCTCTAAAAATTCCAACATAACCAAAGCTTATGTTAACAATCAAAAATTAACCTTTCTATATCAACTTTGGTGCTCAACAAGTCTTCTCAATCCAGTTCTTATCTAATATAAGGAAAAGAAGGGACCATTTCAAAATGCAATTGCAGCATGCCAACTTGTGTTCCCACAAAAACAATAACAAATGGATAACTTCTGAGCTGGGAAACTTACAATGTCAACAAGATTTACCCCAATTAAGGTTTGTTATATAAAGAGCATTCAACAAAAATTAAATAACAAATACAAGTAATCAAATCCTGGTAGTTCTAAGACATTGGTTTTTGTGATATAAAAACTTCAAAAAGAAATAGAATGTGCTCTAATAGTTAATAAAATACCTAATTCATGAAAATAGATATAATCTCCAAGCAAGAATCACTATCACATAATCCTTAGGCAAGAAAAACGAGGCTAAATCATGCAAAACTATCAACAATATTGGAGAGACCCCACATTCTCAACTACTAACTATGCCAACACAGGAAAATCATATATAACCTGATATCAGGATCCTTCAACGAAGTTATGATCTGAGCCTGATGTCTTTTTATTATATCTTGCACATCTGTGACCATCAACATCCGTGTCATATTCTCCTGCAACATAGAAATTTAAAGTCTAAGCATGAAGTCATAGATCAGCAATGAAAACTCTTACAAGTTCAGACATTGAAGCCCATTTTTGCGCACCTTGGTCATGAATTTCATCAACAAATATAGTTGAAACAAATACCAAATAAAGTTAGTGCTTCACAACTTACCAAGCCAAGATATCTAATGTTTGGTTCCCGCACAGCAATAAATTTTCCCAGAAGGGCAACACATTGTGACATCATCTCCTTCTCAGCATCAAGATGCATGACCTATGATAGGAAACAACAAGGAAAAAACTTAATAATGCCCCTCAACTTCTAGATACATACAGTATGTTGATCATTTTGCCAGGAACTTAAGGCCAATCCCAGCCCCAACGAAGACCCAACAGTACATTCTTCTGATCAGACAAAACATCTTTTGAAAGAACTATATAGCATGCTAAATACAGTAAAGTATACTACAATGCAAACAGCTACCACTTCCCAAAAGGAAGAAATGACAGTTTCAAAACCTCGCCAAACCCTCAAGCCACACATACCCCCAAGCAGTCCATAAGAGGTCACTTTCACTATTGTATCCACACAATTGAACTATTACGTGCATGAGACATGCT
Source organism: Swietenia macrophylla (assembly GCA_032401905.1). Taxonomy (NCBI): domain Eukaryota; kingdom Viridiplantae; phylum Streptophyta; class Magnoliopsida; order Sapindales; family Meliaceae; genus Swietenia; species Swietenia macrophylla. The sequence continues at coordinate 4,043,165 of CP135565.1, forward strand.
TGAATACACGATACATTATGTATGTTGAAACATAAATGTGTTATTCTTCACACAGAACTCAAAAAATATTATTTGTTTCAGAGAGATATACTTAAAACCCTAAGGAAATTTTGAAGTTTTGTTTCAGCTAAATACAAATATGCCTCTATAAAAACAAATAACTCGGAGAACTCACTATAAAGGACAAATTGCATGAACTAAATGTTTGTTAGCATCCAAACTTACCAGAGCAAGGGCTTCAAAGAGAACAGCATGTGATGCATTGTTCTTATTAACATTTTTCACAACATCAGTTCCCATCAATATCCGTTGCAACACCTAAATCACCAAGTAAAACCTAGTTAGAATCACTTAATCAAACAAAAAGCAATATATACTCATTGGGATATATTGAACCTCAAACAACGATCTTTTGGTGTTTGGATCTTCAACTGTTGGAAAATACTGAAGTGCTCTCATCGTCTTAACCTGTTCCAACAAAATACTAATCAGCACTGACATAAACTGGCTAATTATACAAAAATAAATTACAAATTTCAAAGGTTGATTGCAAATATAGAATACTAGTAAATAACCAACAAAGAGTGAATTCATTCAGAAGTAACACAATTCCATACCAAATCCAAAAATTACTAAAAATAACCAAAAAATGAGTAAATTCACCTAGAAGTAACACAATTCCATGCCAAATACTAAAATCAAGGACTAAATAAGCAAGGGAATGCTCCTTCAGGTATTGCAATAACTATTTCTTCCGATAATGCTTGAAACTGTTAAATGAGTAGCAACGGGTAGATACAATAACATTCAAATGACCCATTTTTGAACATGCCATGCTTCAAGGTATAAAATCCAGCATGTACGAGCCAGCAAGAATGACATAGAATCAATGTTCTGACAATGATATAACAGAAATAGCGCATAAAACATCAATGGAACTAACTAACTTTTCCAACAACTAAAAATGACCTCATAATGTTTCTCCCCCTTAATGACAATGGATAATCAATGAAGAAAAATTAATGGATTGGCACAGGTATCAATTTCAAAAAGACAACTAAAATATCACAACTACTTAACATTATTTTCTTATTGTGTTTCTCATTCTCCGCTTCCTGTCAGTCACAGGACCATCCTCAATTTGATTGGATCCTACATCCTAACAACACTCTCTGAGCTTCAAAATTGGTACACTTTTGGATCAATCCACGTAGTAAACCATCCACAGTCCATTCAAACTGATACTGCATTTTTAATTAAGTATCCATGACTGGCAGATAAGTTATATGAAGGAAGCTGAATACAGACCTGAAGCCAGGGAGATGGGATACCATAGTAAGTGTATTCTTGCGGAACATCCTGGTTTCTAGCAAGCCGCTCCAGTATTTTAACACACTTTGGAAGACAACTCCAGTATGCTTCATGATTATTCGATACCAAAGCCACAAGTAGGCTCACAGAGGATGTCAAAACACCGAGATCTCGTTCATCCAGCAGCTGCGCCATCCGATCCGCCCTACAGTATATGGAAAAAAGACAAATGTAATTAACAAAATTAAATCTATTACTACAAGGTAACCTGTCATGAAGAATTGCAGTATGCAAACATACCAGCCATCTACATTAACAACATCAGGATTTTTCCTATACAAGCGCAGCAGACACAATGCAGCTTTTTTTCTCACAAGTGGTCTGCAGCTACTAGAAATCTAAAACAAAAGAATGGATTAACAACGGCCAATTTCCAGAAGGGCCAATTGAAGATAAAAATTTTTGTTATTCTTACAAGTAACTTTTGAACATCAGGTGCTAGTGATTCAGCAAACTCTCTTCCACCAATATTTCCAACCTATTAAAAAAAACACAAACAACGGTAGCATATACTTCACTGAGAACTTAACATATAACATCTGCTCTACATAATAAACAAAGGCAATCATAGAAGATACAGATAATACCATGCATAAACAAAGGGAATGTAATATGCTGATTGCTGAACTTATCAAGAATCACTTAAAGAAATAAAAACCAAATTTTTTTTTTGTCCTTATGAAATAAATTGAAAATTATAGCAGCATAATACATGTAATCTGATAAAAAGGATAGATAAGGATAAAAGAAAAAGCCTTCAACTCTTTCTTGCCAACATACCATAGTTAATGCGAGGCACTGGAAAGTTTCATTGCGACCAATAATGTCATTGCGTACAGTATTTATTGCCAATCTCAGAAAATCATGGTTCTCATTGAGCAAACATGATGTCACAATGTACCCAACCTGCAGCCATTTATAGCATGATATTAAGTTAATTAAACAACAATTGTGTAGTAAATTTCTAAAATAGAAACATGGACGCATATGATAATGTTTGAGCTTAAACATCCAACAGTGCAAGAAATCAAACTTTCAAACACAAGAAGAAACTATAATATGCAAAAGAGCTGCCAAGATACCAGATTCAAGAAATTCCTAGGCCTCCAGAAATTCCACATGTCATTGTTTAGAGAGGTCCCAATGATCTAGTCTTCATAATTTTAACATTGTTTGGCTGGATTTCAATAGGCATCAATAAATTGTAGAATGGTATACATCATATAGATTATTATGAGCTGGACATGGCACTACAATTGGTATCAGTAATTCAACTATTTCAAGCCAATCACATGACTGCCATATTGCCACAAAACATGCATTGAATAATAAAAAAATAAAAATTTAAAGCAAGCATAAATTATTCTAAAAATTGAAATGCAAAGGAGTTTACCTGCTTTTCTGGATACTTTGGTGCAGATATTAAAGAGACAGCTTCCATGTGTCCAAAATCTACATCGTAACCCAGCATATAAATGTAAAGCATTTTCCAAACATATTTTTTCTTTTCATAAGGCGTCAACCCCTGTTGAATAAATAAAAAGTTTGAATAACCAGTTGCTCACTCATTAAGATATGGCAAATGCTAGCTCGTAACACTGAGAAAGCATCAAAATAAAAGACTTATAAAGAAAAAGGGAGCAATACATAAACAATAGTTTTAGGCCAGTTTTTGTGCCTGGTACTGTATTGTACAAGGCACAGTAAATTTTATTAATTGACAATATATATGTTTAGCTGCTCTATTGTATTGGATAAAATTATGCAAAATTAAGCAGAGTGCAACTCCACGATGCGTATACAATGCATTAAGTTATCCCACTAAGAAGAATTAGGTTCTATTATGAGGGTAAATAAATAATAACTTGTTCAAGATAAAGCTTGTTCACAATTTTATATTTCTTCTACTAATTTTAATTAAGCTTTGTTTTTTATTTCTTATAAAATAAATAGCTGTTCGTTTGCCACCACTGTGCATAAGTTATTGCTGGCAGTACTGTTAACCCTGCCCGTTGGTCTACCCTCCGCACAATCACCATCAACATTTGAACACTCTTTCCAGCAAATGGGAGCTCAGATGCCAACAAGGATGCCATGACAAAGAATGTTGGCAAACGTTGGTTCCAAAGGGGAACTTCCTTACAATTTTCACTAAAAAATGCTAGGGCTATTTCCTTCAAGATGAAATGTCAAGAACTAGATCCCCATCAAAAGATTGCAACTTAGGAAAAGAATTATAAGATTAAAATCATCCAGGGAATATTTATGATCAAAGTTATGGGAGGCAATTAATGTGAAATTAAATAAGAAATAAACTTCATCCAGAATATATACCAATTTGCATCAGCTTAAAACCAAAAGTAGGGAAGATGCACCAGGCCATAATCCAACTCGAACTAAGGCAAACATGAAAGAAAAAAAAAAGGGCTATAAAATACTATCCCTTCTTCTGCATGGTTATAAATTCAAAGAATGCCCACAAAGAGAGGAGGGGAGGCAGGTGGGGATTCGGTTTTGCCATGTTTATAATTTGTATGATTTTACACAGGCAGTAAAATAAGCAAATAAAAAAAATTAGAGAAGACAAAGAACATATGAATAAACTACTAAAGTTCAAAGCATCAATAAACCAAAAATGATAATGGTTGTGTAAATTCCTTATAAATTCATAAGTTCAATAATCTCTATTGATTTTTGGTCAATTCAAGTTGCACTGAATAGAGATAAAATGAAGGAACTCAAAAAAAGAAAATATATTTGAGCAAGTCTAGTAGAAAGTATCAATCATATATTCATCAATTTTTCAACTTCAGTCCCAAACATAAAACCCTGGAAAAGACCTAAAAGTACAACATATGACAAATTAAGTCGTCAAAGGCTAAATGATCTAAGAAACAACAAAGCCTTAAGGTTCAACACAGCCAATAAAACATTAATCACGTAATTTTATGAGCATATGCCATGAGTGACAAAATTCACCACCAACCCACAGAAATACCTGTTTTGTGAACCATCCAAATAGGTAGCTTGCATCCACTTATCTCTATTAAATTAACAAGCAAGATTAATAAGCAATAGCAGGTCGCCTTAGTTTGACTAGCTGATATGGGAAATATTCAATATCTTATTCACTTATATTGTTTAAAATCTTGTGGTAATACTACTTCATATCTTATATATCTCAAGCCCCTATATAAAATAACCATTAGTGAATCATACTTAACACTTCCAGATGAAGAAATTCTCAAGGGACCAACTTGATCCAATGGTTTTTGTTTCATACGTACTCATAGTTTTTGTCAACCAATGACATTCTGAAAAATATTGTCATACCCTAATTTAGTACAAATGCATTTAAATAATTTTTAAGAGAACTTCATATTACATGACACACACAAATACTAACAAAGTACAAACTGCACTGTATATCAGAAATTGGGTAACATTTTCCTCTTGCCCCTTTTGCACCAACACATTTATGGCATCAATGAAAAATAGCTAACTATATAGAATTACAAATAATTACCAGGATCCTTTTGTAGTTTCTAGCATTACCATCCCAATTAAAATCAGAGTGGAGTTTTATATTTTGGCATCAGTAATTTTGGCACACACATCCTTGTTAAGGGGGCTTGCTATTTTCTAAAAATAAAAGCAAAAATGAAAAAGAAGTGAAAACAGCAAGCAGAACAAAAAGAATTGAAAAGCTATCTTTATCAGTCCCCCAACCAAAATGGTCTGAATTGAAAGTCAGCTTGCTAAAACCACATATTTGCAGCTGCCTCTAAATGCCCAGAATAACATAATGATAGCCTAAGTTGGTAAATGAAAAGAATTAGAAGGGAAGAAAAAAAGGCCACATCATGGGTAATCACCAATAATAATTTTAATGGAGCCTTGAATATATGTCTAGGAGTATCCTAGAACGAAAATCAATTGTTCAAACAGAGACTAAGGATGTTAACTACAGTCACATATTTAAGGATGCAAGAAATCAAACTCCTTTTCAATAAAAATTACCTCATAGTTACCACAAAAATGGGCACTACAAGTTTTTCTAGGATAAGTAATCAGTATTTAAAGTATCATCAAATTTTGGGGTCCAGTGACATGCCAACATCATTGATATTCTAATGTTAGGCAAAAGTAAGCTCTAATAAAAATGTATGGTACTTTTGACAACCCCCTTTCAAGTCCCTCTCCAATACTTGGAAGGAAATTCAAAGGCAAAGACAAAATATTGACCAAATCCACTGCAGATATTTTACTTTACACAAATTATGACAGCCATCTTCTTCTCCAACATCCGTGTGATTCTGTACTTTGGTTGGCAAAGGTATTAAGATGTCCTTATCCATAACAAGTACCTATAACTCAATATCAATCAAAATCATCACTAAGTGGTTTCGCCAATGCATTAGTGCATAGCAAAGAGTTAATGCTAAAAGCTTTCATTTTCAAAATTCTTGTCATTAACCTCTATCTATGACCGTCCATCTTATCTTTCCACTACATTCTAACAAAGAAACAAAAATAAAAGAAATATCCACAGACCAGGCACATTGTGATAAACCTTGCTTGATGAATCTCACTAAACAATTAACACCAAACCCTAATGCAACAGCAAACTAAACTGCTTCTTTCTCACAAGGTGTCCACTGCAAACTCCTAGAAAACCAACAACTTTTCTTTTTATTACTATTAAAAAACAGAAACAGCTCATTAACTCTAATAAACAATCATATAAGCAATAACAAACACGAGTTTTCTCCTAAAAATAAAGAAGATGAATAGAATCCGTGTTCCTAAGGCGGGCAGACAAGGTTAGCTTGGGAGGGGAGGACCCCACTCAGCACCTGGGGTTCAATGTCTAGCTGCATTTAACGAAAGCTGAAAAGACAATTGCACAAACCTAGCGATCATCTCAGCTAATCAACTAAATTAAAATTCAAGTATACAGCTCGAATAAGTCCAAAATTACAAGGTAAGAAATTCTAGTCTCCTCATTTCATTAGTAAAATCAAGTTGCTTTTATTATTCTTAGGATCAAAAAAGAAAATCGAAAGCAACTGGAAATTGAATTCCGAAAGGAAATGAAAAAAGGCATAAAAACCATAACCTTTTCGTTTTTGAAGCGAGTGCGAACATTGCCGAGCTCTTTATCGACGCGGAGTCTCTCCTGCTCTTTGTTCTGACAATTACGAATGTCGCTGATGAAAACAGAGAGACCTCTCATGCCAGACAAGGCCATTTTCGGTCAGATCCAAACCCTAGACAGAGAAAGAGAAAACTATCCCTCTCTCTCTCTCTCTCTCTCTCTCTTCAGCTCCAATCTCAGATCCCCTCAGACGGATCTAACATCCAATGCTACTGCAAGATCTTCGATTTCGATGTGCATATAGACACGCAGAGATCGAGTTGAATTTTCAAATAGAAAGCAGAAGAAAAGAAATGTATGCAAAAGTTTTTTCAATTTTTTCAAAAGAAGTATGTAATGGAGAGAGAAAAACAAGTGCAAGGAAAAAAATTGGAAAAGCCGTCGAGAAGCGAAGAGCAGTGAGACGACTTTTATTTTAGTTGTTAACCAATTTCTAATTATATTGTAATTTCCATAAATTAATAATTTATATTATGTAATAATTTTTTTTTATAGTTTCAACGTTAATTAATAGTTTAAATTAATAATTTTAATAAATTAATAAAATAATATTTTATTAAAAACTCTTATATAACTCTATAACTTTATTCATATCATAAATTAATAATTTACTAAAATTATAAATATAATTAACTATAATATTTTATTAAAATATGACTCTATTACTTGTTTTTTTTTTTCAAAATTTAAACTTAGTTGAATCTCATCTTTATTTTTTTATAAACCTGTTACAATAATTTCTTTTAAGGTTGCGTGAATACTTACATAGCACTTCAAGGCATTTAATCTTTATGATTAATTTTTAGATATTTTTAAAATAAAAAATTATTATAAATATTTAAATAATTTATTGTAAAATAAAAAAAAAATTTGCATATGTTTATATAAAAATAAATTTTATTCTAATTTATTGAATACATTTAATTAAATTAATGTAATTAAAATAAATATTATTTAATGAAGTAGATAAGTACAATAAATTTATTTTTTATTAAATAATGTATATTTAATAAAGCAATTCATATTTAATTCATAAAATTGATAAAAGACAATAAATTTTTAATTGATTAAATGCATATTTATTAAATTGTAAATAGGCCATAAATTGATAAATTATTAATTTATCGTTTAACTAATACCTCAATTAATTAATAAATTTTATATAATCCTAAAATTATTAATTTGAGAAATTATATTATATCATTTTATTTGTTCATTTAAGATTTTATTTTACTTCTTTTTTTTTTGTTATATTATTTAAAGCATTGCATTCATCGTTCAGTTAGGTTTTGTTTTATTATATTCTTTGATGGAAATTACTTAATAATGATAATTTTACATGCAAACTTACTAATATCCAACTTTTATGGGACGAGTTTAATATACCTTTTAGTAGATTTAAGATTTATTTGAAAAAAAATTAAAACCTATAGCGAATTTAGAATAAATATAGACGTGAATAAATATCTACAAATATCCCCAATAACTATTTATAAATATTTTTTTTAATTATTTATTTCTTGATAATTTAATTTTTATTAATTTGTTTTTTTAATGATTAGCTCTAAATTCTATAATAAAAATTAAAAATTGCATATATTCGAATCATAAAGATATTGTCAATGAGATAAATTGATTATTTTTATTACTTATAAAGATTTATTATTTTTTATTAATTTATATATTATTATTCACTATTATAAAAATTAAATGGGTGAGTGCTAACTACTATTGAGTAAAATGAATATATAAATTTGGTAACTATTATTTTAAATCTGTGTTTATAAACTTTTATTTTAAATTTTTAATATTTTATATATAAATTTATAAAATAATTATGTATTTTTTTAAATGATTATGATAAATTTTATTTTATATTAAATGTAATTTTTATTTTATGTGAGTAGTGTATTTTATTTTAAATTAATTATAATTTTAATTAAAGAATTTATAAATTTAAATTTAATATTTAATAATACAAGTATAGTTAAAATATTAAAAAAAATCTACTAAAAATTCGTGAATATACACAAAAATTTGATAAATATTAAATATTTATTTAAACAAATTTAGTTAATAAAATGTCAAACCTTTTATGAGTTTGGTGCAGGTTTAGTATTAAATTTTTTTTTAATAGATGCGGATACGAATTTAAAGATATTTGTCACAAATCTGGTCCGCTACCGATCCTAGAATCATTGTTTCTTGATTTATTAATATTTAAGTTATTTTAGATTAACTAAAGTCTTTGCTCAATTTGTTTTTTGTTTTTATTTGTTTCTTTTTTGGTTGACACTTTGTGTTTGTGTTAATTGGAATTTAAATTATCTCCAAAATAATAAATATATTGTGGAATTCTAATTTAAGCCTACAAATATTAGTATTAACTTATATCCTACTATAGGTATGAAGCTATGTAGAAGTTAATTTGTCATTACACATCAATTTCATGTTAATTTTAAATTTTTTGTAATAAATTTAGGGATATTAGCGAACCAAATTTGGAATCAATATCTCAAAATTATCATTAGTTACAAAAATTCATCGTCGAACCCATGCTAAACCTATTCTGGGTAAGACATTTTATGACTAACCTGCTTAAAAATAAGTACTTTACATTTATTAAATTTATGTAGATATTCACAATGGTTAGAAAATTTTTTATTTTTTTAAATATACTTGTACTTTTATAAAATATCAAATTTAAGCTTATAATATATGTAATTAAATTAATAAATTTTTTACATTAACTCAAAATAAAATATATCACTTATATAAAATATCAAGTTCATTAATATAAGATAAAATTAATCACAACAATTCTATGAAAAAAAAAGTAAGTGATTATTTTATAAATTTATATATAAAATATCATTAATTTAAAATATAATTCTATAGAGTAATAAGTACCTATTTAATCATAATATATATTAATCTATTACAAAATTGATGACAAATTTTCAAGTCTAAAATAATAAGCACTTAAGATTTCAAATGTGTGTGTATTTTGTTTTTTTGGTTGTGCCTTGTATGTGAAAAAAAATTGAAGTTGTATAACTATAACATCAAAATGATGTCGTTTTGATATTATACAAATATCAAAACAACAATATTTTGGTGCTTTTATTAAAAAAATACTTCAAAAATTAAATATGTGCAGGTATTTATTACTTATACTCTCGAGTATTTATTCTCATGCATGCTTGTATTAAACTCTATATGAATTGTTATTTTTTATTTTTTAAACTTATACCAAAATCGCTAAGAGGTATACTAAATTCATCCTATTAAAGTTGAGTATTAACAGGTTGGTAGATATCTAAGAGCAATTACCATCTCTAGATAAATTAAAAATGAGCTCCTTTATATTATTAAAATTAATGTGTGAGGTATTACAATAGTGATAAATCAACTATCATATTAATCTTGATCTCATTTACCTTAAAAGCATTCTCTTGTAAAGGAGGGCTTGTGGCAAATGATACATAGACTCCATAATCTAATAAATGAATATGATGGTGCGTGGATTTAAAAATTTAAAAAATAAAAAAATCAACTCTTAATATAACAAGAAAAAAATCCTAAAATAAAAATCCTAAAATTGAAGCCTCTATTATTACCACCACTATTACTACCAACATTCGTGTCACAATTTCATGGTCACTAATGTCAATCAATCATATTACCAACTTAAACGATGTAAGTCATTAGATCCAAGTGTGCATCACGACTCAATGATAGCCAGAATCCTTTCAAATAACAAATTTGTGTGAGTTAATAAAATCAAGTTTTTATCACCATTCTGCACAAATCAAATACAAGGCAAGAAATTTTCTTGTCATGAATATGTCTTCCCAGTTAATCATCAACAACCCATTACTAATTTATCTATTTTTTAATTTTTTCAATTTTTATTTCAATATCGGTGTAATGTTAGAAGGGGATGTTTAGTTTTCTCTTTTGCAAGTTACACTAAAAGCCCTTTTCCAAAAAGATTTTAGGTTGATGGTTACATAACTTAGATTTAATAAAGACAAATATGTAAATATATGTTATTACATTGATTTATAAAATTGATAGTTTATTCATAAATTTTGTTTATAATAAATATTGATTACTTATAAAAGTAAATTTAATTGATATATAAAATCTCGTTATTTTTAAATGTCTTTGTCCACAAAATTATTAATATTAGACATTAATATATCTAGTATTATTGGTATGCATTATGATTGTTATCTTAGTGAAAGTAAGTAGTCAATCTCATAGGCTATTGGTGAAAGTGTTCGCTTAGTTTAATATATAGGTATTTGTTAGAAAAAAATTACATTAAACTAGTCTATATGGAGTGATTATCCACGTCTATGATAATTCTCTTTGTATTAATGGTATATTATTACAATACTAAAGTTTTAATACTTGTATAATAGAAAATATAATCTAAGTTTATGAAATTTAACACTTACATAGATATAAAAATATATTATTTATCCTATACCTTGATCCTATATTAATTAAGTATGCATATGCTCGATATAATATTTTTATGTGCATAAAATCATAATGTATCATAAATGTATATGTAATGCTTTTAAAAAGAGTTTTAAGGACTAAATATGAGTCATGCAATCCTATCTCCTTAAAAAAAATTTGGCACCAAAATTTTTAGGATAAGGAATTATCTATATTAGAAAACAAGTGAAAATATTTTTATGTCATGGAGGCTTCCATTTTCCCAAGTGATTTTTTCTATACTGTTACTTCTCTACAACACTTTAACCATTTGTACAACTTTGTTTTTCAGCACTTTTTTCTTTTAGTCTAATATTTCTACCAATTGTACTTCATAAAATAGGTCTTCACAAAGTTGAATTGGTAAGGTTTCAAGAACATAAGATGGGTTGGAGATGTACGTCTTTGACAAAGATACATGGAAGACATCATGAACGTGATCCAATTTTGGTTGCAATTCTAGACGATATGCCACAGCTTCGATTCTTCTAATGGCCTTAAAAGGTTTGATATACCTAGGGTTTAATTTACCCCATCTTCTGAATTTGATGACACCTTTACAACAAGTAATTTTTAAAAATACTTAATCATTGACCTCCAATTCTAAGTTCCTTCGTTGGTTATTTGCATAATATTTTTATTTATCTTATACTGTTTTCAATCTTTCTCGAATTACCTTTATTTTTTTAGTGGTAGCTTCAATTAGCTCAACACTATATAACTACTCACCTACTTTATTTCAGCATAGGGGAGTTCGACACTTCCTACCATAAAGTGCTTTGTATGTTGCCATTCCAATACTAGCTTAACATTATGAACTCAATCACACATCTCTAAGCATGTCTTTCAAAGTTTGTATGGTTCTCTCATATTGGCTATCTGTCTAAAAGTGGAATGTTATACTGAATTTCAGTAAAGTTTCAAGATCTTATTGTAGTTTGGCCTAAAATCAAGAAGTAAATTTAGCATTCTTATTTGACACATATAGTTTAACTAGTTTTTCCAAGTGATCAGTGTTTTGGATAATAAGAAAGTGGGTTGTGATACAAACCTCGCTAAGAATAACGAGACTCGAACTCAACAAGAAACCCAAGATCGTTCTACGATTAGATTTGAATGGAACATCAACCCGTTGTTTATAAACAAAAACTTCGGTGTAAAGTAGATGCCACAAACGGTGATGGAAGTCCATTCGATAAGTCACTGATGAACGGTACAAGAATAATTCTTGATAAGTTCGAATAGTTCTTCAAAGAACCAAAGAGAAAATAACTCTTAATTTTTCTGACTAATGAATTCTGATTGCTTCTTATTCAAAGGTGCCTTTTTATAAACAAAATCATATCTTGTACTTACTTAAAACAGAAAAGAAATAATCAGTCAATTAAATGGCGCTACATGCCCAAATTAAACAAGGAAAGCTGACTAATTAAATAGACTTATAAATGAACTCAAATACTCCTAAACGTTCTACTTATAAATAAACTCAAACACTCTTAAATATTCGACTTATTTTACTTACTAAAAATCAAGTTTAGATTTGGCCTGACTTTTCTAGAGTTTGAATCATACAGATCTATTTTTGCTGGATATGTGGACCAAGCTCAATGGGTCTACACGAATTTACTTAGGTTCAAACTTCTTGAATTAGCCCGTTAAGTACATTTTTGAATTTCTTTACTTGTACTCTCGTAACTGGACCAATCGGAACTTAAATTGGATTCTTTAAAGTCGTACCATGATTTGTATCATTCCCCTTCTCTTAAAAAAGATTTTTCCTCAAATCATCGCCTATATCAAAAAGACTCAAATCAGCAACATTAAAAGTAGCACTTACATTGTATTCATCTGGTAAATCTAGCTTGTAAGTATTGTCATTGATACACTTTAAGACTTGGAAAGGGCCATCTCCTATTGGAAGTAATTTAGAACGCCTTTGCGTAAAAAATCTCTCTCTTCTCATATGCAATCAAACCCAATCTTCTGGTTCAAAAACCAACTTGTGACACCTCTTGTTAACTTGTTTTGCGTAGTACTCCATTCTTCACTCAATGTTAAATCTTACTTTCTCATGAATCTGCTTAACAAATTCAGTTTTTTTTTTTTTTTTTTTTTTTGCCATTTAGATTAACTCGCTCAATCATGGGTAAAGTAGGTAAATCCAATGGAGTTAATGGATTAAATTCATACATAATTTCAAATGGAGAAAATTTAGTAGCAGAATAAACAGTACGATTATAAGCAAATTCAATATGTGGTAAACAATTTTCTCAATTTTAAATGTTCTTACTAATAACAACCCTTAATAAAATAGACAAAATTCTATTTACTACTTTAATTTAATTATCAGTTTGTGGATGACAAGTAGTAGAAAATAATAACTTAGTACTTAATTTACACCACAAATTTTTCCAAAAGTAACTTAAGAACTTAGCATCTTTATTCGAAACAATTATTTTAAGCAGACCATGTAATCTCATAATCTCCTAAAGAATAAATTAATAACATGAAAAGCATCATCCGCTTTGTGACATGGAATAAAGTATGTCATTTTAGAAAATCTATCCACAACCACAAAAATTAAATCTCTACTACGTTTACTCTTAGGCAATTCTAATATAAATTCCATAGAAATATCAATCCAAAGCTCATTAAGAATGGGCAATAGTATGTATAAACCATAGGGTTGCTTTTGGGATTTTGCCTGCCTATATATGACACATCTATCACAAGTTCTCTCAACATCTCTTTTCATGTGTGGCCAAAAGAAGTGTTATTGTAAAACAGCTAATGTTTTAGTTATCCCAAAGTGTCTCATTAATCCTCCACTATGTGATTCTCTAACTAATAAATTACACACGGAACAATTTGGTATACATAACTTATTTTCTCGAAATAAAAAATCCTCATGTCTAAAGTACTTACCATTGGGAGTCTTCTCACAAGCTATATACTCTTCACTAAAGTTAGGGTATGGAGGATAGAACTTTTTAATATGTTCAAAACTAAACAATTGAGCATCAAGAGTAGAAAGTAATGCGTATCTATGAGAGAGTGCATCTGCAACCACATTCTCCTTACCTTGCTTATATCGGATGACATATGGAAACGTCTCAATGAACTCCACCCAACGAGCATGTCTTTTGTTCAGTTTATGTTGTCTTGAATTAGCCCGTTAAGTACATCTTTAAACTTCTTTACTTGTGCTCTTATAACTGGACCAATCAGAATTTGAATTGTATTCTTTGAAGTCGTGCCATAATTTGTATCATACTGATTTGGTAAGTCTATCAATAATCACTCAAAATAACATTATAACCACTCTAAGTTTTCGATAAACCCACTTTAAAATCCATCATCACTGGCTCCCATTTCCATTCTAGAATGGATAATATCTATAACATGCTTGCTAGTTTCTAGTGCTAAACTTAAATCTATTGGTATGTCGTAGATCTTATAACAAAATCAGTGATGTTATCTTTTATGTTGGGTCAATAATACATTTTTTAATAATCATAAACATTTTTAGTATTACATTAAATGCATAGCGTATGCTAAACTATAGCTTTCCATAGCATAATGTTCCAAAGTTGGTTATCCTTAGAAATACAATTTCTACCCTTCAAAACCAAAATACTACCTTATTTAATTTAGAAATCATTAAATTCTCTTTTTTAAAATTTTTTGGTACATAGATTTTTTTTAAATATCCATTTAAAAATTGCTCTTCCTTACTATCATCTAATAAGAAAGGCTAAGTACAAAATTTGCTATCAAAGTACCAAAATCATCAGTCTTTAAAGTTATTCTTCAAGATTTCAAATCAAGAAATAAAGACACATAAGAGGATTTGATATAAAAAAAAATTAATCATAAATTTTAACCAAAAACATCTGTTACTATGTTTACTTTCCTTGGAAAAATAATTAAATTTTGAGAATCAAAACCCTTTAGTAGTTCTAACCACTTTCTTTATTTTAATTTAATTATTTCTAAGTAATTAAATATTTCAAACTTTTGTGGTTGGTGAATACCTAACACCTCTTACTGTATAAGTAATACCTTCAGATTTCCAATATAAAAATTACTAAAACTAATTTTAAATCATGAGTATGATAATTAATCTCATGTTTCTTCACATTCTTCATAAGATAAAAGGTGAACCTTTCTATTCAATATTTGAAAATTTTAAATTTCTTAAATTTCCTTAATGTTGTCGAATTCATTCTTTTTCACCATCTTTATACCCATATGACTCATTACTTGTAAAATTACGAAACGAAATGAAGATTTTCTATCATTATATGGCAAAATTTGCTAAACCCATCTTTTACTTAAGAAAATGATAACATAAATTTTCTATACGAAATGATTCCTACATAAGTTATAGGAATTTACATTCTTTCAAATGATAACTTCACAAAAACATGTAACATGAGCAACTAAAGTTTTATATATATAGAACTAACTATTCAAAAAGTATACACATATGGTTATAAATAATTGAGTCGACTCTTTACCACTTTGCATAATTCTTCTCAACGATAATTGGTTCAAAAGATTCTTGTATCTTAATAGAAAAAGCAGCTAAGGTCAACGGTCTTTCCTTGTTAATCTTACCTACTAAGCTTGCTTCACCTGTTATGTTATTTATCAATTTTTTTTAACCAACCTTTCTTAGTTCGATAAGTTTTAAAGAATCTTCTTGTAAAAAATAAGCGTCTTACTATTGGCTTACTCTAATTAACTCATTTTCTATACATTTGTGAACCCATTAGTGCCTTTTGTACTTTTTTCTTAATTGCCCGTAGACCTAGATCAATATTAGTATAACGCACAATAGTTCCTTTTAATTTTTCTCTCACTCTTTTTGCATGTAATTATTTTAAATTTTTTACAAGAATTTTGTCCAACATATACTATTCACTTTAGTTGACACACGTTCATTAATCGTACTTAGTTCTAGTCATACTACAAGATTTATGAAAAATGATATAATGAATTTACAAGATAATAAAATCAAATAATATATAGACAACCAATTCATTTCCAAAATTATATTAAAACCTATTATCTATGATGAAATTAAATTAATCTTCGAGGAATTATATAAAAACCTAATATCTTGATCAGTTGCTCTCCTGAGGGGGTGATAACTATCAATTTATGATTTAGAGAAATAAGTCTTTACTAACATGCTGTATGGATGAATTATTAACAAAAAATTTATACGATCCATGTCTATTAAAAGTGAATATGCCTTAAGATTCGTAATAATAATACAAAGTTATCCATATCCCGTTTGTGGTGGTATTATGTACATTCTATAATAAGTAAATGATGCAACTTTTTATTAACTATTTATGACTTATCCTAAGGCATCCGTAAGACTCACTTTTTCTCTTCAAAATCTTAGCATTGATACCAATAAAATTGTCACGCTTCAATTCATTGATTTAAGTACATAACAACCATCATATATCCGTAAGGTACACCTACCACTGGTATCTCACATGAATATGTAAGACCCTACTGTCTTATATAGCCAACCCAAATAATATATATATATATATACCAAAAATGTAAAGTATATAATATATATGAATGTAATATCTTACAAACTTAATATCTTTACAAAATTCTTCTAAATCCTTTTTACAAAATATTTACATATCAATGAAGAACATTATATACTTAGAAAAGTCTTCAAGGACAAATGTAAGCCCCAAACTCTATACCGGGGGGGTAAACAGATGACTTCCTTGAAGCGTATCAAATCTAAAAATATTTTTTAAAAAAAATATACTTATTAAAAGATAGACGTTAGTGAATAAAAATTTCAATATAGGAGTAAGAGTATTATAAAAAAAATATAATGATTCATTAGATTTTAATTATTTATTTATATTCAAACAAGTTATTAAAAAAGATTCTTATAAAATATTTATGGCTTATCTAGAAAATTTAGGCTCACTCACAAATTTTTCCCTGAGACATCTTCTAGCACATCTCTAATTAATATCATAGGATTTGCTAATAAGTCATTTCATATAATCAAATAAAATTAAATTATTAAACCTACTCGTTAATGTTAGCCTGAATAGAGAGTGCAGTATCAAAAACTCATTATATCTAGTGCCTACTCGTTTATCTCCTCATAGGTGATGAGAAGAAAATAACTACTTTCATATTCTATCTCTCATAAGGGAAAAAAGCATATATATCAAGCAGTCAGACACTTACACCAAAGTCAATCATGAAAATCATAAATATATATTCACATTATACTCGTCACAGTATAAGATCATAAATTGACTTCCATATCATACTCATCAAAACACACATTCACAGATAATTTACTCAATCCTCAACCACCATTTCATAAAAACCCACTCTTATTCTATCATTTTAAAACTATGCTTACAAAATAATTCATAATTTTAATTTCACAACCACTATTTTATATAAATCCAATCTTTTTCCATCATTTTAAGACCATACTTATAAAATAATTCATAAATCTAATTTTGTAAAACAATTAAATGTTTAAGTTTATTTTATTAAAAAAATATTAAAAGCTCATTAAAAAATATTAAAAATAATTTATTTATTCAAAGTTTATGGAAATGTTAGCACTCCCAAATCAAATTCTTTCGTTGCGCTGGATTTTTCATTTTTGTATTGTAGCCTAAATAAATTTTTTTTTCGCACATAAGGTATTAATATACTATATTTATATCTAAACATATGACCTTGATGCAATGCATATGCTACTAGTTGACATTTATCAAGACATGTAATCAAACTTTTATTTAACACACTAAAATTACATCATATTTATATCACAACATGTTTATCATTATTATGTTAATTCATAGAACATATCTCACCCAAATTTATATTATTTTACAAGGCCGATAGGTATGAATTCTCACTTAAATAAATTACTCCATACTCATCGTCATATCAATTCTAATACAAATTTTACATATCCAAAATATATACTTTAATGTAAGACTAAAGTCTTGCCTAAAATAATGAAATTCCTACAAGATAATTTATACCAATATAAAGTTTTAATTTTTCTTTAATCATTATTAAACATATAACATTCAACCTAAGGAAAATATTATCATTAAATATATCAAATTAAACCTATAAATCAATATTTCCTATACTGAAATCTTTTTTAAATTTTTTTTCAAAATTTTTATTAGGATATGCCCTAAAAGCCATCTATTTTATCAACTTCCAAGATATCTTTTTTTTTTTTTGTATGTGTGTGTATTATATCAATAAAATAAAGAGTTTTTTATTCGCAAATATAAGTTATTTCTTTTATTTAGTCATATATATAAATAAATTATATTTATAAATTATCTTAATAATTTATTTAATTATTAAATAAAATTATTAAGGTCGTTTTCTATAGAGATGATATCGAATGAGTACCAATATCGCATAATAGGTACACTGAATATCACCAATGAATATCATAAAATGATATTAGTATAAATAATGTAATAATTACATAATAAGAATATTAATATAAATTAAATAGTTAAATAACTATTTTTTCAAATATAACCATATAAACAATAAATGAAGTGGTATTATATGTAGTAAAAAATTTATTGTATAATTGTATTAGTGTGTCTATGTTATTCTTTGACTTAAAATATTATAGTCAAATCTAATTAGATGCATGAAGTATATATAGTGTATAAATATAAAACTAATTACGTCTTGTATGATAAAATCAGTTTGATTACGTATTGTTTACATTTAGAACAGATAATGGTCAAAATAGGATCCGTTAGGTCAATGTATAGGATCGTAGTTTTTGTTAACTCAATTTGAATTCGAGTTCCTTAAAAAACATTGATAAATAATTGAAAAAATAAATTTTTGATTAGAATAATTAAATATCACACAAAAGAATTTGTGATGGTGAATTTAACACATATTGATTGATAGTTCGTATTAATATTAGTATAGAATTTTGACATACTATAAACTCTTACTCGATTAGAATTAGACCACGAAAAAATTTTACCATTAGTATAGAATTTTAACATACTATGAACTCTTACTCAATTAGAATTAGACCACGAAAAAATTTTACCTACACGGTATATATAATTAAGATGAGGTTTGATGAAGTATTACTTCATTATAGTTTAGAGGTTATAACACTTTATTAGATGTTAATTATAGTAGTTGAACTTTCGAATAGTTCAAAACTCAAAAAGTTCAGAATATATTTACAATTATTCCACATTGAGCCTACATGATCATATTAATAATCAAAAGTAGTGTAAAATATTTGAAAGAGGAAATAATAGTAGCGAGACTAGTACTTTTGAGATGATATTTAGGTCGAAATAAATATATATATATTTCATAGATATTTAGAAATTTTTTAAAATATTTAAAAAATTTTTCTTAAATTTATATTAAAATATAATTTAATGTGAATTATATGGTCAAATTGATAATATAAACTATCTAAGAACTTATATACAATTGTGCAATTATTAAATAATTACACTTCAACCCATAATGATACATTTAATTGCAATTGGTTAAAAGTTAACTAAATATCTTACATTTAAGTATATGAACTTAAATGTATAAAATAAAATTTATTGGATAATTACTATTGTGTTCATGACACATATTCACTTTTTAATTAAAGGTGAGAAAAAATATAAAAAGTATGGATATATTTTAAGTATATATATGGGCAATTTTATTAATTTTATTTGATTTTGGAAATCAAAAACAATACTCTCCCAAGGGTGTTCGACCAAGCTTCTTTCCATGCATATGGTGGTGTTGATTGTAAATTTTTCACATAATTGAAGAAATTCTCATCATCCCTCGTCATGTAAGTATAAAAAAACTCATCTATGTTACTATTTTATACACATATATATATATATATATATGGTTGGTATTCTATGTGTTTGTAGAAATGTATAAATGAAATCTAAATTATGGTTAATACATATTATATGATATTCCAATCCTTTAACTTTCAATCATTTTGGCATTCCAATAATATTTCATCTACATCATCCTTTATCTTTCTATTTTACTTACCACATTACATGAATAAATTTTTTGATTGACAGAAACATATAATCATCTACATATCCTTAACATAACTAAATTACCAATATAATCGTCAATTCATAATTCTTCCACCATATAGGTAACAATACACAAAAACACCCCCCCCCCCCAACCAAAATTGGCTACCAAGGTTTCCTTAACTCAACATTTATTTCATGTTTCCTACATATACATATTATTAAAAGTATTCATTTCTACAACCATATATAAATTTATATCTATTTAAACATCAAATATATTTATATACACACCTTATCAAATCACTTTTTTATCATATATTCACGTAAAGATTAAATTCATCATGAAATCAAACTAAAAGTATATACCTACATATGCTAAAAATTTGGTTTCCTAGGATTTTAAGATAAATAATTTATAGCATGCTTCCTATTAATTTCTAACATAATTCTAAGTTTAAAATAAAGTTCAAGAACCTTACCAAGATTTTTCTAAACATAAATATGCCTCCTTAAAATTTCTCCTAAAATTTCTCTTTAATTGGACCTTAATTTCTCCTTAATTGGATTTTTGGTGAAAAATCAAGAAAATTCCTAGTGTTGGATTGTTTTCCTTGATTTTTCTAAGCTAAGAAATCTTCTTACAACTTATGGGAAGCAAAAATTTTTGGTTAAACACAAGGGAGGGTGGCGGCGAAGTGAAAAAAAAATAGAGAAATGGTGGTTTAACTACTTTAGCGGAATTGAAAATAGTGAAAAAATGGAGAAGTTGGCAGAATTATGTAGAAAATTGGTCCAAAATTTTATTTAGTTCATCTAAACATTATCTTTATCGAAAAAAATCAATTTTAAAAATAATCATCAACAAAATTTGTATTTTTATTTTTACCTTTAATAACTAATTAGATCACAAATTTACAAAAATATTCTTATAAAATTATATTATTACAATCCTACAGTTTTAACACTTATATAACATAAAATATAATCTAAATTTATGAAATTTAACACATGTATATATAAAAATATACGATTTATCTTTTGCCTCAATTCCATGTCAACTAAATATGCATATACTAGATATAATATTTTTATATGTATAAAATATCATAATGTATCATAAATATATATGTAATGCATTTAAAAGAGTTTTAAATATTAAATAGGAGTTTTACATTAAACACATGTTGTATAAGTGAAAACATAAAAGCATGACCATAATGAGAGAGTTCTTAAAGAAGTTTCAGAATCTTTAGTTTACAAGCTATCATCTTAGGCAATATTACTACAAACATGATGATTGAAGTTAACACTTTTTATATTTTAGATTAAAGAAGAATATATTTTTGGTAAATGAATTGTATCATACGATAATCATTTATGGAATATGTTTTATAAATTAATATTCTTTCTTAATTAGGGGTCAAATGCCACTTGATCTATGAAAATGGTTTCTTGATTAAAAAGTTAATTAAGGATAAATTAATTGTTGATTTATCTAGGCATATGAAATTGATAATTATCTCTATTGTCACCATAAGAGGGAACCTAATAGGTTACAGACTAAAAACTACTAAAGAATATAAATTAAATTATGTAGATATAAGATTAAGGACTTAATTGTTAAGGTCGTAATTTTAAAGAGTTTATTTAAATAGTTTTGAAAACTTCTGGGGTTAAATTATAATTATATTAAAGTATTTATATTTAATTATAATTAATTAATTATAGATTTCCTAATTTGGTTAGGCTAATATTATTTAATTAATTAATGTTAATTAAATAGTATTTCATTTAAAAAGGTTACTAATAACATTACAAAACGATTAAGTTAGTGAAGTTTCTACTTATTTTAGGATTTGAAAAGTCAAATATATAGCTAATGTAAATGCCCCTTTGCCTAAAAATTATGAAGTGTAGAGAACAAATTAAGAGAGTTTTCTTCAGAGAGTTGAGAAAAAAATTCTTAACCAAGACAATCAAAAACTTTATTTGTTTTTTTTTTTAAATTAGAATTCAAGAAAATACATTCTACATAATGAAAATTTACAAAAATCTTAAAACATTAATTCTCAACTTGGTGTAGATTATGAGTTGGCAAAAATTTCTACGAGACCTGCCCTATACGGAGTTAGAATCGGGAACAATTTCATCCATGAATTTAATAACAGGGCAGGGACGAGGATTGGGACAATTCTCAACCCACACCTTGCTTTCATCTTTTTATATTATTAATATATTTAAAATTAAAATTAAAACTTTTGCGCGCACGCGCACGTGATAAATTAAATGACCAATTATAAGCAATGAGTTAAATTTTTAGTATATTAATACAAGATTAATAAAAAGAAACTTTCAAGATTTTATTTTCTTGTCTACTAAATAAAATATTTTTTCTACAAAAACAATGAAATATTTAATATTTATTCTACAAAAATTTAATACAAAATTTAATAACTTTTTAAAGATTTTATTTAACTTAATTTGTCTTCATTTTTATTAGCAATTGATATAATAACTTATCTGCACGTTAATTTATTAATGTTTGTACATAAATTATAATTTATTTGTACACGTTAATTTATTATTTTTATTTGATTTTGTTTATTTTTATATATTTTTTATTATTTAATGTTAATAAATAAGGACGGGTTGAAGATATGGATCTCTATTTCAAAATGGAGATGGACTAGAGTAAGGAGAGATGAGACAGACGATGAAGATGGAATTAAGGCAAATTAGTGAATGGTTGGATAGAATGAAAAATGCCAATTAGGGGAATCATAGGGAAAGCATTAAACAACGGTGTACAGTAAAGGATTTTGAGTAATACAACAATGGCAGTTTTGGGGAGGAAAATAGACACTCGGTAGGTAGCAATAGAAGGTTTGAACATATTAGAAAATATTATAATCGGGAGGACAATAATTTAGGCAGCATTAAGATGAAAGTACTTTCATTTTAAAGCAAAAATGATCCCGAGACTTATCTTGAGTGGGAAAAGAAGATGGAACTAGTTTTTAATTGCCACAATTACTCTGAAATGAAGAAGGTAAAACTTACAACCATTGAATTTTCTGATTATGCTATTGTTTTATGGGATCAATTAGTTTTGAGTAGGAGAAGAAATAAAGAATATCTAATAGAAACATGGGAGAAGATGAAAACTGTGATAAGAAAACGGTTTGTTCCAAACTATTATTACAGAGGATTCTATCAAAAACTGTAAAGTCTTACACAAGGCCACCGGAACGTGAAGGATTATTATAAAGAAATGAAAATAACTATGAATCGACCGAATATAGAGGAGGATCGAGAAACTACTATGGCTAGGTTTTTGGATGGTTTGAATCGAGAAATTGCAAATGTAGTGGAATTGCAATATTATGTGGAATTAAAGGATTTGGTTCGTATGGCCAGTAAAATTGAACGCTGACTTAAGAGGAGGGGCAGTACACGTCTAAACAAAAGTTCGAGTATATCCTTTTGGAAATCGAGTTTCATATAGAAAGAAGACAAGTCATGAACATCCTTAACACCTAAGCATAAGTTTGAGCCCAAGTCCGAGAACCCCAGCCACGTTTCTCAAGATAAAATTGACACTTCTACCTCTAGAAACTGTGACATTAAATGTTTTAAATGTAATGGCAGTGAATATATAGCAAGTCAATATCCAAACAAGCGAGTTATGATAATGTAAGACCATGGTGATATTGTGACTGACGATAAAAATTCTGACACCGATGACATGCCGCCATTGAAGAACATCACCGAGGAGGAGTATTTAGCCCCTAATGCATTGATATTAGTAACTAGGAGAGCATTGAGCTTGTAGGCAAAAGAAGTTAAAGAAGTGCAGCAAAAGAACCTCTTTCGTATTAAGTACCACGTCAAGGATAAGGTATATAGTATAATTATTGATAGTGGTAGTTATACTAATGCTGCAAGCATAATAATGGTGAAAAAATTAGGACTGCCCATGTTAAAGTACCTTAAACCGTACAAGTTGCAGTGGTTAAATGAAAGTGTAGAGATAAGGGTAAATAAACAAGTGATAGTTGCATTTTGGATTGACAAATATGAAGACGAAGTGTTGTGTGATGTAATACCGATATAAGTTGGACATTTGTTACTAAGGCATCCATGGCAGTTTGATAGACGTGTGAAGTATGATAGCTTTACAAATAAGTACTCCTTCGTACTTAATCAACAACCAATCAATCTTGTACTTTTGATACTGCAACAAGTGTATAAGGATTAAGTGTGGTTACGAAAGGAGAGTGATTAAAAGAAAAAGAAAGATAAAAAAATGGATGACAATTCGAGAGAAAAAAAAAGAAAATGATGAAATAATTGAAAGAGAAAAAAAGAGTGCAGATTCAGTCGATAAAAGCAAAATAAAGAGAAAAATAAATTTTTATGCAAAAAAAAGTGAAATAAAAAGAGCGAAATTTTTAAATCAACCAATGATTATATTTTTGTACAAAAAAGACGTATTTAAACACTAATAAGATTGATCCTACTTTGTCTAACATTATTGTTTCTTTTTTGCAGGAATATGAGGATGTCTTTCCTGAAAAAACGCCATAGGGATTACCTCCTATCCGAAAGATTGAACATCAAATTGATTTTGTACCTGGTGCGACAATTTCAAACCAACCAGCTTATAGGAGCAATCTTAAGGAGACAAAAAAGCTTCAAAAACAGGTAAGTGAATTGATAGCTAAAACGTACGTAAGGGAAAGCATGAACCCATATGCTGTTCCAGTTTTACTTGTACCTAAAAAGAATGACACTAGGAGAATGTGCGTTGATTGCCGAGAGATCAACAACATTACGGTAAAATATCGACATCCCATTCCTCACTTAGACGACATGTTAGATGAACTGCATAGAGTTTGAGTGTTTTTAAAAATTGATTTAAAGATTGGATATCATCAAATACGCATGAAAGAGGGTGATAAATGAAAAACTACCTTTAAGACAAAATATGATTTGTATAAATGGTTAGTAATGCATTTCGGGTTAACTAATGCACCGAGTATATTTATGCAATTAATGAACTGTGTATTGCGTGCATTCATAGGCAGATTTGTCGTTGTTTATTTTGATAATATTCTCATTTTCAGTAAAATCTTGGATGATCATATTGTGCATTTAAAATCAGTTTTAGATATACTTAGAAAAGATAAGTTATTTGCTAACTTAAAAAAATGTACCTTTTACACTGATAAGCTTGTGTTTTTTAGTTTTATTGTGAGTGCATAAGTAATACAGGTTGACGAGGAGAAAATTCATGCAATTCGAGAATGGCCGAGTCTCACAAGCATAGGTAACGTATAGAGTTTTCATGGACTCGCTAGTTTCTACCGACGGTTTTCGAAAGACTTTAGTACTTTGACCTCACCGCTTACTGAGGTGATAAAGAAAAACATTAGTTTCAAGTGGGGAGAAAAGCAGGAGAAGGCGTTTCAGCACATCAAGCAAAAATTGACAAACGCGCCCTTATTAGTTTTACCTAACTTTAACAAAATATTTGAGATCTAATGTGATGCTTCTGGTATAAGTATTGGCACTGTGCTTATGCAAGAAAGACAACCGATTGCATACTTTAATGAAAAGTCAAGTAGAGCAGTTTTAAACTACCCGACTTATGATAAGGAATTATACGCATTGGTTCAAACTTCGAAAATATGATAGCAATATCTTTGGCCCAAGGAATTCGTGATTTACACTGATCACAAATCATTAAGGTACTTGAAAGGACAACACAAGCTGAATAAGAGACATACTCGTTGAGTGGAGTTCATTAAGACGTTTCCATACATCATCCGATATAAGCAAGGCAAGGAGAATGTGGTTGCAGATGCACTCTCTCGTAGGTACGCAATACTCTCTACTCTTAATGCTAAATTACTTGGTTTTGAACATATTAAAGAGTTCTATCCATCAGACCCTGACTTTAGTGAAGAGTATAAAACTTGTGAGAAGACCCTCAATGGTAAGTACTTTAGGCATGGGAATTTCTTGTTTCAAAAAAATAAGTTGTGTATACTGAATTGTTCTGTGCGTGATTTATTAGTTAGAAAATCACATGGTGGATGATTAATGGGACATTTTAAGATAGGTATAACACTAGCTATTTTATAAGAACACTTCTTTTGACCACACATGAAAAGAGATATTGAGAAAATTTATGATAGATATGTCACATGTAGGCAAGCAAAATCTCCAATGTAACCCCATGGTTTATACACACCATTGTTCATTCCTAATGAGCCTTAGATTGATATTTCTATGAATTTTATTTTAGAATTACCTAAGACTAAACGTGGTAGAGATTCAATTTTTATGGTTGTTGATAGATTTTTTAAAATGGCATACTTTATTCCAGATCACAAAATGGATGATGCTTCACATGTTGCTGATTTGTTATTTAGGGAGATTGTGAGATTACATGGTATGTTTAGAACAATTGTTTCGGATACAGATACTAAGTTCTTAAATTAGTTTTAGAAAATTTTGTGGTGTAAGTTAGGTACTAAGTTATTATTTTCTACTATTTATCACCTACAAACTGATGGTCAAACTAAAGTAGTAAATAGGACTTTGTCTACTTTGTTAAGGGTTATTATTAGAAAGAACATTAAAATTTAGTTTGATTATTTACCACATATTGAATTTGCTTATAATCATACTGTTCATTCTGCTACTAAATTTTTTCCATTAGAAATTGTGTATGGATTTAATCTATTAACTCCATTAGATTTATCTCTTTTACCCATGATTGAACGAGTTAATCGAGATAACAAGAAGAAAACTGAATTTATTAGGCAAATTCATGAAAAGTAAGACTCAACATTGAGCGAAGAATAGAGTAGTACGCAAAACAAGCCAACAAGGGACGTCACAAGCTGATTTTTAATCTAGGAGAATGGGTTTGGTTGCATATGAGAAAAAAGAGATTTCTAACACAAAAGCATTCTAAATTACTTCCAAGAATAAATGACCCTTTTTAAATCTTAGAGCGTATCAATGATAATGTTTACAAGCTAGATTTATCGGGTGAGTACAATGTAAGTGTTACTTTTAATGTTACTGATTTGAGTCCTTTTGATGTAAGTGATGATTTAAGGACAAATCATTTTCAAAAGGAGGGGAATGATACAAATCATGGCATAACTTCAAAGAATTCGATTCAAATTTTAATTGGTTCAGTTACGAGAGCACAAATAAAAAAGTTCAAATATGTACTTAACTGGCTAATTCAAGAAGTTTGGACTCAAATAAATTTGTAGAGACCCATTGAGTTTAGTCCACATATTCACCAAAGATGGATCTACATGATTTAAGTTCTAGAAAAGTTAGGCCAAATCTAAACTTGATTTTAACAAATAAAATTGGCATGTTTATGAGTATTTAAAGTAATTTGTAAAGCTATTTAATTAGTCTAACTTTTTTTTTTTAATTTAGGCATGCAGAGCCATTTAATTAGTTGATTATTTCTTTCTGTTTTAGGCAAGTAGAAGATATTCTTTTTTAGCCTTAATTAAGATAGCATTAGTTAATGTAATTTAAAACTTACTTTATAATAATTTAGTTTATAAATAAACACTTTTGAATAAGAAAAAATCAGAATTCATTAGTCAAAAAAATTGAGAGTTCTTTTCTTTTTGGTGCTTTGAAAAACTATTCGAACTTATCAAAAATTATTCTTGTGGCATTCATCAAAAACTTATCAAATGGACTTCCATCACCGTTTATGGCGTCTCCATTATACCGAGGTTCTTGTTTTTTTATAAATAACGGGTCGAGGTTCCATTCAAATTTGATCGTAGAACGATCTTAGATTCTTTGTTAAGTTCAGGTCTTGTTATTCGTGGCGAGATTCGTATCAGTACTTTAAAAAGAGCTCTCTGTACCACCCTCAAACATATCTAATTATTCTTATTACATGAGTATATGCCAGTTATTACAAATTAAAGTATCTATATTGGCATGAATTTGTGTAGAGATTAACTACAACATCTTCTCCTCTACCTTTCAATTCAAATTTAAATCAAGATATGGGAAAAATTGACAAAGTAAGAGAAAGCTCATCTTTTTCACGAACTTTATCCATTATTGTATCAATCAACGTATCTTGATCATGTTTTACTATCTTTTCTTTCCTCTTGTAAAAACAACGCTATAATATCGACTATATTCAATAAGCCAAAAGGCATAATTAAAAGACAACATGCATTCTTAAGTAATGATTCAAACTCTTTGCAATATTAATGGCTATTATATCGTATCGCTGTACTAAAAATTGACATTTAGTTCACCTATGAAACTCAACTTCATGTTATAATTAGCTGGTTGCCTTTGGGTGTATCATTCTTAACTTATCTATATGTTTTTTTGAATTCACTGAATATGTATGCCTTTGCAACAACAAAATAACACATAAGGAAAATATTTTTCTTATATTCTTTCATCTTGTACCTTATTTTGAGATTATTTTCAATATGAAATAAACAAAAAGCATGGTATTAATTCGACAATAATTTTTTCATTTATTTAAGTATGATATTGTGTCGGTCTAACATAAATACCAAATCTGATATGATCCCAAATGTATGTTGTAGTTTAAATAAGAATCATTCCCAACATATATTATTTTAAAAATGCTCAACTCTAAATGCTATAGAATAAATCTAGTTGTTTTCATCTAAAGCAACTGCCATGAACTTGGTCTTTCATTATATACCCATTAAAAAAGTGATATCAATAGCAAGCACTGATCAAATCGATTAAAGAAACCACTAATAAACACTCTAAGCACCATGAAAAAGTATAAAAAAATGTGATCCTTGTATATATTTATATGTGTAATTGTGCCTAGGCTATTGTTTCTTAAAATATGATAAAATTATGGAAGTAATTGAAAAGACTTAATTGAATCTTCATATGCCAATCTACGTGCTTCTTCCTTAACTGACCAAGCCTTGCAATAGGACATAAGTACTCTAACCTCTCAGTGTATATTATTTTGAATGTTTATTGGAGTGTATATTCTATTAAGATCCTAAAACTTGTCCATATTTGTTTGTTGCTTGAACTATCTCAATTCATTTAATTAACTAGTATTCTTCATTTTCATCTATGTTTGTTACTTGAACTCGCCATTTATATTTGTCAATCACACATATTTGTTTCAAATCAATCTAATATGGACTTGCAAACTTTGAACTAGAAATGTTGGCTCAATACAAGTACATCTCTTAACTCTTTTTTTGTATTAAAAATCTGACTAACACATATGTTCTTGGGGTTTGAACATGATAATACATTTGGCACTGAAGAACATGATGCTAGAATTGGTGGGACAGAACAAAAAAACTTGATGGCCCTAGCATGCTATTTAACAACCCTATAACCAACATTCGCAAGTGCATTAGTATCCTTTTCATAGTAGTTCATACCCTTACTATGTCGCTAGGAATTTCAAATATGCTAGCACCTACAACTTCCATACTTAGTTGATTGCCAAAATAATAATGTGTGGGGTCCTCATTATGCTGACATAAACTCAATCCTTATTAAAGCATAAGATTTGCATACTATATTGGCAAATGAGCATACTATGTAGGAGTTATATGTTTACCATATGCAAATTGATTTCTCCCTTCAAAAGAAATAAAAGATTGTGTGGGGACCTCTAGCATAATAATCTAGAGGATAGTATTATAATTATTCAAACAAAAAAAATATAGTCCTCTATACGTCACAAATTATTATTAATGATCATCCAAGACAGCTTATAACCATTAATAATAATTTGCTCTATAATGATATACAAAGAACTATACTTTCTTGTTTGAATAATTATAATACTATTTATAACAACAAATATATCAAAGTTATTTGTGATATCTAGACAATAGAAGGACCAAGTATCAAAATCTCTCATATTTGTTTTGATTTTAATATTAAAAAGTGTTAGATCAATATGAATGCAATCATATATTTTGCTATTAGTTGTTGATAATTGATGTCTTTTTCATGAGAATTAACATCAAGTTCATAATAATTTTTTTCACTGCCAATTAAATCTATTACAAAGGCAAGAGAAAAAGTATAACTTATTTAAAATATATTTTTGTGATAGTATAATTAAGTTTTCTAGTATTTTGAATACCATAGACATATATTTTAATTAATTACTATTTTATATTTATTTTAGGTTTTTTAATCTTAATTTTTTAGAATTTTAATTGTAAACCTTATATAAAGGAGTTTAAATAACATTATAATTAGAAATTGAATTTTATTCAATTAAAATTGTGAGAATTACTCTTCTTTTTAATTTTTTAGAGAACTTAGTAAACTTATCAAGAGATTTCTCTTTTAGCATTTTTTTTTTTTATATATACTTTTAGTTTGTGATTAGTTAATCATTGAGTTAATGTTTTTAACGTTTATTTTTTATTTATTATTTAAAACGATTATCTAATACCTATGATCCTCCATGATAACCAGAATCATTATGATGTCTCTGATTTACCATGATGAATAGAAACCATAAAAATTTCAATCATATTTATGTTAAAAGATTAAAAATTAAATTAATTAATTAAAATTTATTTTATAATAATTAGTAAAGATTTATAAATCTTAAGGCATGTTAAATAAATATTAAGACAAATAATTAATTATATAAATTATCTAAATTATTTATTAATATTAAGTCATATTATGATTAATAATTAAAGTTTTCATTAATATTATCAAGTAATTTAATTTATATTACTAATTACTAATTAATTTACTATCAATATTCAATTAATATTATTAAATATAAATAAAAATCATTAATTAAAATATTAATAATTAAATATACAGAACAAATATTTAATAATATAATAATGTATTAATAAATGACTAACAAATAATAAATGTATAATTAACAAATAAAATAGATTATGAAATATAAATAGTTGGTTAACTAAATATTAACAAGTAATCAACTATATTCTTATTAATTAATTATTACTCTATTAATTCTATTTATTTATTGAATTTTGTTGCTGCATTTAATGACCCGTAATTATTAAATAATAATGATATGTAATTATTAAGTAATTAACTAATATTAATTTAATATAAAATATAAAGTTGGGATCACCTTTAACACTGCAATTGCACTTTATTACCTAAAATAAATATAAAAATATTAATATATAATCAATAAATAAATCAATTAAATAATTATTAATTAATTAATTATTAATTGTGATTAAATATTATGATTAAGTGTAATAACAATTACAAATTTTCATTATTTAATTTATTTAGTTAATTATAAATGATTAAGTAATTTGTAATTAATATTTAATTAATATTATATTATTTTTAATTATATAGAATAATAAATATTAAATTTTAATTAATTATATGATAATCATTAATAAATAGTAAATATATAATTAATAAAATATAAACAATTGATTTATTAACTATATATAAGCAAAATTAATTAATTATATAAATTATTAATTATTAAATTAATGTGACTCATGTTTTTCTTGATATCAACCCTTACGCACCATCCTCCCCTTCTTCTATGATTTTAATCATTAAAACAAGCAAGCGTCATACATTATTTATAGAAAAAAAAAAAAAAAAAAAAAAAAAAAAAGGGGCACAGCGAGAGGATGATGTCTTTGCTTGCATTCCAATGCATGACAGTAATAAATTTAATAGTTTGGAAGCGAGCCGAGATCTGAAAAAGGAAACATTAGGTTATCATTGCCAGAGACAAATTGTCACACCCTGTTCTATAAATTTGAACTCATAATAATCGCCACATTCTCACAAAAATTATTTTTTTGCTAATAACTCATAAAAATATGCAAAGCCTATAATATCGTATATACTTAAAAATCACACATCAAATATTTAATATTTACAAACAAAATATTTTGACTACCAAATAATACTATAAAATTTTTTTAATCTCTTCTATAATATTTTTATAGATAGTCACAAAAAATACTGTATATCTGAATAATTTTTCAACAAAATATCCATTACAATATTAATTATTCGGGGTAACCTTCTCAAAACTGTTTAATTTGAAAATATTCTTTTTAAAAAAATAATAAATAATAACTGAATAAATAAATTGACAATAGTGAATTAAAATTTTAATAGATGAATAAGAGTATTATAATTTAAAAATATAATAATTTATAAAATTTCAGTCATTCATTTATATTCAAATAAGTTATTGAAAAATATTCTCATATAATATTTATGAATTATCTAGTAAATATTTAGAATTGTTTAAAAAAATTTTTCCAAGACATCTCTAAGTGCACCTTTGTGGATATCTCAAAATTCACTAATAAATTATTTTACATAATCATATAAAAATAAGTCATTAAACCCACTTATTGGTATTGACTTAATTAAGAAATACGGTACAAGACACTAATTATATTCAGTGGTAACCTCTTCTTTGTCCCATATCAGGCGATAAAGGTGATAATATGTAACTCTCCCTTATCCATTTCTCTAGTAAGGACAAAAATGTATATATATATATATATATATATATATATATATATATAAATGCAAACATAAATATGTGTATAGATGCACTCTCACGAAGTACTTATACCAATTCTTAAATCATAAAATCATAAAAATATCTTCATATCATACTAATCAAATCATACATCTACAGATAACTTATATAATCTTCCAATCCACATTTTCATATAAATTTACTTTTATTTCAGTCTTTCAAATTCATATTCATATAGCAATTCATAAACTCAAATTTTATAAAATAATTAAACAATTAAATTTATTTTATTATTTAAATTTATTTTCAATACTTTTTAATAAAATAATTTTATATTCATAAAATATTTAAATTCATATTATTAAAAAATATTTAAAAATATATTTATCTAATCATAATTTACAGAAGGGCAATTACTTCTAAAATCAATTTTCTTATTGAACAAGGCATTGTCTGTCATATCAAGTCCTAGACAAAATTTGTATATATGTAGTATCAATAGACTAAAATATGAAATATGACTCCTAATATAATGTACGTAATGCATATGTTCTTAGTTGACATTTATAGAGGCATTAACGTTAACCCATAAATTTATTTATTGCACCAAATTATGCATGTTATTATAAATTAAAGGCTTAAAAATTTAAATTAAATCTTAATATCAAAACAGTCACAAATTCTGATTTTTTATAATATGTAATTATAAATTTTTAAAATTCATAACTTATACAATTCAACACTAACTTATATCATATTTTTTTCCTATACTTATAACATTCATCTAATTTCATTCTCATGCATTAAAAATATTCAATAGGGCCTAGGAATCATGTGAACTAATTTAATCCCATTCAAGTCATACATGTCACCTGTACATACTTATCACTAAATTTATTTCTTCCTACATCCAAATATAAATTCACATCCATTTAAATATCAAGATATATTTATATACACACACCTTAATATAAATTACTCTTTAATATATATTTATATAGATGTCAATTTCATCATATATTCAAGCCAAAAACATATACATATATATACTAAATTTCAATTACCTAAAGTTTCCTAAATAAAAATTTGTTATATGCTTTCAATTGACTTGTAATATGATTTTAAGCATGAATAATATTTAGAAAACTTATCGCAAGTTTCCTAAACTCAAAATCTCTCTCCTTGAATTTTCTCTCTAATAAAACTGATTGAAAATCAAGTATTTTCTTAATTTTATGGTTTGATCATTTGTTGTTTACAACTATGAGATTTCTATACAATTTTCTAAGGTGTTTTGGTAGGTCATCAATGATGGATAGTAATAGGAATGAAAAAGAAAGATGATCGAAGATGGTGGAAGCTTAAAGAAACTTAGAGAAAATGGAAATGAAACAAAATTTGGCTGTGGTGGGTATTTATTGTCAAAAATTTTGATTTCAAGCTTTTTATCCACCAATCATAACAATTGGGACATATATATAATTCTCAAAATTTTTTATAATTAATAAATTATGAAATTATTAATTTAACCTTGATTTAATGAAAAAAATTCTAAAATAACCTTATTAGTATTGTGAAAATTTTAATTATGTCATTTTCTAAAATTTAACGATTTCTAAGTTTATATAGAAAATAAAATCAAGAAATTAAATAAATAACACATAAAAATATTTATATTATTATGTGCCTCGATTTAATCTTAATTAAATGAACATATACTTGATTTAATATTTTTATATGAATGATATACTATAAACATGTCAAAAATGAAAACATAATACACCTAAATAGTTTTGATTTTTTTTTGTAACAGGTTCTACATTATTGAAACATTGTCCATAATATTCAAGTTGAATTTTAATCATACCATCTTGGCTTGTTATGTCAATGCATCTGTATTCGTTAAAAGAATTCAATATCAAACCTGCACCAAATTATAATAGATTAAATATTTTATTACTAAATTCACTTTAATGAATATTTAATATTTAACAAATTTGTGTAGATATCCATAAATTTTTAATGAATTTTTTTATATTTTTAACTATACTTATACAAGTATTAAATATTAAATTTAAAATTATAAATTACCTAACTAAAACTATAAATTTTCAGCATTATTTAAAATAAAATACATTACTCACATAATCACTTATATTCAACATAAAATAAAATTAATTACAACTATTAAAAAATAAATAATTATTTTACAAATTCATATATAAAATATTGAAAATCCAAAACAATAATTACTAAATCACATCTTCATTTTATTCAATTATGGCTAACATTTACTCAACATGATTTTTACAGTAGTAAAAATAATTTATAAATTAATGAAGAATAAAATTTTATAAATAACAAAAATAATCAATTTATCTCATCAATAATATCCTCATCGTCTGAATAAATGTAATTTTTAAATTTTATTAAAAAATTGAAGCTAATCACTACAAAAAAAATTAATTAATAAAAGTAATAATACTATAAAAAAATTAAATATTTATGGGTATCCATTGCTAATATTTACAAATATTTATATACACTCGTATCCATCTCAAATCCTCTATGGATTTTTCCAAATCTATCTCAAACTCACTAAAATGCATACCAAACCTATTCCATAAAGATTGGGTACTGGTGAATTTATAGGTAAAATTGTCATCTCTAATTCAAGTCTATCATTAAGTCTTCATCGCTTACCATGATATCATGCCATAGGTCAAACTAATTGTTGTTGTATATATTGGTAGAAATTCGTGCATAAATAGAAGTCAGCCAGTTTTATTGCCTTTACGTAGAGCGTTTATTAAAACTATAAAAACTTGCTTGTTAGCATTTGCATTCGACGCAAGCCATATCAGAATATAGGTCCTAAAGATTTTGAATTTTCTAATTGCCATAGTGGCAGTTAAGAACATAGTTTAATTGTTGACAGTACTTCCTTGTTTATGGAAGACTTTCCAATAGTCGTGTCTTTTCGTTTCTATAACAATATATGAGCAAATCTACCTCACCATATTGCATCAACTTTTGGTTAAGACATAATACATTGGTTTCATTGTGACCTTTATATTTCACTCAATGGTTACAATGTCTTGTTCATTTAGGGACAAAAGACTTTACTGTCCCCTTAACTCATTTCTCACAATTTTCTACTCCTTCAAACCTTCAAAGAATTCTCTTCAATACTTTTTCATTCCTAGAAACGCAAAGGAGTTCATGATTCAACTTTTGTACATTACTTGTTCAGCAAAATTCATCGGTAAACCTATTCTTGGAATCTTACTTCATGAATCCTTTTTTCATGCTACCTTCTTTTCTTAAGATGTGTGATGTCTATGGTGGATTTATGATGTTATGGCTTGTCATGCACGTGGTAGTTATTCATCTCTGGTAAACATAATTTTGTTCTTTGATTTTGTTTGCAAAATAGTTTTTGGGTCTCTAAATCAATGCTTTCTTTTATTGTTGTTCTGCTTGTTTTACTTGAATACATTCTCATAGACCATTCACATTCTTGTTTATAACGCACCAATATCCTACTTCTTTGGTGTCTTGTTACATGCAAATTTTGTAAGCGTTGTTAGAAAAGTTGTCTTTCCAATTCCTTAGGAATACAAGAAGCGTATATGTATACAACCATTTTAGATGCGTGCTATCTTTATACAACATCTGTCTCGAACTGTATTTTAGTCAAAGTGGTACACTTTACTCTCATTTAAATAAAAACCCCTTGTAATTTATTTGAGCTGAGAAACCTAAGTTATACCCTAAAACCTAGATTTGCTTTTGATGTATTAGTAAAATTTCTACGATACGATGGCTTACTCCTTGAGTATA
The DNA here is from genome assembly GCA_032401905.1 of Swietenia macrophylla. Lineage (NCBI taxonomy): Eukaryota > Viridiplantae > Streptophyta > Magnoliopsida > Sapindales > Meliaceae > Swietenia > Swietenia macrophylla. Next base: position 4,079,718 of record CP135565.1, read on the forward strand.
TTGACAAGTTCGTCTATTAGCACTTTGGACACATAACTTCAATGTGTCATCAGAGTCCATGTATATTTCTTCACGCTTTAACTTCTTGTACTTATCTCAATGCGTTGAGAAAGAACATTTACCTCTGTACTCTTTTCCACAATCTACTAGCAAACCATCCCCACTAGAAGAACATGACATCTTCATTGGAAGGGCATCTAATTATGCCTTAACTTCCTTTTTGAATTGCCACAAAGATGTGTCATGCTTATAGTTAGCATACGAGTTGCGCTACTCCCTCTCCATATAACCAAATATTTTGTTCTTCGATTCTTCTTACTTTGTCACATTATTTATCAATCAAGGATCTTCTCTATCTCTTTATCGAACTATTTGTGAATGATAGGAGGTGCTCTCTTGACTTGTTAGCATCCACCATCAACCAACTCATCTTAAAAATGCTTAAGAAACATGTATCATATATTTAATCTCTCGAATGACAATTGGTATGCTACTCTTTCCACTCTATTGAAAACTTTGAAGAGCCCATTATATCTCAAGACCAACTCATGATGCACCACTTCATTACTGATTTTTTTTTTTCCCTATTTAGGGTGTCAACTTCAATAACACCTTGTCACCCACGTCGAATTCTAATTACCTACGCCTTATGTCTGCATACTTCTTCATACGACAGATGCATTGGACAAGCTATCCATCAATTATGAACACATATCTTGTTTGTCTTACGTAAATCTGTACGCATTTGAACAATTTCCACCACTGGGTTGTTTAGTCACCTCTTGTGGAGTGAGTGGCTATTGTCCCATCAACAATTCTGTTGGACTCTTTTACATTGCCAAAGAATGGTGGATGTTGCGGCAAAATTGGGCTACATCAAGCAACTCTACTCAATTGTCAAACTTGTTATCACATAATGTCGTGAGTATTGCTCAAGTGATGCATTCACACTTTTAGTTTGCCCATTAGTTTGAGGATGATTGGCAGTGAAAAACTTCAATGTTGTCTCCATCAAATTGAATAACATCGTCAAAAATCTACCCAAAAAGTGAGCGTCTTTGTCGCTTATAATGCCTTATGGTATGCCAAAGTATTTGACTACATGTTTATAGAATATTTCTGTCGTGTATTAGCACTGCAAGCACAAGGTGTCGGTATGAACACACATACTTCGAGAAACGATTAACAACTACTAGGATCAATTTTTTGCCAAGTCCAAGATAAAATCCATCAACATAAATTGCCATGGTCTCTTCAGATTCGACAATGGTTGTAACAAACTTGCGAGTATATACTTCTTTGTTTCGTTTGGTTAGCACACTAAACATGTCTTAACATACATCCATAGTTCTTCTTTCATATTAGGCTCATAACATAAACACTGCAACAGTGCCATCATTGGCTCAACTCCTGAATGTTCGGCCCACTGAAGGACATGTGTCTCTCTCAAGAGTATCTTCCTAAGTTTTTTACCATTAGAAACACACAATCTTCCGTCACAGGCATAAATTAAATCATCCACTATGTAAAACCTTCACATGAGTCTTTCTCTGATCTCTTTGCAAAGTTGATAATAAATGGTATCCTCTTCAATCTGTTGTCTTACCTTGTCAAGAAAATCTGACATTATTGAAATTAGGACTGCCATATAATCCTCCACTTTCTTTTGGTGGGGAGCAATCCCTCGTCTGATTTTGCCTTCCTAGCTTTTGTGCCCATGTAAAATCCAACTCCTCTTGTGACCTTACTTTCTTCAGGAGTAGTTTTTTTTTTTTCGTGACTTGAAATAAGTGTTACTTACATTATCCGTCATCACTACAAAATGTGTACCCAAGAGACTGACTCCATGTTGTCATACAGTGAATCACCATCAGCATTATAGTCATATGATACTAATGTGTCGTTGGATTCCACGCACAGTTTGTTACGTTTTTGCTTCGTGTCCTCATTTTAGCCCGTCAAGAGAAGGCATTTACCTTCGTGCCCGCATTAACGTTAATAAATTAATGTATGAATAAATTATTTATTTTAAAAAAACTAAATTAATGGAGTTTTATATCTCTTTTTAATTTTGTAGAAAATGCATTTTGTTTAGCAGACGAGAAATTGAAATCTTGAAAGTTTATTTTCTTTGTTAATTTTGTGTTAATATACTTAAAAAAATTAAACTAATATTTTATAATTCATCATTTAGTTTAATATAAACAAAATATTATTTCTGCATTAATGAAATTTTTTTTTTAAATGCGGGGCAAGGATTTTATCCCTAAACCTGACCCGCTCCAAAATGAAAACAAGGATGGGAATTCTCCTTCCTCGCCTTGCTATCTCTGTCCCTGCTTGCTCTCTCATTACAGGATGAAATCGTCCCCAATCTTTGTCCCAAATGGGTTAAGACCTTGCCCCTCTTTGCGGAAATTTTTGTCATCTCTAGTTTTGGCAATGGTGTTGAATTTATTGAAATTAATTTTAATTTTGAATAATTAGATATTAAATAAATATTAAAAAAAGTAAAAAAAATATTATTTTATTAATTTTAATATTATGTAATTACAAATTATCTTAAGTCAATTAATTTTAACAGTATAATATAATGACGTCAAGTGAGAGGAAACAACGAGTATAGAGCCAACGGACATACATCTCCTATATGAAAAAGTTAACCAATAAATAACTAAAAAAATAACTTAAAATATAAAATAAAAATGGTAAACCAATTAATAAAAATATTAAAGCGTATAACAAAAATATTTAATATATAAATAAAAAATTTAAAACATACAATAAATAGACCAAAAATTTTAAATATATATTACAATGAACATTACATAGAAAATCTCAAAATAAGACAATGACTTGCAATAAATCAAGAACCAAAACTATGAAGAGAATGAGTAGACATTAAACCTAAACTCTATATCAAACAGAGCCCTTGAAACAATATCCGGAATTGGAATTAAAGTGCTTCTAAAACTAGAAGAACTATTGCGAAAAGTTTTAAGCATTAAAAGAGACTATGCCTTTTAAAAAAAAAAAAAAAAAAAGTTGAAAGGACAGAGACTACAGAATAAATAAACAAATAAAATTACGCTTTGAACCATGCAAAAACCCTTTTAACAAAGTCCTCATCGAACCACTTACATAAATATTTCTCCAAAGCAAGTTTACTTAATTGGAAATCATACATCCCAAACAAAAGCTGAAATTTTAAAGCCCCGGATCTTACCTTTGAAAGAAATTGTGTACCAGTGAAAATATGTTACTCTTTTTCATTCTAATATGAGTTATAACTGCTTATTATAACTGATTTCCACCAAAATAAATCAGAATTATGTGTCTCCAAGTATTCTGTCAACGTCTCATCCAGGCTTAATGAAAGAAGCCAAATTTAAAAAAGAAGGCTTCTTCATAGTAAGCTCTGGCAGAATTTAACCTATCTAAATTTTTATTTAAAGACCAAAAAAAAAAAAAGAAAGGTGTTTCTATTGCACTCCGCTCCACTTCGCCCAATCTACAAACTGCATGCCGCCATAAATATTATTGGCAAATCGCACACCAACAGTGAAACCCATTGCAACAGGTGGGACTTGCTTTGCCAACGGTGATGCTTCCACAAGGCGCTCCAGCCCATTGAGAATTTGGTAACGAGTATTGGAAGACACAGCCAAGAAAACACCTGATTGAGAGAGGGAAAACAAATGAACAACATATGAAAACAGATGGCTGTTTAAACATAAAGTAGTGAATAAACCAATTTTGCATTGTTTCACAGCTAAGGAGTTGCTAGAATGAGGATAAAATGCAGGAGGTACAATGTCAAGTAGTTTAACTATTGATAAAGGGGATATGCAGACTTGAAAGAAAACCCAATCTTGCATCAAATACATATACCATCACCAAAAAAATGCTGCAACTAGTTTCTTAAATCCTAGCAATGCAAAAAAAAAAGGGGGGTGCAAAACTTCATGGTTTTTGAAATGCATGACCAACATGCATGAGGGGCTATTTCTTGCTTTTGTCCAGTATAATTTTTTTCAAAGAAGAAACTCATTTAACAAACAAGACACAAGTTAAAAGCAGGGAAGGATTCCATGATCGACATTCAACCGTACAATCATCCTCAAAATTTCATAGACTGGATACAAAGTTGGCCTCCCTATATCACACATATGATGCATGTGAAGGAGCATAGATAAAATTGCACATGCCAAGATTGTTGATATAGGGAAGACAACAACCTCAATCTAAAGTATGAAATAGCCAGGAAGCTTTTAAGAAAAAATAATTTTGAAAGGGTACTTCAACCGGTAAACAACTAAAACAAAAACAGGAAGCCATCTGAAAAACACACGTCAACATAAGTACTATTCAGGAGCACTAAAAAGAAATAACAGTACAGCTTAGAAATTTAAGAAATAAATAATAGAAAGAGTTAGGCATACCCCAAAGAGCAGCACTTTGCACAAGAGGTGGCACAGGAATGTCCTCTTCTGATTTTTTTATATTCCTAATCATATAGAAAGATTAACAGAGTGGGAAAAAAAAATGAAAAGTATATATTCTACAACAGGAAATTCATGGATGATTTATATTTGATTTTTAATTTGTTTAACAAATATTGTCTGCCATTCCCATATTTGACATTACCACCATAACAGAAGGAAGAATTCTCCAGAGGATCAAGGTCCCAAAACAGAAAAAGGAAGACAGTGTATATACTAAATTCATGAATTATCCAAATAAAAATTTACCGTTTAGCAGTCATGATCAAATTTGCTATGCCTTGGCCAATGAGACCACAGCCAAACCCAACCGAGCCATACAATACACCCTGGGTCCAGAAAGTTCCAATCACTCAGTTAAATGGAAGAAAAACATATAACAAAACAAAGTACTGCTACAGAAAACCAGATGTGGGCATAAAAAGGAACGGGATGGCTCTATAGTCTAAAAACATTCTTGAGAAATGAAGTACAAGATAGATACATCACAGCATGAAACAAAAAATGGAGTTCAAAACCTGCCCATATTAGTCTTTGATATCTAGTCCATAAGACATTTAACTAGAGACCTGTAACAGAGTCAGACCTAGTAACACAAGGTACCTTATAAAAGTATGTGGCAATCCGCTGCTTCACTGAAAATCTACATCCTGGCCTTTCAGCTTCAAATACACTGTGCAAGGTAAACAGTTACCCGTGAATACACTCTATGCTCTTTATGATCATCTAAAGTTGCATGCAAGGAGAATAGTGTAAATGCCTGGATGCTTAAGAGTATATTAAAATAGAAAAAATAAACTGGAATATGAACAAAATTCCATCACAGTGTAACCTCAGACCCTGTCGATCTTTATACTTCATCAATCAATCCAGTTTTGATGCTAAACTAACTACATTTCCATACATTTTTATTCAGTCACTTTCTCACCCCTCTCTCCGTTAAAAAATTGTCAAAACCTAGACCGTCCAAAACAGTCACCCAGGGGCCTAGTCCTTCCGACCAAAACGAAACTAAAATGATTCCATGGTCTCTCTACATTCTAAACAACCAGTCTAGCAGCAACATGACCAGATGGCCAATGACAAAAAGATGCATAAAAATGTTGGTAATGCATCCAAATTTACAAGGATCCAATAAAATGTGAAATCTTAAATGTGTGTGCTCCACTAACCTACTGGGAAGAGACCCACAAGCATGTTGAATGCGTCCAAATAAACCGCTTGAGACAGATGGCCGCCCAATACGAGCATAAGGTGCTAACATGCCAACCAAAGCAATGTCAACAACCACACCAACCAGAAGATCAGCAAGGTACAACTCAAACTCTGACCAAAAATCCTTTCCCCTTTTCTGAACTTCCGCAAATGTTGCACAACAAGAATCTATGACAATCTGGATCACATCAAATCAACCATAAGATTTAGAAATAGCAGTCCAACACACACTACAACTACAGTAGCTAATGCCATAGACAAAACATTTTATAGTATTGAATTACCACAATTAAAGAATTGTATTGCCTGTACCGTAGACCTATCCCAAAGCAAGCAATAGCCAAAGCAACAGAATACTTTATGTTAATATTTGTTACATTACATGTGAAGAGCAATCTAGGTTAAAGCCTACAAAATCCAGTGGGCACCACTTGGCAATAAATCATTTACCCCTATGAATTTGAAACAAAAATTACCCTCAACAAACCTCGGTTCCAACTTTGAAAAGAAAAGAAGGATCAGCCAGCATTCGGTTACGAAGCATAGAACAGTATCGCATTAAAAATCCCAGTGGCCAAACTGACCCCTGCAATTTCACTCAACATAAAAATACGCATCTTAGCATGTCATCAACAAGACAACATTAATATATGAAGAAAACAATTGAAGAGAACAGTCATTTGTTGCTTTTCTTCCTTACAATGCCAAAATCATCATCTTTCCAGTGTGTGTAAGAGTGCTAGTGGAATCACTTTTGGCCGATAAAACTGCTTTTTCAGATTAAAAATAAGTTGATATAAGTAACTTTTCAGAAAACATTTTTCTTTTTCTTCATTTACATAAAAGAAAACCGCACTTCAACTGCATTTCAGAACAGTGATTTTCGTTTAAGTCATTCTTTTTTAAGGGGTTTCCAAAGCAAGCGCTGTGGAGTGATCTTACAGAAGGAAATGCTTCGAGGTAAAGTAATAATACATTAAGAAACAACAAACAGTTGATTGAAACGATAAATAAATAAACCTGCAAGTCCACATAGCGGAGCAAAAATATTTTACGAATCCCCGTAGTTTTGGCGGCCTCCATCATATCAGAAGGCAGACTAACCCCCCTTCCTTCCGTTTCTCTCAACACCTCCTCGAATTTCAGTATCGGCCCAAACTCTTCCTCGTCTCCATCATTTCCTTCCCTATCATCGCCACCGCCACCGCCACCCCCAAATGAATCACCAGCACCACCATCACCCCCGCCGCCGCCGCCATCAGTTCTCGGTTCACCAGCTACGAATTCCTCTGTCAACTTACCAGAAATATCGATCGTTTTTGGCCCAGAATCAGAATTACTGACACATCGAAGTTTAAAAAATACATGGCCTGTTGTCTCCGAATGGCGTAAAGAAATGGAACGAAAAGTAGGGTTTAAGATGCCGTAATTGTGCTGGGAGAAGGTCGGGAGATTTGGTAATTCGAATCTCGATGAACAAACTGACATTTTTTTCAAATTTTCTTTTCTCACCCTCAAGGATTGCTGAGCAGAACTGAAAGAAAGCCAACCGAAATTAGAACTGCACGTACTCAGCCATCGACTTTGTGGTGAACTCCTGCTTGGGGGGAGAGCAGAAGGGTTTTGTTGGGTGGGTCCGGGCAACGGGAGGTGTGACAGGCGTCATAAAGATGGTTGGTCCAACGAAAATCGAAGAAAAATAAAATAAAATAATTCTGTCGCCGTAGAGATTCGAAGACTCGCGGGGAGATCCCTCGCGCGTAGCAGGCACACGCCTAAACGGCTCAGCCAATTCAGGTTATAATAATATCTTTTAAAAACTTAAAATGATTTGCTTTCTCATTATCGCCCTAGTGTTCTTGCAAACTTGCAGCTTAATTCGCAGAGGTAGCACAGAGAGAATTGTACACGTAGACACGCCTCTCCCAAAGAATAATAAAAGAAGAAAATACGATGGTTTAAATTATACTGTAATTAAAAAGGCACCAATTAGCAACTCCAGCTTTCGCAAGGGGCACCACCTGTAGCTGTAAGAACAAATTTAGAACGGCTCAGTGTTACACGCCAGCGGCAGCGCACTATTAATCTTTGATGTTTTCGAGAGAAGAAAGTTTCCTCTCTGAGCTCTGAAAGAAAACATGAAATGGAGAATATTTTCTATCAGCACGGATAAGAAGAAACTGCAATCCTCTGCTCCCTCTCATTTCTTTGGCCTGCAATTGGACTGGTATCAACCTTGCATGTCTAACAAGACATCCGTTTCCTTGTTCACTACTCAATTTCCCGTGCCTGGAACGACCGACGGGAAGATTGCAGTTGCTCAACTTGTATGGCAACCAATCGGGGCGAACTTAGAGAACTATCTAATTTTTGGTCACCCTTTTCATCTCTCGCTTTATACTGAATTCTTCTTCGAGCTGCGCCCCTCTGTACTCCCCATTCTTTCCATATCTAATCTCTCGTAATACAAACGCAAAAACACCCTTGTCTATATTAACATAACGTTACAAATTTGGATAAGAAGTTTGGTTGACAATCAAACAATAAAAAAAAAAAAAAAAATTGATAATAATCAAAAACAGCCTACTTAAAAAGGAGGTACTAAATAAATAAAAGACAAGATAAAATTATTTTATAAATTATAAAAATTAATTAAATAATTTTTATTATCAATTTATAATCTTAAAAATCTAAATTAATCATTCAATACAATTATTTTACAAGCTACAACAATTAAATAAAAATTGTTTTATTTTTTTAAAATTTAAGAAAATAAAGCTAAATAGAGTCATGGGATAGATTGCTTTATAACTTGTAATAGATAATACTAATTTTTATTAAAAAGTTGAATAAACATGTGGAACACACAAGAGTCGTCTCCCATTTGGAATTTCGAATATTTAAACCATCACTTATCACTATTATTGAATAAATACAATAGTCACTGATCTTGTCTAATGAATTTAGATTTTAAGTTAACGCCCCCCCTAATCCAATTTCTGTTTTACAAGCACATCCAGACGGATCAAAGAGCTCATTGTTACTTACATACAAGGAGAAGACAAAAGATGCTAGCAGATTTGTTCCTTTGGAAAAATAAATCATTGATTGACATTTAGCGTGCAAGAAAAGGCAGCATCAACAAGGGTATACAATATTATTATTTTTAAACAAAGCTTAAATCTTTATTTTCGATTGTTAAATAAGTTTGTTGCATAATGAAGTAATAATACCAAATTTATAGTCTATCAACCGTGCTAATGTATGATATTTATTTTATTCTTATAAAACTCGCTCATGTGTAAGATATGTATTTAATCATTAATTTCTTGAAGTTTCCCAAGAAGCAAAATCATATTTTTAAATCGTCAAATTATTTTAAAATTCTTATACTTGTTCAAGTAAGCCGAGAAGGTATATGATTGTTGTCAATCATCCTTCATAACCGAAATACTTGGAAAATTATCTGAAAAATAAAACATAAAGATAATATTGTAGTTATTGCTTAAATCACATGAGTTATAAATTAAAGAAGCCAAAACCAGTCATATCTCATCAAAATTCCTCTTAGTAAAAACATTTGTGTCCTTCAAGAAAACTTTGCAAAATTATTTACCAAAATTTAACCAACATCTACTTTTTAAAAATTAGAATATAATGTTAGGATGCACCAACTCAACTCCATTCTCTTCCACTGAATCGTCTTCCATGTGCAATTTCTTTGCATGCTATGCTCTTCATACATATGGCAATTTCTTCTTATTGATCTTGTAATATTGTAAACATATGGCCTTATTGCAATCAGAACTCACCATTGCTTTAAAAAGAATATTGAAATGCGATAGTTCACTTTCAACCCTCCACTTTACTTATTTTTATATTTTAAGCTAATATTTTTATTTAATTAAAATTTTGGGGAAACTTATGCAATCTGAAATGTATTTTAATTTTATTAAATATAATAGCATTATCTCATCCCTGCAACTAATGTCATAATATAAACTAACATTACATAGCTGCCCCACGCCACAAAGGACACAATGACTCAAGTGATTCACTTCCTTGGAAAATACATAGCTTGGAGCCTAAATATACGAAAGATTGGAATTGGTTCACATACTTCATTCATCCAAACACAGAAACGAAAGCTTTTGAAAATTAATAGCATTCGATATTTGCTTCGGCTCTAAGTGCTGGCACACTATAAGCCCATACTTGCCAACCCAAATTGCCTTTTTTCCTGTAAGCAATTGAAACTTGTATTTCCAACCGGGTAATTTCATTTTGTTATAAAAAAACAAAAAAAAAAACAACATATTATTGCCCTTTCTACTTTGACATAAGGGGCATTTCAAGTCTAGTCAAATTGATTCAACAAGAGAGATCTTTCAGTGATTTCCATGAAAAAAAAAAAATTATATACTAAATAAATAAATAATAAATAATTACAAATTTCATATGTTACTAAATCACAAAAATCTCATTTTCATAAATACTATTTCTCCATTAATATGCATAGATAATGCCAACGCCATCCTAGACTCAATACACACCGCACCCATTAGACCAACGCAAACTTCTTGTTAGTAACCGTGCCAATATCAAGGACTTATTCCCACAAGTCCAAGCACGTCATAAACAACGACTACAAATCTTGTGACTTTACGTTACTCTTACAGCCGCCAAATTTGATATTTGAAATTGTACACCTAGAATGTTGCTCACACAAGTAACCAATTAAGCACGGTCTGCATCTTTTTTCCATTAGTAATTTTTTGTAAAATAAAAATAAAACATTTTTATATGATATTACCAAAATTTATACACATATTACAATAAAAAAATAAAAAAAAAAACATTTCTACTTTATAACCAAAATAAAATTAAAAAGTAAAAACGACACTGTAAACAAGCATCGTTTATGTTTTCAGAAAATAAAAGCTAAAATGGGGCCTCTTAAATGATAAGAAACAGGCCCATTCTTACTTGCATATACCTTACTGTTTTCAGTTTCCTATCATAAAAACAACAATCAATCAACAACAATACCAACCAGAAACACTTGATAACCATATTAACTCACAGCAAGACTTTTCTTTCACTGGAAACCATAAACTTTATCAACATCAATCAAGGTAAAATGCTCTTCACAGTTCAGAACTTTAAAATAATTGTAAATCATATAACTTACATGCATGGAATTTATAAATAATTATATAAAGAAAATACGAGCCTGCAAGGGTCAAACAAATTAATACAACGCATCCCTGGAGAGAGACAACATTAGAGGAAAGACAGGCCAGCCAGCCCCCAGACAAACAAAAACACTTTTCCTTGTATAGTTCCCCCCCAACATGTGGGTAGCCCAAAGCTCTAGCAACAAATTACAGTAACATGATGATGTAGTTCCTAATAGAATCTAATTTTCTCAACATTGACATACATCCAAAACACAAGCTTCCGAAGCTATATTGACTATCAGATTGACAAAAGAATATAGCGTATATTCAAATCAACCACCCAAATATATTTAAAACTTCCTCAAAAAGAATTAAAGCACTTGCCACAGGTACATCCAAGTAAAAAATTCCCCACTTTTACATGCATATGAACAGCATATTGCCTTAGCTGGATGCAACTGGTTTTGATATGGCCTGCTTTATGGCCTCAGAATATGTCCTGTGCTGATGGGTAAGGGTCGATTCAAGCAAGTCCCAAAGTGAAGTCTTGGGGTTCCAACCTGGCATGCACACAGATTAAATACACACACACACACACACACCCCTAGTCAGAATTACAACTGTAAAAAGCAGAAGAAACAAAGGTTTTATAGCATGGAAGGAAGCAAGCATGTCAATACCAAGTTGCCTATTTATTATCGTCATGTCAGGAATTCTCTTGTCACTATCATCATATCCCTCCCCATAAAATTCTTTGGAGCTGACATCAATTGTTGGCACCTCCAGAGAAGGTTCTCCGCTCACCTTTGAGTAGACCTGTCAATTACAAAAACGCCCACTGTGAATCCTAAGAATGTGCAAGACAAGACAACTATGAGATTGAGAGCTGGAAAACTAACTTATGAATCTATGTAAAATAGATAAAACCCTTTACCTCTGTCATCATCTCCGCAAGCTGTCGAACTGTAACCTCATTGTGGGGGTTGCCCACATTGAAAATCTGACCATTGGCCCTTGCTGGATTTTCCTGCATTATGAGATCAAAGTACTTACCAACTTGTTTCACATGCCATACATGGAAAAGCAAACAAAAGGAGAGAGAGTTCCAACGTACAATCATCAACAGAACTGCTTCAATAGCATCCTTTATATAGATGAAAGTCCTCTGAGATTGGCCACCATCAACAAGCTTGAGTGGCTGGCGGCGTAAAAGACACTGAGACAGGAAACAGAAACAATAACATTGTTATAGCTAACCACAAAAATATTGGACATATTTATGTTTGCTTCATAGCTAGAGCATACATTACTAAAGCATGCCAGAACCCGCGGAACACCCTCACTTGGACCATCAATGCCAGGAATGAAGTCCATCCTAGGTCCAATCCAGTTAAAAGGCCTCACAATGGTGAATTCGAGACCGTTCTCTGCACCCTCAGCTGCAATTAATAGGAAAATAAGTCAACGTACTATGTTAATGTATTGCCAAAAGGAAGGAAAGAAAAGAAAAATGAATGAATTGACATAAGTCCCACCATAAATGAGCCTCTCAATCAATTGCTTTGCACATGCATATGACCACCTCTGCTTCTCAATGGAGCCAAAAATGCAGGGGGAGGCATCTTCTTTAAGAACATAGTAAGATGGATCCTGTCATCAAAATTGCAAGCATTAATTTCAGAGTTTTTTATCTGGTTCCACACTAAAAGATAACTTATCAGCGACCATATGTAAAGCAAGTGACAAACTACATTGTTTGAAAAGGTAAAGGCAAATAAATAAAAATGAGAGATCATAAAACCTTATTGGCATTTTATAAAAAAGATAAAAAGAATTTCACCAATAAAGCAACATGACAATTTGTTCATATAAATTTTATTAATGTAGCATCTGCAAAGGCAAATAAATAAATAGACCATGAATGAAGCGAAACATGCTGCTGCTAAAAACAGTAATGGAACAGTATGATTTTGAAATTATGAAACTAAGCAGCAATAAATAACGGATGCATAATAAGATATCCAACAACGAATGCCCTACATAATAAACAAAAGAAATGTAATATAAATAATGCATATTGTCTTAGCTGCCTCTCATCATTCTCCTATTTTTCCACAATTCTCTATAAATGCTGAATGGTTGCTAGCTGAATGCTCAGTTTGTAATCAAAAGCATCAATCAAGCCTAATGTCCGAAAACAGGATATACACAGTTACAAATTATGAACCTCTCTTCTGTCAGAAACTTAAATCAAGAACAGATGGCTCACCTAAACTTACTTAATGCCTGAAACAGAGTACATCAACACTTAATCCATGCTACCTTTCCATCTGTTACCAATTTAGCTCCATAGTACATACCAACAGTGATGCTTTATTCGAATGATACAACTATGTGGTTCACAAGTGACATGGAAATTGACAATTCTGGGATTAATAATTCAAAGTATGTAAAATCCATGAACTTGTGAGAGCATCAAATATGAGAGAGAGCCAGAGAGGTAAAATTAATAGTCTTTCTCAGCTATACAAAGCATACTCCCCACACACATATCTATTGAAGTACTAGTAAAAAGCGATACAGAGTAAAGCAGGTTAAATGTGGTAAAGACAACAGAGACCTTGATACACATTGAGGTAAAACATTCACCTTCATACACATAAGATGAAACATTCTTTCTTCTATAATATTCATATATAACGCAAGCCACACGAGAAATCTAAATTAGAAACCAATCATTCATATGGAGAAAACACAAAAGAAGTTGGTCAAGCCACTGTGCATTAGTTTATTTTCATTTGTAATGGAAATAAACTGAAAACTAAATGTTACCAGACGGAGAGGACTATCTTTAGGAAGAAAGCTACCAATGGTCTTCCCATATACTTCACAAGTTGAAAAGTGAATAAGACGCTTGTTGTTCTCTGAGCAGTATTTGACCTTTGAGTCAAATAAATCCACATCAAACAAATCAACGTCAACAACAAAATAACAAACTCACTAAACAAGAACAAAAAAAAAAAAGAAAAGAAAAAAAAAACCAACTACGTTTCAAGTCACAAAAATAACTGAAAACGCATGCAAACGTACCACAGGGAGCGCGTCAATAAAATTGCTGTAGATCGTGTCTAATGGACGCGTGTTGTAATCCGCCGGAGTACAGATCGCCGCTAGATTTATCGTCTATACAAACAAACAGTTAACCCGAATTCACCACTGGGTACCAACGACCCCACCGCATTTTGAATTAATCCCAGAAATTAAAAAACAAGAATTGCGAGAAACATAAATGACGTATAATTTTTTTTTCGTTATTAAAGAAATAGTGAAAATTACCAGATCTGCCATCTTGATGAGGCCTTCGAGGCGAGAATCATGCTTGATGTTGAGTCGGTGGAACTGGATCCGGTCCGCCCAGGTGAATGACTCAGGTTCAAGCAAGTGCTTGATCTTGTCGTTGTACACGTCAAGAGCAAGAATCTTGTGGGGCGTCTCCCAGAGAATTTTCTCACAGAGGTGAGAGCCGATGAATCCACCGGCGCCGATCATGCATATCGTCATTGGCTTTATCGGCCTCCCGTCCAGATCCAATCTCACACCCACAACCGCCATTTCCGTCTAGGAACACGTAAGTGACTGAAACTTGCTTCTTTATGGGAGAGAAACGACGTGTGACGCTTGTGGTGACTAACGTGCGCCGGTAATGTGGACGTAGACAATGGAGAGAAAGAGAGAGGGAAAGGTTTTGTATCGAGGGGAAAAGGAAGGGGGGAACTATGTTTAGTGAGCGAGGGAGAAAATGAAAAATAAAAATTAAGAGGGGCAAATTACTTGACCTGCCACCATGGGTCTATTATTCACGACGAGTGGAGTTAAGTGTACTCCCCGGTTTAGTGGTTTGATTTGTACTCGCTAATGGAGAATGACACGTGCAATCACGTTGTAGATCTGGAGTCGGGATTTCGTTTTGATTTTTTTAAGACAAGATTTGTAGATGGGATCTGGTGTGTAACGCAATTAGCTAAAACCTTTTTTTTTTTTAAAAATTAAAAAAAAAAACTGATATCATGTAAACGCGGTGATTCTCCAATTGAATTTACAGAAAAAAAAATAAATAATATCAATGGTCCCTTTTAATAGTTATATCTCTCTGTATTGAGTAGCATAATGTTATGTGAGATTTTGTCTCAAAATTGCATGTTTGCGCCAGTTATAGTGGGTGGAATAATACATGTTTGTTGTGGCATTCTTTCTGTTGTTAAAATATTTTACCGCCTCGTTTGAAGGAGCAACCTTCACATGGGTTACTAAAAACTATGAGTTCCCAAAATTATCCATCTCACTGAAAGATCGATAAAGATAATATTAAAAACTAATTCCCAAATTTTTATTTAAGATATTAATACAGAATAATAATAATAATAATAATGAAAAAATTATAAATAAATGTTCATATTACACAATACATTTTTGCAACAAAAAGTAATAAGAATGTTGTTGAATCAACGGAGTAACTACAAAGGTTGATATACTAGACCACCATAAAATATGTGGCATGAATTTCGTGGCGTCTTAAGCGGAGAGAGAGAGAGAGAGAGAGAGGGAGAGAGAGAGATTTCTCTTGAAATGGCTAAAACACCCTTATAATCTAGTTATAACTTATCGGGGAGAAGTTTCCATAGATTGCGAGCGAGAAGTACGTCCGATTAATTATTTAATTCAATAAAAAAAAAAGTGAAAAGAAAGTGGCGACTGACGTTCCCCCGAAACGAAACCGTGTCATGTGGGTGGCTTGTTACCGATGAGCTGTCTATCTTCGATGCTCACCTGGGTTATCCTGTTTCTGAAAATGAAAGCAGAAGATTTTTCATCCCACGCGCTTTTCTATCTACGCTCCGAATCCCACGATCCCTTCCTTGTCAGCGAGTTTTGTATATTAAATTACAAAATTAGCCCTTTGCTAAAGACAGCCGGTTGCATTCAAAAATATATATTTTTTTCCTTATCCTACTTTAACATTAAATTATGCTTGCATTCAACTCTCTCTCTCTCTCTACGTGGGCAAACGTTTCAGAGTTTAATTATGGCACATGTACGGATATATATATATATATATATATGCCTTGCAACTTAAAAAAAAAGTTTATAAATATTTAAAATAAAAATTTAAAACATTAAAATATTAAATTTTTATAAATAATAATCTTTTTGAATGTAATACAATTAGACCCAAATCAAGCATTTTAACTCCATTCAACGTGCAAGTAATAGATTAAAAAAATTTTCATTCAAAATTTATTTAGTAAAAATTAAAGAAATTCCATTCAAAATTAATTTAGTAAAAGGAGATCTTTTTATCTGTTTGTTTTCACAATAAAACATATTATTAAAATATAATAGGAGAGAAAATTGATTGTTTCACTTTTATTATAGATCAAATTAACTAAATTATTATTTTAGAAACAAAAAATAGAACAAAAATAATTTTAAAAATATTAAAATGTATTTACAATTAAGCTATTGTAATTTTTAATTAGGCAAGCCAATAACAGTTATTCGGTGTTTGTAATGTCGGGTAAAATCTCTAAAATTATTAATTTTATTAAAAATTAAAAAATAAAATAAATTTATTACCTAAATAAAACTTAAAAATAGCATCAGGAGGAACAGAAAACTCTTTACCTAAGATATTGTAAACACACTGATGTGACGTGGGTCACATCAGTAATACAAAATTTAGACCATATAACTATCAATAATACAAAATTTAGACCATGTAATAATGTTACAACATGGACACATTGACTCAAGAGTAATATATACGTGTGTATGTATATAAATTGTTTTTTTTTTTTTTTGGGTGTGGTCCACAAACTTACAGAAGTTGTACAAGAAGTCAAAGCTGTCCTTTCTGACGTGGTTTACATGGTGTGTAACAAATCCGCCTAATATATAATATCCATGGATGATAAATAAAAATAAAATAAAATAAAAAATCGTCGGAGAAAAAGCAAGAACATGACAATTATTTTCATGTACAACACAAGGCATGCATGATTCATATTCGTTTATTTATTTCATATGTAGTGCCGTGTCGGCTCAATCTCTCTCATCTAAGCACCGACAGGAAGTAAGCGTACGCGATTTGCTTTCAGACGCATTCGAGCGCGTGGGGGAAACGAATATTAAAATTGGGTGGACAAAGCTGGCGCTGGACTGGACGGAGTAATAGCTGGATTTGGGTAGAGAAAAGACTAGCACTGGCAGCATATGCTTGCTTGGCTCACACTCCACCGACTACTAAAATTTAAAATTACATTCGTTCATCCAGGATTTAGAGCATAATTCAGGCTTTTGCTAACCACTAAACTATAATTTTATATAAAATTCTCTCGTCAACATTTTATATAATAACATTTTTAAATTAACGTACGTTTTGGGTGGCGTTAGGGATATTGATGATTTACGCTAGACACGGCAACCGAGCCAGTTTGTATGGTGTCTGACCACCCTGCCCCCTAATTATTCTAGTACGGTTGGAGCTCTTGCTGTGCTAAGTCCATGCAGGCCCGTGATCAAGTCGCAAGCTTAGGCCGATAAGGTACCACAACCCCTTTGATAACCACTATTTTTTCCTCCAATATTTGAAATTTAATTTTAATAAAGTTGATTTAATATATTGGCATACTTATATATTTATAAGTTAATTCATTTCACATAATCTTGTAATAAGTAAAACTTGTAAAATACTAAAAATTAATTACTATTATTATCAAATATGAATAGTATTTTGCTATATATACAAACCAAGTATTTAATTTTTATTAAAATACTGAAATTAATTAATATTTGTTAAATATTAATTATGTTATTATCACATGTTCTATATTTTCACAAAAATAAAAGTAAAGGTGTGCAAATCAAGTTTTAGTTTCGATTTCATTTAAAATTGAATCATACATTAAATAAATTCGTTTTTTAAATTTTGAAATCAAAATCTACTTTATTAAATAGAATATTTTATTTTTTGATTCTAGTTCAATTTTAAGATATTTTATTTATTAATTATCTCATTTTTTTTAAATTTCTTTTAGCAAATGATATATTGTAAAGTTTTTAAAGATTATTTAAGTATAATAGTATAAGTATTCACTAAAATTAGTAGTTTTATATTTGTCTTAATACAAAAGTTATGAATTAAAACGGATCCCATGTTTACTTGACAAATTTGACCAACATATCATTTGAATACACTATATAAATAAAATTTCATTATATCTACATGAAACATGCTAAATGATATGTTGGTCAAATAGATGTAAACTATTCACACGATATGCTAAATGGATGATGGACTAACCATTAGGGAAAATTAGAAATTCCATCTCACATAAACAATTATCTCATGTCACATGAATAGTTACCAAGAGAAGAAGTATAAATAAATACCCACAAATTTAAATAACTATATACTTCATTTTATTATAAGTTATAATTTTTTTAAATCCTATTTACAATAATTTGCCTCCACATAGTGTAATTATTTGTATATTACAGAAAAATAATATGTTGGTTACATCAAAGAAAGGAAAAAATGGAGTAAAATATATATTTTTTATAATGACTTGGTCAATAATTTATTTTAAAATTATTACTATATCTTTAAATTTGTAAATGTGTAATAAATCGTCGAAATAAAAACTTTCTTGTTGAAACTACGTAAATTTCGTATTAGTTTTTGGAAAATTTTTTAAATTAGCGAGTTTTGTTAATAATTTTATTAAATTGGCCATGTTAATAATTTAATAACCAAACAAGCAAACTATGAAACAAGTTCACAAAAATGCCCCTTAAAACACAACAAAACCTCTTTTTCCTTCTTTCCTTGTTCTGTTTCCTCTTTCTCTCCTCATAACAGACCATCACAATTTCATTTTCAGGAAAAATTTGAGCAAACTATTTTTTCTTTCTCTGACAAACATCTTTACAAACAGAAGAAAAGATAAAGATAAGTAATTTATTCCTTGTATTTATCAAAAGACATTTAAAGAAATGTTCAAACTTTAAAGTGAGAAATTGAAAAAACGATAGGAGTTTTATGTTTATCAAAAGATTGCGCAAAATGTAAAAAAAATATGAGTGAAATATATGGAACAATGAGAGAAATGGCACTAGAAAATGAAATTTAGCAAATTTAAGCGTAGAAGTCGAAATCTGAGTGTAAAAGTCGAATCCTTACTTGTGAAGAAGAACTAGGTTCTGCACTTGCAAAGAATTAGGTTCTGCACCTGTGCAGATGTAGCTTCTGCGCTCATGCAGTAGTGGGTTTTGCGCTCGTGCGAAAGTGGTTCCACACTCCTACGAAAGTGATTTCGCGCCCGCATAGAACTTGATTTCGTGTTCGTGTGAAACTAGGTTCCTCGTTTGTGCAAAACTTGGTAAGAATTTGCATATAAGGACCTATTTGTACAGTTTTGAAATTTTAGGCAAATATGCTAATTTTATAAAAGTAAGGGTAAATTTTTTAATTTTAAAAAAATTACAAAATTATGCATTTTAATTTCATAAATATAATTTTAATGCTTTTATTATTTTTATAGTATATATATTTTAAACTTATTAATAATATAATTATGATGTAGTTAATAATTATTGACTAATAAATTTTTAGATGTCTTGGTATAATTAAAATTCTTTTGTTTATGTTGAACATTAATAGATTTTTTGGCTAAATCGTGCGAGTGTTTTAGTTTATTAGCATTATTTTTATTAGTTTTGTTATAATCTAAATAAAGCACAATTATGATTATAATTATGGTAATTAATGTATTTAGTATATTAAATTTTTCGTAGTAATTATATTTTTATTAAAATTTATATTGTACGTTTATAGATTTGATTATTAATTAGTTGTGTTATTTTATTATATATATTTTTATTACGTTATTGGAGTTTGAATTAAGATTTTTTTGAACCATTCCCAGGGAACTTTAATTGTTGTAAAAAGTTAATATCACGGCCTAGTAGTTAGGATTTCTTTAGACAGTTTTTTTAATCTTGTTTAACTCTATTTTATTATCTATCTTTTCGTTTGATACTTGTTTCTTTTTACAAGTGCACGAGGAGAAGTGATAGCTTGGATTTAATACCTTTTGACCCTGAGATTGAACGCATTTATTGAGAGTTAAGATGATAAGGGCGGGCTCAAGCTCAAGAGGAGGAGATGGCTGAAGTCAACTAACAACGAGCTCTTCGCGAATATTTCAAATTTGTAGCTCATGCTAATTGTTCAAAAGATCAGCGACAAGCAATTGCAGCAAATAACTTCGAGTTAAAGCCAGCATTGATTAATATGGTGCAGTAGAACCAATATTCAAGGCTATCACATGAAGACACCAACGTCAAGATGAATAGAGTTTCAGATGATGCCATTAAACTCAAATTATTTTCGTTCTCTTTTAAGGGATAAAGCAAGAGGATGATATCAGTCTTTGCAACTTGGGAGTGTGGCAACATGAATACGATTGCTGCAGAAATTTCTGATCAAATTCTTTCCACCATCAAAGACATCGCAACTTAGAAGCGAGATAGCTCAATTTCGTTAACTGGATTTTGAACCATTATTTGAAGCGTGGGAATGGTTCAAGGATCTGATCAGAAGATGTCCACAACATGGTTACCAAGACTGGTTCCAAATTCAACTTTTCTATAATAGTTTTAACGGACAGAAGTGTATAATAATGAACGCAACAGCTGGAGGAACACTACTTTCAAAGATAGCCGGTGAAGCACAACAGTTGTTAGAAGAAATGGCTACAAATGATTACCTGTGGCCGAATGAGCGAAATAACCAAAGAAGAAATTGTTGGAGTAACATGAGTTAAATATAGAAACATACCAAAAAATGATTCTGTACGAAATAAAATGTATCAAGTACTTTATCTTAACTAGTGAGCAATCAATGGTGCATTGTTCATATATGATGGTGC
The DNA here is from genome assembly GCA_032401905.1 of Swietenia macrophylla. Classification (NCBI taxonomy): domain Eukaryota; kingdom Viridiplantae; phylum Streptophyta; class Magnoliopsida; order Sapindales; family Meliaceae; genus Swietenia; species Swietenia macrophylla. Next base: position 4,100,604 of record CP135565.1, read on the forward strand.
TTGAAGGATGCATTTTGTACAATTCATTAACTACTGCTTGCGAGTAAATGAGCAAATTATTAGAAATTAACTTAGAATAATTTTTGAATTTATTTAATTTTTTTACAAATAAAGTAACGCCTAAGTAAGTTTTTTTAGCGAAATTCCAATACATCATATTTGAATTTTAATATATTTTATATTTATATATTTTTATTTATATTTTAATATATTTTATATTTGATACATTTTATGCGAGGTTTCAATTGTAATATTTTATTTGTATCTATGAAAGATAGAAAAATAAAGTTATTTTAGTATTTTATAATTTTCTTAGTCAATTAGTAGTTGAAATTGTTGAGGTGTATATTCTATTAATTTTTATAAAATATATATTTATGTGTAATTTTTTCGAATTTCAAAAAAAGTACGTGAAAATATTAAATAATATTATTTTAATTATTTTTATTAATTAATTAGTGACCAAATATTATTAAAATATTAATTTTTATAAATATATATTATTTTATAATTTTTTTTAAAAAAAAGTGCATAAATATACCTTATTACAATTCTCGGTGCTTGTATAAATAAATCCTCTTTTGCTGATTATTTGCCAAATGACAATGCGCAACTCAACTGTACAATGGCAGGGGCAAAATTGCAAAAAATAAAAATAAAAATAAAAAATTAATAATCCGTGTAAATTCAAATGCTCCATTTGGCTGAAAACACATCCCGACCCGACCAATAAAATCCAAATCCTGTAATACGCGGCTGCATCAAAATTGTTGGCAAATAGTTGCCCCGACAACGACAGCACAGAGAAAGAATATCGTGACATGCTCAACCCATCACATGCCCAATCTCCTTAAATAAGGCGCCCTACGTATGTGAGAAATATGATTGGTGCACGTCATATTATTATTATTACTACTACTACTACTACTACTGTTGTTGTTGTTGTTGTTGTTCATTGCATCAATCAAACTTTTTTTTTTTTTTTTTCCCTACAAGAGTAAGTAACACACATAATTGAATTTATACTAATTTAAATAATTAAATCTATTTATTATTTGATTTAATAAGAATTTTCATAATTTTTTTCAGTCAAGCATGAATAAAATAAACAAACTTTCATCTTTTTAGCTTAATATAAAATGTCTAAATTAGTTCAATAAATTCTCTCAAAATATTTTGTATTTTATTAACCTATTAACATTCATTTTTTTATTTATTAATTTTAAAAAATGAGTGTATTTATTTAACTCTCTCAGTTGTCAAATTTAAGAATTTTTAATTATTTGAATTGTACATTTTAAAAGTGTTGTTCTCTTACATTTGCTTTTAAAACATTTTTCATACAACATCGGAGGTCTAATGCATGAAATATGGAAGTGTTTTGTGCAAAAATTTTATGAAAATGGTGGGAGAAAAGTAAGGTTATTGCATAGATATATGCATATGATGTACCGGATGTCGCACTCATAAATTATCTATTCAACTATTAATCTATGGTTTAAAATGAATTAATTTTGAAAATAATTATGTATTTTATAAATTTATTCGTACTTTTATTAAGTAGTGTATCTCTTCAAATTTAAATAAAAAATTGCATTTAAAAATAGTTGGACACTTAACTCTCAACTTAATGAGATTTTCATGTGAAGTGAGCCTTTCGCAAAATTGGACATTGATTTTTTTCTTTAACAATATTCGTCATACTTGTTACCTTTTTCTATTTAAAATAATAATAAAACGTAAAATTTGATTCCAATAAAATTAATTTTATATTGCCGAAAAAAGTATATGTACGATTTTGCTCGTCCACCATCACTGGAGAGGGTAGACCACCAATAACATTACAAGTTGTGTTGTCTAGACAGTTTGGGTTTTCGTGCGCGCGCGCGCGCGTTTTAATGTGTGCTGCTAAAACTAGCTTTTACCATCATGATTTGGAATTTCAGTGATGTATCATTTCATTCTACCCGTCAATTATGTTTGTTTTGTTAATTTATAAGGGAAAGAAAAATTTTTTAAATGAATACAAAATTTTATTTATTTTAAAAAATAAGGGAGAGAATAAATTTTTTTTTAAAATTTCTCATTCCTTCAAGAGAAGGAAGGAGAATTATTCACCCACTTCTCTGAAATAATTAAAATTTTAATGTTATTTATTAATATATTTTTTATTTTAATTAATTTAACATTAATATTTTAAATTAATTAATTATTTTTAAATTTTATTAATATAATATTATTTTATTTATAAATTAATTTATTATCATTAATATTTATTTTTATTATAAAAATTCAGTACTATCCATAAATTATAATCATTACTATTTCTATTATTATTCTAATTATAAATATTTTGTTATACATTTCATAAATATATTAATTTATAATATTATATTTATCGTAATTTATATAACTAGTTATATTTATTTAATAATTTTAGTTTTAATTTTTAATTATTTTTAAAACAAACTAAGTATCAAATAAAATAAAAAAATTATTATTTATAATCAAATATAATTTTATAATATTATTAAAAATTAAATAAATTTTATAAATAAATTTGATATTCATATACAATTAAATTTTATAAATTTAAAAAAAAATGATGTATTTAAAATATAAAATATTTTTTTAATAACAATTATATTTATAGAGTATAAATTTAAATTTTTGTTATTCAATTACTTAATAAATTTATAAAATTTAATTATTTTATATTTAAAAATAAAATTTAATTATTTTATATTTAAAAATAAAATTTAAAGTTAATTTAATTTTTTCGTTATCCGGGATTCAAGAAGTGGAAATTCTAACCACTGTTTCTATTTCTTTTTGGGTTGAAATGGAGGAGTTAGAAAGGGTAATAAAAGAAAACCTTAAGTTAGCTCGGATTGTTAAAGCCATTTAAAATGATCCAGTAGTACATTCAAGTTTTACTTTAAGAAAGTCGCGGTTATTTTACAAGCAACATTTAGTAATACCGACAGATTCTAAATGGGTCACAAAGTTTATACAGGAGTTTCATGCTGTCCCAGCAGGAGGTCATTCAGGAGCCTTTAGGACTTACAGGCGAATAGTGAAAAATATTTATTGGATAGGCATGAAGAAGGATGTTTATCATTTTGTGGCCGAATGTAGGGTTTGTTAACAATAGAAGTACCAAGCAACGTCACCTGCTGGGTTGTTACAGCCTTTACCCATTCTTGAAATGATCTGGGAAGATATAGCCATGGATTTCATAACGGGGTTGCCTAAATCCAAAGGGTTTGATGTGATCATGGTGGTCGTAGACAGGCTATCAAAGTACAATCACTTCTTATTGCTTAAACACCCATACACCGCTAAGAAAGTAGCTGAGTTATTCATGGGAGAGATTGTTAGACTACGTGGGGTTTCAAAGTCAATCGTAAATGACAGGGATTCTTTCTTTATGAGTCATTTTTGGATTGAATTCTTTCATCTGCAGGGAACAAAACTAAAAATGAGTTCAGCTTATCATCCGCAAACTGATGGGCAAACTAAAGTTCTTAATAGATGTCTAGAAACATATCTTCATTGTTTTTCTTCAAAATAACCAAAACATTGGGCTGATCGGCTTCATTGGGTAGAATATTGGTACAATACTAATTACCAAGTATTATCTATTGGGAAAACACCATTTGAAGTAGTATATGGGAGACCACCTCCTGTACTCAGCAAGTTCATTAAGGGAGAAATCTTAGTTGAGGCGGTTGCATAAGATTTAATAGATAGAGATGAAGCTCTTCGACAGTTGAAATATAATTTGCAACGGTCTCAAGATCGAATGGGGAAGAGCGCTAATACTCATAGAAAAGATGTATCATTTTCTGAAGGAGAGTGGGTGTATCTTAAGTTACATCCTCATAGGCAACAATTGGTATCACGATGAATTAACGCCAAGTTAGTGGCAAGGTTTTACGGACCCTTTAAAATTTTAGAGAAAGTTGGGGTAGTGGCATATAAACTACAACTTCTAGTAGGGTCTAAAATACACCCAGTTTTTCATGTGTCTTAACTCAAGAAAGCAATTGGATCACGACATGTGAAGACTGAATTACCAATTGATATGGAGGAGGAAAGCACTACACTAGTGGAACTTGAAGCAATTCTTGCTCAAAAGACAATACCTAAGAAAGGCCAACAAGTTAATCAATGGTTGGTTCAATGGAAGAACAAGCCTTTAGAAGCAGCAACGTGGGAGGATCAAGAGACTATCCACCTTCAATTTCCAGAATTTGGACTTGGGGACAAGTCCCTTGCTATGGAGGGAGGCAATGTTAGGGATGCAATTCCAGAAATAGGGCAAAAAACTGATGGAGCTGGACTTAGGCTTGAGGAGACAGCATAAACAGGCCTTTTTATGCCAACCCAAGTATCCAAGGGATCTCTAATTCAGCAGGTATATAAAAGAAGACGGAAGGGGATACGTGGAGGAAAAACAGGGAACTAACGTTGGGAAGTGATTGGAAAAAGTTTGTTAAAACGAATATTGTGTGGGAGAGAAAAAGAAATCTGTACCGGAGGAAAAAGAAAAGGAAAAAGAGAGCGTGCAAGAAAAAATCCCAACTACTGCTGGTGATATAAGCTACCAGAGTCAGTTTTTTATATTATTAAACTTTGTTATTCAAATTTCTGTTAGGAAATTTAATTCGAAACTTTCGTTGTCATCCAATTTTTTGTCTATTTCTTTATTTTGTTCTTGTTGTTGATTGTGAAAAAGAGCATGATGTATCAGTTATATTTTTTTCTACACTTCCTTAAATGGGTTGAAACAATTCCTCCCATGGGAGGCAATGGTGGTCCAGGTTGGTGTGCCAAGCACATCAAGGCAGTCATGAACATTGAGTTAAAGTTTGAACAAATATTATCAAGAGCTTTTAAACAGAACTTGAACTGGAATTCTTGTAGTGTATTTCATTGTGTTTTCAATACAATCAATCTCCACAAGTAGCTGCTGTAAGTATATATATATATATGTATGTATGTATATATACACACACACACAGAGTTTTGAAGGGCTACAATTTGCATTAAAAGCAGACATGATAATTGAGTAAGAGTATTGATCAGCACTCTGCAAAGCGATCAAATCTCTTAAGCCCAGTATTTCACGCAGCAGGTGAGGAAGACAAGACTGTGGAGTTGGTTGCTTGGCGGGAAGATTCAAAGCAAGGACATGGGCCTTAAGAGTTCAGTCAGTACGTGGACTTAACACCAGGAAGCTCAGAGTCTAGGCAGCCCATCAGCTTGCATGATTCTCAACCCATTGGTCCGCCATTTCTGGGTGTTCCAAAGGCAGTTGGTAATATGTTCTCAGCGGAGGGCAAAGACGTTGCTTATGTCAGGTTAGTCTTTTCAATTTTAACATTTGAAAGTTGAATTGAGGTAAGTTAATATTGTCATTTCCTTTTCAGATTATGAAGTGCAAACTGATTAAATTGTTAAAGGATTTAAGGACACAAAAGGAAATTTTCACTTCACAGTGAAATGCAATGATTTTGTTTAAAGGTCGCAATAGATATAGTTTTAAAAGATCTAATAAGAAATGGTTCTGTATGAATTAGAAAGTGTATCAACTTAGAATGCATGATGATTCCAACTCTTTTATATGGACCTGTAGAGCTATGGCACCTGGTGTTTTGGATTCTGAGATTCTTGGGCTTCAAACACTACATGTAATGCGTGTGTCTCGAACATGGGACTCGATTGTGTCATTGTTGCCTAAAGGAGGGGAGACCATCTGGAGTAACTTGGACTGGTCTCTGGAGGAAGGCCATGCTTGCCAACTGGAAAAGAAAGGTAACTTTCAGCCTTCTTCAATTGAAAACAATGCCAACCATAGTGCGATAAAGAGTAGCTTCCAAATAAAAGAGACAGCGAAATATGGAAGGGTAATCTCTTTTGGCAAGGTGGAATCGCAATTGCCTTCTTCACAAATCCCTAGTCTTGATTCAAAGGTATATTTCCACTTTATTTCTGTATTTTGCATGGCCAATCAATAGTAACTCTGTTAGTCTGTCTTCGCAAACTCAGCAAAGTCATCTCGCCTGCCCGGCCAGTATAACCCTTTGCACTTTTTAGCTTAGTTGTATGGGAGGCTCGATTCAAGTTTCTCTGCGCAAAAGCCATACAGCATGTTATGATTATTTTAAAAGGGAAGAACTTCCTTTCGCTTACGTTCTTTAGACCTTTGGTTTCCATAACAATAGTACGTCCATGGGTGATTGGCTTCAATATTGTGTAAGCATGGGAATTATGATAACCTGTTTCTGGAGGGACCTATTGTCCAGGAAGTTTAGGGGTTAGAATATATTGCAATAGAAAGTGTTAATGCGGTAGTTTTAACCATACCTTGTCATAGAAGCTATTTTGGTCAACATTTCAGCTTCATGCTCTTCCGTATGTTCGGTATAACGGGAAAATGATTATCATTTATCAGCAGGAGTTTCTGCGCACAAGTACCTCAATAAATATGAACTCTTCATGCAGAGAGGTTTGGACTGAATATGACGGGATGAATAGAGAAAGTATCAGGAAAGTTGCAGAAAAGAAGTATACACAGCAAGAACTCTTCTTGATCTACTATGGTTTGTGGCTCCAAAAACAATTCAACGAGCTGAGACTCATTTCTCTCCCGGCTTAGCTGACAATCTTGGTGATCCCAAGTATGGCCATTATAAGTATTGGTCAAATCCACTTGAAACCAAGTAAGTATCTAAGCCTTTTAACCCCATTGACCAAATTTGATGGAAAATTAAACTTTATAACCACTTAACGTAAGGTTCAAAACTAGTCATTGATCGATATCTTCAAATATCAAACATATAGCTATGTGCAAACTAGTGTTCTTTATTGTCTGTCACTATTTGTTCCTTCCTTAATGCTGCGTTTGCATCCAGAGGGATAACGGATGATACAAAATTTAATCTGCATCAGGTTGCCTGATGCTCCGGACATGGAGATATACTGTGTATATGGTGTAGGTATTCCAACTGAAAGATCATATGTCGACAAGCTCTCACCTAATGATAAGTACAAGAGCATTCCATTCCGGATAGACACCTCTGCGAGTGATGAGAATAGCTGCTTGAAAGGTGGAGTGCTCTTTGTCGATGGAGATGAGAGCGTGCCAGTTCCAAGTGCCGGCTTCATGTGTGCTAAAGAGTGTAGAGGAAGAGCCAGGTTCAATCCATCCGGCATTGCTACACACATTCGAGATTACCAGCATAAGCTACCAGCCAGCCTCCTTGAGGGGAGAGGCCTTGAAAGTCGAGCACATGTTGACATCGTGGGTAATGTTGCTTTAATTGGAGACGTTTTGCGAGTTGCTGCCGGAGCATCTGGGGCTGACGTGGGAGGCGACAAAATTTACTCGGATATTATAAGAATGTCTGTGAGAATAAATCTTCGACTGTGATTATGTCGGAGTAGCAAATGGCGGAGAGACGAGAACTAACAGTAAGGTTGGAGTTTCATGACAACTGACAGTCATTAACTACCGTGAGTTATAGAACAAGGCAGGCTTGCCTATGTGAAAAAATGAAAGGGAGAGTGTCAAGTAAGAACAGCATGAGCAAGTAGAAATACTAACACTGAAATGAAATGAAGAGGCTGACATATCTCTTCTCCATGTTAAGATTTTCTCTGTTTTGTAATCAAATAATGATTGAACGTCTGTAGCCACCAACCATCGGTCTCTTTTTGCCAACAAATGTTACCTAATTTTTGATGCGCCCGGCTTTTAATTTATTTGGAGTTCACTACTATACACTTGATATTTTAATTTATGTTAATAATTTTAAATTTTGTTTTATGTTGAACATTTTAATTTTTTAAATATTTTTCAAATTTCTCTCTCTCTTTAAATTTTTTAATTAAAATTATTTATAAAAAGGTTATATTTAATTAAATAAAAAAATAATGTCTAAGAGTGACATCTAGACAGACATAATATTAAGAAAATAGAGTACAAAGAAAGCCAAATGACAAAAAGGAAGGAAAACAAAAAAAAAGCCAAAGAGATTGCATAGTAAAATCCTCCAGTATACCAACAGGCAGTAGCAGCCACTGAAAGTTAAAACCTTCAGTGTCAGCAGCAGAAAGAACACCAGCAAAACTAAAATGCTGCAAACAAAATGAGAACGGTAAAACTGAAAACCAAGTTGTAGAAGCCGAGATGGAATTTCAGCATCAGCAGCACACTAAAAGCAGCAATTGCGATTAGCCCAGCAACAACCAGGGGATGGCATGTTTGGGGATGGATTCTCCTATTCTCGGCCTATTCTTGTTTTAATTTGATTTTAGACAAAAAAAAAAAAAATCAAATTGCCGATTCGAAATCCTAATGCTTTTGTCTTTATTTTTAATTTATATTGATCCATTTAATCCATATGTTTGTTACTGATTTAAAATAAAATTACCATTATTTATATTTGTTGAAATAATTTCTATCATAAATTTAAATTAAATTAGTAGTAGTATACAAAATAAAATAAAATTAAAAATAATTACATATTTAATAAAATAATAATAAAAATTTACAAATCTTAAACAATATATGTTGATACCTAATTTTTTGCTTCTCCAAGTATCAACATATGATTTGTTTCTTTGACGAAAAGTCAAAAGGATTTGTTAGTGTGGATGTACCAGAAGGAGCACCAAATATGCTGTATTTTAATAATACATGCGAGGTAAACATTGATCAAAGGTGTTTGCTTCCAATGACAACCTTCTGATAACTATGTCAACTGGAGGTTATCTTTTGATGATTTTGTAAACCACCGAAAATTATATGAAGAATATTCCAAAATAGAATAAAGGACCCAAGTAATTTCAATCTCAAGCACGTTTCTAAATGTTTTTATTTTTTGGCATCATAATAGTAGATAAATATTCTAGATTTCATTTTTTTTTTACTTGGTTTTTTTTTTCTCTATTTATAGCCTCAAGGCCCTTTCTTTGTTGTCGTAAGGGTGTATTTATTTTTTTAATTTATAATAAAAAGAAAGAAATCTTTAAAAGAATAAGTATTCTTTTATTTGTTTGTAAGGATAAAGTGAGGAATTTGTAAGAATAAAGGGAGAAAAAAGAATCTTTAAAAAAGAGGATTCCTCAAATGTTTTAAATTAATTATATTTCTAATTTTATTCTTCATTTATATATTTTAATATATTTTTTATTTTGATTACTTTAGTATATTTATTTTTAATTAATTATTTTTAAAAATTATTAACATAATATTATTTTACCTTATTTTATTTTATTTACAAATTAATTTGTCATTATTAATGTTTATTTTTGATATAAAAATAAAACACTATTTTATAGCTATAATTATTATTATTTTTATCATTATTCTACTTATAAATATGTTTTATAGGTATATTAATTTATAATTTTATTTTATAATTTTATGTTTATCGTAATTCATATAATTAGTCATATTTATTTAATAATTTTAATTTTAATTCTTTAATTCTTTTCAAGACAAACAAGCTATTAAATAAAATAATAAAAATATTATTATTTATAGTTATAATATAATTTTATAAATATGATTAAAAGTTAAGTATACTTTTAATAAATAAATTTGATATTCATATACAATTGAATTTATAAATTTGATAAATATATTTATAGAATATAAATTTAACATTTGTTATTAAATTATTTATTAAATTTATAAAATTTAATTATTTTATATTTAAAAATAAAATTTGAAATTAATTTAATTTTTAATTATGAAATGTATAAAATATTTCAATAGAAGTAAGTATTTTTATCTATATAAAAATAATTAATGAATATAACATGTGTTTATATTTAAGAATATTTTTAAAATATATTTGTTAAATATTTATTATAATAATTATTTTTAATAAATAAAATAATTTAAATTAAAAGTAAAAATAATTAAAAATATCAATCTATTAATTAGTATCAATAAATATAAAAGTAAAAGATATTTTTATCAAAATAAAAATAATAAATTTTTTTATAAATAATTTTATAGTGCAAATAAAACAAATTTATTCTTTCCCTTTCCTTATTCTTTTTCATTCTTAAAAACATACACGTCCTCCGATAATCTAATTTTATAAATAGACAAATTCTATATAAGCAGTAGGTAATTAAACAAGGTTTCTGTATGTCCATTCTAAATTGAGCTTATCATTTGTTAAGACTCGAGATTTAGTGCATCATAGACTATTCTCAAACTACAAATCATATATAAAAATAAGTTAACTACCTCAATCAAATGTAGGACTAGATGAATTGAGATGAATTGCCAAAAGCTTCTTGCATTTACATCTTCTGGGCAAGCCAAGGTTATAGGTGTTGCTTGAAATGTTCATGCTGACATGAAATCTAACGAGGTTGTTGGTCAAATCATTGGCTAACAATATCAACTACAAATACTATAATTAATTATCACTATTGATCATTCATCATTATCATGATAATATAATAAATTACATAATTATTTCTTCAATAAAATAATACAGAGAAAATAAAATAATTGACCACAATCACAAACTTCTTCTTTTATTACACAATACTTTATGATAAACTTCTATTATTATTATTATTTTTATTCTTAATGCGCGATTCAATAGGTTTTTATAATGTTAGTAATAATATTAAAATTTATTTTAATATTACAAGTAATGAACAGTATCTAGCAACACATCGTAATTATCCAAGTGACGAGATGTCAATGGTTTGATATCACTTTATCTGTGATCAATATTATCGTGTAATTTAGTTTTTTTGGTTCTAAATATCTTAATTGAATACAAAACAAGAATGTGTCATTCTCGAATGGTTCAATTATATTTTTTTGATATCATAAGTAGATTTATTCTATTAAATAAAGTTAATATTACATATTAACTTATTTGAGTATTACTATATATTTTTCAAATTCTCACTTAATTAAAGGGTTCAAAATATCATTTCTATTATATAGAAGGAAAAAATCATATTTTTATTACACACATCCCTTTACACGAATTATGACATATTTAATTATTTTTTATAATCTATTTTATTATAGATAACATTTGAAAATATCAAAATATGTCATTCTCTATATTGAGCACTATGATAATCTCAGGTTCAAAGATCATATACACTATTATTACTATAAAAATCACTTATGATACTTATATAATGGTTTATGTAGCATTTTTTTGATGAGTCGATCCAGTACATTACTTTACTTTACTAATTTGTACTAATGTGTTGACTTGATATATCATATTATAACATACACAAGTTGTTATCAGTCACTACAAATACTAGTCTCTATGCATTATTATTATCCTATTCACAATGATACTTAACTAGAGACATTTAAAAATTGTGTTCAACTAATTGAACTTACTATTGTAAAGATATTATTACATTTATTAAATATACAAATAAGTAATAATAAAATAATCAAATGATATATATATGTAAATAAAACCGTCATGATATAAATATACCAAATATCTAAAATACTATTAAATTTAGGATATATAGCAACAGTAATCAATATGAAATTTGCTGATTTAGATATTTGAACTTAAGATCCTAGATAATAATGTAATATATAGGAATAAAATCTTTGACTAGAGTATGTAATTTTTGAAAATGAGTTTTACGAAAATGCAAATATTGTATATGAATAAGTTTCTAATCCTATGATCGAGTTAGGAGTTTGACAACATCATGGCCTACACTTAATTAAAAGTCGACAATAGAGATATTTTATTATACGGAAGTGCGACTATAATAAGTTTATTCGGAATTACATTTTTTTTATATTTAGAGATCATAATAGCTTGCTAGAGATCACTCATGATCATTAAAAATTTTAATTATAATAAGTTATATCAAAATAATATAAATGAATTTATATATGCTCATGTTTAGTTCACAGTGAAACTCGAGGATGAAACATAATAGTCAAAGGTTAATGATAGATAAAATATATCATTAAATTATTTAATAATTTTTCTTATTAACGAAAATTATATAGTTTTGATATTTTGATCATATTACTATTATGTTATTTTAAATAAAATTTTCAATTAATAAGTGCTAGTACCTATAACATTGAAATTTTTTTTATTAATTTTTGGTATACTGCAAATATATTTGGTGGACTAAAGAAAGAAGGGTAGGGTTATGTTTTATATTAATTAAATTCTTGTTTGATAAGTGAATAGTTGTGATTTAATCTTTTTTTGACACATGAATGGCTTAAATTATGTCAAGTGTCCAAATCTTTACATATAAATAGTGGAGACTAACACACATTACATATATATAAAGGGTGGAGATTAATTAACTTTTATCATTTTGATGATTCACCTATGTGATTAAAATAAATGGTCATTATTTTTGCCATATGTATATTTATTAATTAGTATAATTAATTGGTTTGATAAAATGAATAAAAAATAATTTATTTTGGTATTTAGATGCATGGAAAATTCAACCATGATAAAGGAGGAAGCCATCAAAAATCTTAGTAAGGATTGGTAAGAAAGAAAGAAAAAAGGCAAAGAAAAAAAAGGAAAATTTCTAATAAATTTTCTTTCCAATTGAACATAATTAGAATTGATTTATAAAACCATATACAAGCCTTAAAGAAAGTTATTTTTCAAAGAATAATCCCAAAATCATCATTAAGTTATTGGCGAGTAGTTATGCCTAGAGACTAGCAGGAAATAATGAGCTTTTTTGGATTTTAAAAAATTGGATAAATTTTCTAATCTTTGCTTTTATTGTTTAATTTTATTTAAAATTTTAAAACTTTCATAATTTTAATTCAAATGCTCTAGGAGTTTTTTCGCACATATCGTATGATATTTGTTACTCTTAAAAGTGAAAACCATTTCATAACATTCATGTGTTTATAAACATAGTCTCTTTTGTGAAGAATTGTCATTCATAGATACGCTTGGCTTTCCATGAATGTCCTTGAGTAATTTTTAAATTCGATCTCTTTAATGGAGAATGAGTCATCTATGGTTACTTTTGGTTCCCTTTGGGTGTTCTTATATTAAAACTCAATCTCTTGAGTTTTCCACCCATAGATACAATCTTATTTCTTATGGGAGTCCTCGAGTTAAGACTCAGTCTCCTTAATTTTCCATATATAGTTATGTTCTTAATCCTCTTGAGTCTCCTTATATTAAAATACAATCTTCTTAATTTTTCAACCATTAGTACATTTTTAAACCCTATGGGTGTACTTGGTTTAAAACATGATCTTCTTATTTTACCTTTCATGAGTACATATGAATGAATGATATGTGTAATAACATGCATGAAATATAAAACTTAGTTCATTCAAGTATTTTCACAAATACTTGGATTGCCAATTAAACATATATCATATATATGTATAAATTTCACCGTAGGATGAGTTTATATCATGCATATATACATGGATGATGAAAATTACCTTCAATATTGTGAAGATACTATAATTTGTACCACAAAAAATGCAGTAGGAGAAGTTTGACCAAATTTTAGGAGGAAAGACTAGGTTTTTCTTTTCAATCTTATGAAAAATAGGTAAAGTAATTCTTTATATACTTAAAGTTATCCATGCATTTTCATATATATCCTTACTTTTAATTAAAGACAAATATATGTCACGAAAAGAAAAAGATAATCATCCAATAATTTTTTATCTTTTACATTTTAATTTATATACTTAAATGCAAGATATTTACTTAATTACTAAACAAATATAATTAAATATAACTTCATAAACTCAAGTATAATTATTTAATAATTATATATTTGCATTAAGATCTTTTAATAATCTCTATTATTAATATGACCATATAATTTATATTAAATTACAATATAATATAAAGTTAAGAAAATTCTTCAAATACTTTAAATAATTAATAAATATATATAACACTTATATATATTTATTTTAACTTAAATATTATCTCAAAAGTATTAACTTTCTTACCAATAATATTTTATCTCCTAAATATTTTTTCATCTATTTGGTTATTGGTGTGACCATATAAGTTTATTGTAGAATAGCCGTAAATTTATTCCAAGCTTTTTGGGTTTCGAATTATTTAATAGTTTAACAATTATGATTAACATATAATAATGTGCGATAATTCCTAAACTACAATTAAATCATACTTCATTAAACCTCATCCCAATTGTACATATAGTATAGGTAAAATCTTTTCATCTTCTAATTTTAATCCAATAAAGGTTCATGATATGTCAAAATTTGATACTGATATAAATACGAACTATAGTTTAATATGTGCTGAACTTATCATAAACTTTTTTGTGTGGTATTTGATTACATTAACAAATGATTTAATATTTCAACCATTTATCGATGTTTGATAAGAAACTCAAATCAGAATGGAGTTAGTAGTAACTCTAATGCTATACATATCGAGCTAACAGATCTTATTTTGACTATTTTTTATTTTTAAATGTAAATAATATATGATAAAACTAATTTTATCATACAAGACATGATTAATATTCTATTTATGCACTATATGAACCACATGTATATACACTAAATTCGATTATGATGTCTCAGATCAAAAGATAACATCGCATATTAGTACAATTATATAATAAATTATTAACTACATGCATTACCACGTAATTTGTAATTGTGTAGTCATATTCGAATAAATAGTTTTCTAACTATTTAATTAATACTAATGTCTTAATAACGTGACATTCACGTTACTCATACTAATCTCATCTTATGATATTCACCGGAGATATTTAGTATATCTATTATACAATATCATTGCCCATTCGATATCACTTTTATAGAGAACGACTTCGATAATTTTATTTAATGATTAACTAAATTATTAGAATAATTCACAAATATATTTTATTTATACGCATAACTAAATAAAAGAAATAGTTATTTGTTGAATAAAAAACTCTTTCTTTTATTAATAAATAATGTATATTAACATAAAGTATAGTCTTGAAGCTGAAAATATGAATAGCTTTTAAGGTATATTTCAATTATATTTTTAATCCCTATAAGAGTCATCGAATTAAAACCCAATCTTCTTATTTTCCATCTTATAAGTATATTATTTTAATCTCTATAAACTTCTTCAAGTTCAAGTTAAAACTCGGTCTTCTTAATTTTTTGCTTATGGGTGTTTTCAATCCTCATATGTGTCCTTGGGTTAAAACCTAGTACATAGTCTTCTTATTTAAGCTATACAAATATGCAATAACACAATCAAAGCTTCTCATCCTAGAGCATAATAAAAAATTAGCTCATTTGAGGGCATAATTGAAAACTTGCTTATTTTAAAGCATAAATACAAACCAACATAATTAAAAAATCACTCATTTTATACTAAAATTGAAAGCCCACTCATCTTAAAGAATTGAAGATATGTTATTCTCATATCTCAATTGAAAAGATGTGTTAATCATAACATAATTGAAAATATGCCTTTCTCATAGCATAAATGACAACTTGCTATTGTCAGAGCATAATTGAAGTCCTACTTTTGTCAGAACATAATAGAAAACTTGCTCACTTAAAAGCACAAATAAAAGTTTGCATAATGAAAAATAACTTATATAGAGCATAATAGAGATCTAATATAATTGAAGACTAGATCATATTGAGCATAATAGATACAATTTAAGACAAGCTTATGTTAAGTATAACAGAAATTTGCACATTAAAAAATGCCTCATACGGAGCATAACAAAGATTTATATAATTGAAGACCAACTTATATCGTACATAGAGATTTGTATTTAAAGACCAGCTCATGTTAAGCATAATAAAGATTTGCATATTGAAAACTAACTTATACTAAACATAACAGAGATCTATACAATTGAAGATCAACTCATATTAAGCATAACAAAGATTCGCATTTTGAAAATCAACTCATATTAAGCATAATAGAGAATTGCATATTGAAAATCAACTTACTTAAGCATAACAAAGATCAACATTCTAAAAATCAACTCATATAGAGCATATAAATATATGCTTATTGAAAACTAACACATATCAAACATAATAGAAACCTTGTTAATTTGGAGGGTAATTAGAGAATTGAACAAACTAGATAACTGTAACCTCGTAAACTTGAAATTTTGTTAAGAAATAAGGTTAAATATCTTAAATTTAAATGCAAAGTTGTATTCATATTTCATGTTAGACTAAAAGCTTATTTCTTATAATAGTGTTAAACAAAACTTATGACCTTATTAGTTTTATTTAAAATTTTGGTTTTTTCTTCAAATAAATGAACACTTGTATAGTTTTTTGGTTGCATTATCTCTTTGTCTTTCTTTCTAATTTCATGAGTAAATGGCAAACTATTTGGTTTTTGTATCATTTTTCACATAATACCAACTATTAATAATTAGCTTTTGCCTTATAATTAATATACAATTCATTTCTCCACAGGATGAAATATATAAATGTGAATGCCTTTGGAGCAAATGCTATGCTTTGGTTAGTTTACTTGCAAAATATAACGTAACAAAGATTCTAGGTACTTGGCGAAAATCCTTCGATATTTAAGTCAAATTAGGATTTTTGGTGTATACTATGAAAAGATTAAAGAAAGAGAATATCAAATACATTTAAAAGAAAAAGAAAAATGAGTCTCTCTATTATGCCTTGTAAAATGTAAAACAAATACATGGATATTTTAATAAATATTTTATATTATGTTAATTTTTGGGAGGACTGAAATGTAATAAATTTGAACAAAATTATATGATTTTAAATACCTATGGTTGAAGTGCAATTATAATAGAATTTGGGGTCATTTTTATAATTTTATGAAAGATTTTCTATAAATATCCATTATCTTTACTATTTTCATAACAACCTTGCACACTTTCTCTAGACTTTTCGATCAACTCTTTGACAAACACCTTCTCAACCTCTATTTAACTTGATTTTTAGACCATACAATATACTCAACATTGTCATTTTATTACTGTTGAGCTCACCTTAATCTGATTTTCAATACTCCACCAAATTTCATTTAAAGATTTAGATTTTTTTTTACTCCACTTTTTAGCCAATTCTAACCACTTCTTGAGAAATTGAGTATTTCGGTAAAATCATCTTTATGACTAGAATAAACTATTGGAAGAATTGAACCCAAAAGCTATTGAAATTTTTCTGTCAATGTTATCAAAGTTAAAACTTTTTAACTAGATTTCTAGTAAACAAAATGTCAAATGGAGAGAAGGACACCATTTTGGACTCAAAGTGCTAAAAACTATGTGTCAAGGTAGGATCCACTGCCTAACTCGATGGAATTCTACCTGTAACATTTGTTGATCATTATTGATTGACGAAGTTAATTGATTAACGATTAACATTTGAATCAAAGCTTAATTTTAAGCATTTTTGTATTATTTTCACTCTCAAATATATCTGTTAAACTTGTTTTGATGAGAATAATCCAACATTAACTTTAAATTAATCAAATGACTTTCTGATTTCAAGGAGCATGTAAATTAAAGTGAACGAGATAAGAATTACATATATGCATTTATGCTTATGCTTCTAATTATGATTATACTATGAAAATAAAATTAAATTATTTTAAATTAAGTATTATGTTTTATAATAAAAATACTTGGATGGCATATTTTGTAATTATGGCTTATCGAACTATTATTGGTATTAAATATTTTGACTTGGTAAATAGTATACATGGTGTCTTTTTCAATTTTATACCGTTATGTTACTTAATTTTTAATTAAGAATGATATAAATTTGAAAATAAATATGAAAATATTGCTTATTATTCGTAAGTGACTAGATGGGATAGAATTGGAGTGTCCTTAGATATGAGACCTTAAACTTGCACAAGGTACATTATTTGCGAGCCTAATGTTGCAACTTGTTACTTTGATTATTTTGTGGCCGGGCTATTTTTAAATACCTTTCCTTAGATTTGGCAAAATCACATACAGATATAAGTTTTTAAAAATTAATAGAAAGTACTCTTTAATAATGAAAATATTATGTTTGAACATTAATTAACTAATTAAAATAATAAAATAATTAAAATAACATTATACATAATTTTAGATATTAATGATAATTTTCACATACTTGACTTAAAGTTTCAAAAATTAATAGAAAATATTCTTGAAAGTTATTTTTCATATTTTGATATTTATTTAAATTTAATTTAACAAATATACATAAATTATATGTTAATTTTAATAAGACAATAGCATAAATCACTTACTTGTGTAAAAATATAAATCATTTAATTTAATAAATATATAGAAACTATATGATATAAATATATACAAATAAGTATTATAAATTACCTACTTGTATTGAATATTTTAAATGTTGTAAAATATTTTTATGATTATTAAAATTAGTTGAAATATAAATTTTTATTTAAAAAAAGAGAGAGAATTGAATAGGTTAAACACTTATTAAATCTCATTTTTATTTTACAAAAAAATCTCATTTTGAAAAGTGTAAAATTTTTAATTTTCATCTTTTTAAAAATAAAAATTTATTATTTAATTAATTTCAATGATTATATAAATATTTTAAATAGTTAAAATAATTTTATACAAATAAGTAATTTATAATTTGTATTTATTTAAAATAATTTTATACAAATAAATACTTTATAATAGCTATTTGTATATATTTATATTATTTATAGTTAATATATATTTATATTAAATTTATAATATGCAAGCGGTCCTATTTGGAATATTACCTTAGTCCATCACTGCAGACAGCTGTTACTGTGTTACAGTACGCATTCTTTGTTATTGAGACTTAATATTCGGAATGGACACCTTCAAATATAATAGCTTGGTTTACAATTATACTTGACATGGTTCATTGTTGTAATTTCTGTAGTAGAGGTGTGTTTGCTAATTAATTACCAAACAGAAATCAATTTGTATGCTGCGATAACAGGGTGAAACTTATTATGCACATGTATTGTTGGGTTAGCAAGAGGCAGGATTTGGATTCAGATGGAAGAGTTGAAGCAATTGGGTTACGATCTAGGGTGTGATTTTAGAAATAGAGACAGACAACGGAGCGTTGCAAATATTGTTTCATTAAATCAAGGAGCCAAGCTGCTAGGAGATGGGCATTGGCTGGTCCAGCTTCTGCATTTGCATAAACAAAACTGTCATATTATATTATTGTACCGACCCAAAGTAGATCAGTATTTCATATTAAACTGACACTATATCAACCAAAAGTGAACGAGATTTGAAATCTTACACTCTTTAAATCAATTAATGATGAAGTTGTATAATACCAATTTACAAGTCAACAAGGACTACGAAGAATATCTAGCAGTTCAACCTTATTGGTGAAAATTGGCATCATTAACTCGGTACCTAATCTATGTAAATGGAGGATTTTTTTTTAATACTGACCCAATTATCTGACTGAATTGCGGAATGGTAGTATCATCAAGCATGCCAATCGGAAATAGTTTTAAGATTGCGTTAGTAGGAAAGGGAACATCAGTCTCAAGATCCACCAAATATCACAAGATTAAAACCAAAGTAACAAGAAAACGAGCAAGAAAGTAATCAAGGACACTTATTTTTTCCTAATAAGGTGTGAAAGCATGTCTAAATGCAAGAAATGTAGGGCGATTCCCAATTATAAAAGGCTACCAACTAACGAAATAAAAATAGGAGCCGGCAGTTGACAGAGCATAGCGTAGTGCATTTATAAACAAAACGATATGACAGTGATTGGAGAACTGCAACAATAGTAAATAAGGGGCTGGCACACGACACAATAGAGAAATAAAAAGGGTCAGTAGCAATAGCACCAACTGAGACTTGCTTGCATTGCAGCTTTTTCATGATACATTGTGTGTCTAAATTCAAGTGCCATTTGATTTTGGCAAAACAACAGCTCAAAATTCAACTCATTAAGACACGTTACTGGAATTTAGTTGCAACCACTGCCCTTTTTGTGAAAAAAATAATTCGATTAAGTGATATGGCAAAATGATAATGTTTGCACAATAACTTGTGCAAATCTCAGACAAACACATCAAGGGTCAATATTCAATCATCTTTAGGTATTACTTACCTTGTGTGTGTGTGTGTGTGTGTGTGTGTATTTGTTCTTGACGTGGAACATTGACCTTGTATTGTTCTTTGTTCAGGTCTTTAAATTTCGATAGTCTAGGTTGGGATTTTCTGGTTAAAATAAATAAATTAATAAAGAAACACGATTGATTACAATCACAATTAATCCAAAAACAAATTTTGAATGTGGATATAGCAATCGTACTTAAGATCATATATTAAATATTTCTTTTAAGATTTAAAATTCATCTAACCATATATTGTTATTATTATTTTTGGTGATGTCGACATGGTTAATATTCATAAGTTGGAGCCATACAAGCCCAAGACAAAAATCTATATAAGAACAAAATGAGGATGTTTGCAACAACAAAAGTTCAATCCACTTCAAAGCTTTTCCTTGAACTTTCATCTCTGAGAACCAACTTACAAAAACAATTATGGGCTTTTCAATTTCATTGCTAGCTTTATTTCTTCTTTTACCCCTGGAGCTTTTTGTGGTTAATGGACAGCCTCTGGTTCCGGCATTGTTCATATTTGGGGACTCTGTTGTTGATGCAGGCAACAACAACCACATCTACACAATTGTAAAAGCAAATTTTCCACCTTATGGAAGAGACTTCATTAATCACGAACCAACTGGCAGGTTCTGCAATGGAAAACTAGCAGCAGACTTTACTGGTATTTTGAGCCGGAAGCCAGCCTTACTTATTTACATCCTCATCTAATTTAACCCATCTCAAATTTTATGATTCACTGACGGTGTTTGTATTTTTGGGTTTTCTTTAAAACAGCTGAAAACATAGGCTTCACTTCATATCCACCGGCCTATCTCAGTAGAGAGGCCAGTGGAAATAACCTCTTGATTGGTGCCAATTTTGCTTCTGGTGCTTCTGGTTACTATGAAACTACAGCTAAGCTATATGTAATCATCTAAGACAATAAGAACCAAATTTCTTACTCTGTTTTTGTGTCTATAGTTTGTTACTGATAGGTGGTTTGGACATTTGGTGTTTTAGCATGCTATCCCCCTGAGTAAGCAGCTGGAATACTTCCAGGAGTACCAAATCAAGTTGGAGGACATTGCGGGAAAATCGAATGCTTCATCAATTCTATCTGGTGGAGTTTACCTTGTTAGTTCAGGAAGCAGTGACTTTGTTCAGAACTATTACATTAATCCCCTTCTTTACAAGGTCTATACAACAGATCAATTCTCAGACATTCTCATAAAATCCTATGAAATTTTCATTCAGGTCTCTTTCTCTTCCTTTTCAACACCTAAATTTAATTAGAAATTATCATGCAAGAAACAAACAGGCACCAAACTGACCAGTAATTTTTTGACAGAAACTATATGATCTTGGAGCAAGGAAGATTGGAGTAACAACGTTGCCACCGCTGGGATGTCTGCCAGCGACTATCACAATATTTGGTTCAGATTCCCATAGCAACAACGAGTGCGTAGCTAATATAAACAAAGATGCAGTGTCATTTAACAACAAGCTGAATGCCACATCTCAAAGCCTGGTAAACAAACTTTCGGGACTCAATCTGGTAGTCTTAGATATCTACCAACCTCTGTATGACCTTGTCACAAAGCCTTCTGAAAACGGTACGAACGTGAATTATATATTGCTCTAGCTATTTTTGATACCTGGGTGGGTTTCAAATTCAATGAGCTTTTGCATCTTCGTCTTACAGGATTTGTGGAGGCAAGGAGAGCTTGTTGCGGAACTGGGCTGCTGGAAACTTCATTATTGTGCAACAAGAAATCAGTAGGAACATGTGCTAATGCATCTGAATATGTGTTCTGGGATGGATTTCATCCCTCGGAAACCGCAAACAAAATTTTAGCTGATAATCTCCTCACCAGCGGCATCTCTCTTATTTCCTAAACTTTTATATATTATTATCCCCTATTTTCCTTTATTTATAATAAATATGAATATGTTGCCTGCCATAGGTCTTGGAGCAATCAGTTTTACATAATTGTCCCAGCAGAGGACGTTGTAATGTTTAAGGAAGCTCTCCATTATTTGTATTAGTGTAATTTTGTCTATGAATAAGATTGATTAATTTACATGTTGTCACTTGTTTTTCTACATCACGATTAATAAGCAAGTTCTGCAAATAATTTAATTGAAAAACGAAGATGTAACAATTTATGATTTTGTTTTTTGATAAAAAAAAGCATAAACCCTTGGCATATGATTATATTGGGTAATTTTTATTTATTGAAAAGTTACGTGTGAAGGGGGTTAGACAAAGAGCTTTGTCTTTGGCTGTGGCCTGTGGGGCCTCGTTGTGGGATGAGTTGATTTGAGAAAGACAAGTAATTAATTGCGAGATGAAGTTAGTCAAACGAGTAGTTTGCCTTTAAAATCAAACGACAACTTTACCCCCATATCATTAACTTGAACACAGTATTAAGAATTTTGTAATTATATGATATTTTTATTAAAAAATTGGTAGTTATTTAAAATTTGATTATGTTTGTTTTGGTGATCCTAATCATTATAATTTTATTTTTTTAATTTTTTACTTTTACTTATACAGAATAAAAAGATAAATTAATCAACAGAGCAATCAATTAAATGTCACAATTTGTGACCTTAAATATTAATAACATAAAATACTTAAATTTTACAGAAGTTAACTAGGATGTACACATGAATTACATTTTATTAAGGTAAAAAGAAAAATAATTTAGTGCTTATAGTTAATCATTATTTTATTTTATTTTTCTGTAACACAATCTTAAAAAATTTGGTCTACTAAAAAGTATTTTGTTTTAATTAAAAATAGGTGCTTCATTATCAAATATTCATTTTTTTTGGTTAAAAGCCTCCACTTATAAAAACATATTTATCCAAACAATTTTGCTAGAAAATTATATTGAACCATAGTTTCAGTTGTACTCAAATCTAAACTAGTTGAATGATAAAAAAGAAAAATTATGATTACTAGCGCAAAGAAAATATAAAATAAACAAAAAAATTATGTGGATCCTAAAATTTATGTTAAACACCCATTTATTTCCTACGCAAAATAAATTTATTTTAAAAATTAATTTTTTCTAATGATGAAATTATTTTCAATTAAACTGTTTGTAAAATATCTCTATTTCTCATACACTCATAAACATTGTTCAGCACACCAAAATTTTTTTATTTCAAATATATTCTTAAAATTCTCAAAATTTAAAAATAAAGAATTAATAATCTTAAAAGAAATGTATTAATAGTAAATCTACTTTATATTTCTTCATCACAACAAAAACTACTTATTTTCATATTCTTCATCTGTATTTATTTTTTTTTTTATTTTAAAATGGTCAATCTGTTTTTACATTTTTTTTAAAAAAATTATTATACATTTTTTTTTAAAAAGAACATTTTTATTTTTAATTTTTTTAGTTGCAACTAGATATTTATTTTTATTTTTATATATAAATGAAAATAATTCTACTTCTAACATTTTTTTATTCTTTTTATTTAGATGTGATAATATCGATCACAACACAATCACTCAAGATGATTTCAAAGTAAATAAATGATCTAAAATTCAAAACTTTAGACACCAATAATAAACATGTCATATTTGTATTATCTATTTAATAATCGTATCTTATTTATGTTTAAATTATTATGTTCGTTTATTCATTTAAAACACAAATTATAAAAGAATAAAAAAGAATCATAAACGAACTTGTATCATAAATAAATAAAAAAATCATCTTAATTCATTTATAATATAAATACGTTCATGATTGATTTAAAATTATTACACACTTGTACTTATTTTTTAAAATTCTTTTATAACTATTTCAATCTACATTTAAGTTTATGGATAATAATATTGTTTATGTCGTTTTTATTTTAGAAGGACTGATATTTGAGTTTTATGGATGATGATGTTTTTTTACGATACTTGATTTATTTATATCATTCACTGTTACTAATTATGACTTTAGTATTTATGGACGATGATGATGTTGTGTATAGTACTTAATTTGTCTACATAGTAAATTGTTGCTTTAGAGGATAATTGGTTTTGAGTTTATTAATAACCCTTTATATTGTTATTTAAAGAAGTAAGATTTGATTTTTTTTTTATTTGGGATAAGTTTAGATAGATACAGATGTAATTGTATGTTTTATGAGATTATAATTTTTTTTATTTTTTCTTTGCTATGGATATTGAATAATAGTACCTCAAATATGCTATAAATGTTGAAAAATGGAATTGTTGCTTTTAATAAAGATTTTAGGTTTTTTTTTAAATTAATATTTTTGAAGTTAAACCAATTGTGCCCAAATCATCATAAATCATGTCTAGTGAATTGTATCTAAATTCATGTCTAAACAAATCAACTTTTGATATAATATGACAATTTATATCTAAACAAATTACATTCAAATCACTTATTTAATAAACACATCATATTTGCATTTGACTTTTTTGACATAATTAATAAATGAATCAAAAACTGGTTAGTTTTTATTTTGATACAACACAATACAATTACAGCACAATAAGAATACGATTAGACAATTCAAATTGCCACCCCTATTTTTTACGAGTAACATTAGCTTCTTCTTTTTGTTGTTTTTTTTAATGCTAAAAATAAAAATTTTAGAAATTGAGGTTAGATAATTATATGTTAAATGGGTGTATATTTAAAGAGTGTAGAGTTATATTATTATACTTATTTATATGTCATCCTTAATAGTAATAATAAATTAAGTTATGGATGTTTATATAGTAAAATATTTTTTTTTAAATATGGATGATAGATTACGTTAGTATTACCATTTGTTTTGTTAGTGAAAGCTGAATTTGTTTCAAATCTTGATAGAATTATTTTTTTAAAAAATATGATAATTTATATTAAGTTATTTGTATTTTTTATATAAATTATCTTAAAATAATACATTTATATTTGTACCTATATTTTTAAATATTAGATAAAAATCTTAAAAAATAATAAATAAAATAATTTTCAATAATACACAAGACCTAAAAAAAGTTAACGTAAATTTTATTATAATTGATGTATTATATAAAGTAAATATATTTAATATTAACTTGCAAGATAATCATGCTAATTTAAAATATCAAATATCTTAGATCATGCAATTAATAATATTTTATAATAAATAAATAAATATATTATAATATTGAAATCACTTTAAAATTATATAATATACGTAAAAGTTATATAAGTTATTATTAAATAAAATAATTAAATTAGAATATTCTTTTAGAATAAATCTAATAAAATTTTGTATACTTTCTAGATTCACTCAAAAAGTAAGTAATGATTTCTTTAATTTAATGGTATTGATTCAATGCTCGTGCACTCACAGACTCTCATGTTTGAAAAAAACTACTTCTTTAATTGAAAAATATCAATAAAGTATTATTAGATTAAAGAAATAAACACAATTAATTACTTAAAATAACTAAATCAATTACAAAAACACACAAGGGAAAAGCCCTTGTATAAAACAAACAAAACAGTTAAGAAACTTGTAAAACTTTTATTTGTCATATCTACAAGCAAGTTGAGAGAGAGAGAGAGAGAGAGAGAGAGAGAGAGAGAGAGAGAGAGGAAACAATACAAGTTATGGCGGCATGCAAATTATTTTACCAACCCCTTATTGAAGATTTTGTTTAACTTCTTCCATTAACAGATGTTTTGGATGAAAGAGTGTTGTTAGCCTATATGTAAGATTTTGTGATATTTTAGTGATTTTTTTTCTTCCTCTCTTGCTTGTAAATTGCTCATTCTTTATATTTCAGTTTAAAGTTTTGATCTAGCATTGTTACTTTAGATTTATTTTCATTTCCATATATATATATATATATATTCAACATGCTCAATGTGATACTTCAAATTTAAAAAGTTGTTTAGGGTTTGTTTCATATAGAGTTGGGGTGGCTTTGAGCCAAAATTATTTTGGGATGCTAGTTATATTTAAAAAAATAAATAGATCTTATAAAAGTGATATTATCAAATATTTTTCTAATTTTATTTTTAAAACACACAATATTGTCACAATCTCAAATGAAATTTTAGTAAACACTAATTTTTAATAAAATTTATTTATTCTTTTATTAACGTTTGATATTTAATACTTCAATCAACAATTGTTTCACAACAATTCAAGCTAAAAAATATCTTAAAACTTAATCCAAAATATTAAAAAAATTAATAATCTAGGAATTATATGAATTAGGCTATTGGACTATTGTCCTAAACTTGAGGAATTTTTTTCTATTCCAATTATATGTTAAAAATAAAATTAATTATAGCACCAATTTACACTTGGCCTCCAAGACATTAATAGATCTACTGCAGAGAAAATATAACTTGGATAAATCAGAACAATTGAAGAAAAACAACCAACAAATAAGCAAAGTTTAATAATAACAACATAGAACACAACAACTACTTTCTCAATAATTATTGGTAATTTTAGTTTCAACTTCACACTATTGTTATGTCAAAACAATATGCATAACAAATTCATGTTGCAAATGATATGATTTTTTTTTATTCAAATTGAGAATAAAAATATTAAAGTTGTGATTCCCATAAATTCTTGATAGTTAGAGTAATTAACCATGAAGGAAGTTTTTCCACAATTAGGGAAAATTACCTATGATTAAGAAAATTTATTAGTATTTGTAATTGAATGGGACTTTTACTCTTAAAAAGAGTGAAAGAAGTTTATTGAAGAGAAGAAGAGATTAAAATAATAAGAAATTGAACATACTAATGTGAAATTCTATATTGTTTGGTAGTAAATTTGAGATGTGCCTTGTAAGTGTTTTGTCCTCTTAACTAGCATGAGATTTTTTGAGTCTAGGGTTTAAAATCTTGAACACTAAGAATGAAATTGTAAGGGAATAAAATTGAACACGTTGTGTTATCACGAACTACCTAAGTAAACAATATTATAATAGTTGAGCTAGGATATCAAAAATGGTATTAGAGCATACTCACTTGACTAAAAATATACTAATGAGAATGTTAAGTTTAAAGAATGATAGATTGTGAAATCCTTTATCACTTTAGAGTAAGCTTGGGATATGCCTTATAAATGCTCTACTCCTTTAACTAACATAAGGTCTTTGAGCCTATAGTTTGAAATTCTAGGTACTAAGAACAAAATCGTGAGGGATTAAGACCGAATTTGTTGTGTCATCTAAGCCACTAAAGCAGATAATATCATATTAGTTGAAATGAATCATCATTAATAATATTATAGCTAGCTTGCCCAATCGAAAATATATCGACGAAGATGTTAGACCCCAAAGAAAGTCGATTATAAAATTTCACATAATTTAAGAGTAAGTCTAGGATATTCCTTATAAGTGCTTTGCTTACTTAAGTAGCAAGAGGTTTTTTGGGTTTAACGTTTGAAATCTTGGGTACTAGGAATAAAATTGTAAGGGTTTAAGAATTAAGTTCGTTGTATCACCCTAAACAGCTAAAGTAGAAAATTTCATGCTAGTTTAGCTGAGTCATTATAACTAAAATTCTTATTTGAGGCTATTTCCTTATTTTTTATTTATGAATGATTGAAAGTCTTTAATTTACATATTCTTTTATTGACTTAAACATCAAAGTGATGTTGATGTTACACCCTATCTTTAACAGTATTTTATTTTTTAATAAATTAAGGATTGAAGAAATTTATTAGAGCAACACATTCAAATATATTAAAATTCATCCTTTATTGAAGATTTTGTTTAACTTCTTCCATTAGCAGATGCTTTGGATAAGAGAATGTTGTTAGCCTATATGTCAAGTTTTGTTGTATTTTAGTGGTTCTTTTTTTCTTCCTCTCTTGCTCGTAAATTGTTCCTTCTTTATATTTCACTTTAAATTTTTGATCTAGCATTGTTGCTTTAGATTTATTTTCATTTTTATGTATATATTCAACTTGCCCAATCTGGTACTGCAAATTTAAAAAGTTGTTTAGGGTTTGTTTGATATAGAATTAGGGTGGCTTAGAGCCAAAATTATTTTGGGATGCTAATAATATTAATAAAAAAAATACAGATCTCATAAAAGTGATATTATTAAAAAAATTTCTAATTTTATTTTTAAAACACAATAAAATAGTTACAATTTCAAACGACATTTTAGTAAACACTAATTTTTAATAAAATTTATTTATTGTAATACTAATATTTGATATTTAGTACTTTAGTCAACAATTATTTCACAATGCTTCAATCTCAAAAATACCTTAACTCTTAATCCAAAATATTAAAAAAATAAAATTGAGGAATTTTTTTGTATTCCAATTTGATGTTAAAAATAAAATTTACTGTAGCAGTAATTTACATTCGGCCTCCAAGACATTAATAAATTTGTTGCAGAGAAAATATAACTTAGGTAAATTATGACAAATGAAGAAAAGCAGCCAACAGATAAGTAGAGTTTAATAATAATAGCATTGAACACAACAACTACTTTCTCAATAATTTTGAGTAATTTTAATTTCAACTTCGCATTGTTGTTATGTCAAAACAATATGCATAACAAATTTATATTGCAAACGAGATGATTTTTTTTGTTAGATTGAGGATAAAAATATTAAAATTGCGATTCTTGCAAATTCTTTATAGTTACAGTAGTTAAACATGAAGAAAAGTTTTCCACAATTAGGGAAACTTATTTGTGATTAAGAAAATTTATTAGCATTTGCAATTAAGTGGGATTTTTACTCTTAAAAGGGATGAAAAAAGCTCATTTAGAAGAAGAAGAGATTGAGGTAATAAGAAATTAACATACTAATGTGAAATTCTACATCATCTGAGAGTGAGTTTAATATGTGCCTTATAAATGTTATGTCCTTTTGTCTAGCATGAGACATTTTGAACCTAGGGTTTAAAATCTTGAATACTAAGAACGAAATTGTGAGAGACTAAAACTGAACCTGTTATGTTTCTATGAGCTACCCATGTGGACAATATTGTACTAGTTGAGCTAGGTCATTAAAAATAGTATTAAAACTAACTCGTTCAACTAGAAACATGTAAACGAGGATGTTAGGCCTTAAGAATGGTAGATTATGAATCACTTGAGAGTAAGCTTAGGATATACCTTGTAAATGCTTTACTCTCTTGACTAGCATAAAGCCTTTTGAACCTAAGATTTGAAATCCTAGGTACTAAAAGCAAAATTGTAAGAGATTAAGACCAGATTCATTATGTCATCCTAAGCCACCAATGTAGATAATATCATGATAGTTGAGTTGAGTTATCATTAATAATATTATAGCTAGCTCACCTAACTAAAAATACACCAATAAGGATGTTGGGGCCCAAAAAAAATGAATTATAAAATTTCATATCATTTACAAGTGATTATAGGATATTTCTTATAAGTACTTTGATTAATTAATTAGTATGAGATCTTGTAAAGTTTAAAATCTTAAGCACTAGAAATAAAATTATAAGGGATTAGGAATAAGTCTGTTGTGTCAACTTAAATTGCTGAAATAGTAAATATCGTGCTCATTTGGCCGAGTCGTCACAACTAAAATTCTTATTAAATACTATTTCTTTATTTTCTATTTATGAGTGATTGAAAGTCTTTAATTTACATATTCTTTTATTGACTTAAGCATCAAAAAGGTAGATGTCATACCCTACCTTTGGCTAATGTTTTATTTTGCAATAAATTAAGGATTGAAAAAATTTATTAGAGCAAGACATTCAAATATATTAAAATTCTTCCCATAAAGAAATTTAAGTATGGACTTGAAAAATCAATGTCAACAAAAACTCTAATTACGTATTATAGAAGATGTCTAATTATATATATTTATTTACAAAAGTGTATTTTCTTTCCATGCTTTTTCCATCTTTAGCATCCTGAAATGTTATGGTCATTCATTAATTCAATGAATAAAAAATAGGCAACCACTGCTCATCTTCAAGTAGTCCTTACCTAGAGAAAAATTTATGACTAAGATATTTATATCTTCACTACCTTAGCACTGACTCATTCCTTATGACTAAGATATTTATATCTTCACCACTTTAGCACTGACTCATTCCTTTTCTTTTTGCAAGAATCCTTGTTAAAAATGATCGATTATGTAGAAAAATGTTTCTCATAAGATGCTTTAAGCTTTAAAAAAATCATCAAACTGTATTTGATTTTAACAGATTCTGATTTATAATCTCACATATTATTCTATTGATTTGATATGTAAAGTATATAGAGAATACATAGAGTTTGTTGCTATAATTGAGGAGTAAGAAACATAAATAAATGTTGCACCAAAAAATTAATTAAAGAAAAAATAAAATGAGTTGCTGCAAATATTACGTACTGATATTAGAATAAAAAGAGTTGCTACAAACATTACGTATTGATATTAGTTCTCATAATTACATTATGTACTAATACTAATTCCTACAATTATGTTATGTCCTGGCCTTATAAGATTAAGCTTCTATTAAGGGCACCAATCTTAGACTTATAATTATGAAAGAGCTTATAAGTCAATGTTTTTATGAGAGAGTTTTCAAGAAGGTTTATAATGTGAATGTGAACAATATAAAATGGATTTTTGGTGTCCCTAATTAGCATGAGGTCTTTTGGGCCAATGATTTAAAATCTTAAAACTAAGAATAAAGCCATAAAGGGTTAGGAACAGGCTTGTTATCCCACTTTGAGTAGTCAAAGTAAACAATATTCTACTAGTTGGGTAAGGTCATCACAGTTGGAGTTGAATGAAATAAAACACTAAGGAATTGTAGTAAATTAGTAACCTAATTTAGTTCAATTGAGGAATAAAATTATTTAATTCTTCAAGGACCAATTGATGGGATTGGCTTAAAAGAAAATAACATAAGTTGTTATAGAGACACAATCATCAAGATTTTCCAACCAATTAACACCAACGAAGACATGCAAAAAAATTGGAGTCTTTGTGAATGAAAATGGCATGACAGAGTGTGACTTTAAGATATCGAAGTATATATTTAACTATTACTCAATAAATAGATGATGGTTTATACGTGAATTGATATAATTTATTGAATGCAAACGATATATTTGACCTTATCAATAACAAGTGTTAGGTAAATGTTATGACTTTGTGGTAAATTGTAGGATTTATTATAGGATTGCCATTATGAAGTCGAATTTTTTCAAATGTGGACATAATTATTGAAACTTCTTTGGCATTTTGCATGTTGTTTTTCTATTGAAGATTTTTAATATATTTCTATTAAGATAGGAGGAGGCCAATTGTGTAAAGATTGCTTCCACTCTAAGCAATTAGTTCAAGCTACCAAGATCTTTGAAAGAAAACTAATTAAGTAGTTGAGGAATGAATTTATATGTGAACAATGAATTGTCATCTGTTACAATAATATGATCAATAAAGGCCAAAAGATAAGTTAAATTGCCTTGAATTTTATATATATATAAGGAGCTATTTCTGAGAGAAATAGTGAACCAATTAGACAATAAGAAAGACATTAGTTCATTGTTTTAAGCACTTGATGCTTGTTGAAGACCATACATAGCCTTGTCAAGTTTTAGAAATAATATTGAAATTGAGATCTCTTAAAACCTGAAGGTTGCTATATAAACACAACATTCATTATTGAACCTTAGGAAAAGGCATTATTAATGTCAAAGGCTTTATTATTAGATATAAATAATGTGAGAATAATGTGAATTGTAACAATTTTGACAATTAGGTTAAATATCTCTGTGAAGTTAAAATTTGATCTTTGAAGGAAACTTTTAGCCATTAGACGAGTTTTATGTTTAGCTATGGTTCTATCGGGGTTTTTATTAATTCTATGAAATCAATTGTAGTGAATGATGTTCTAAGTGTTGGTTAACGAAACTAAAGTCCAAGCGAAATTTTGAAGGAAGGCATAATCTTCTTCTTCACCCAAGCTTTGCACCATTGTAGAAGTTTTTGAGCTTATAATATGCTTGCAGGTTCATTTTCAATGGATTGGGTAATTATGGTATCAAGGTCAAAAATCTTTTTAATTCTAAAAATATTGTGTTTAGATCGAATGATAATTTTTATGTTTGATTGAGGAGGTGGTTTTAGGAGTTTGTTAGTCATTTAATAAGTGTTTGAGAAATAGAATGAGTAGTTATCTGATAGTCTTACATAGTTGTATCCTTGGGCATTAGTAAATTAGAGAGTGACTATTATATATGGTCATCGTCAAATTGTGACTTGCTTAGAAAAGTGAATGAAAGAATGAATTTTAGAACGAGAGAAAAGTGCAAGTGCTGAATTTTCTAAATTAGAGAAAGATTACACTTTATTTGGTAAATTTTAAAATGATTATTTCTTGTTGTGATAACAAAAAAAATTATATGAGTTTTGGGGATCAAAACATTTAAAAGCATGATATTTAATAGATATCCAATGAAGACACATGATCTAGTCCTTGGTTCTAATTTGTTGGCTGAATATGGTCATAACCATGAAAAACACAAGCATCCGAATACCTTTAGTTTTTAAAAATTAGGTCTTTGGTAACTTTTTTAAAATAGTGATTGATAATTCAATACAAGTGTGGGCATCCTTTTTATTAAGTAAAGGGCAGTTTGGAAAGCAATTGATCAAAATTTGAGAGGCATGGAAGCTTGATGAGAAGGGTGAAACTTGTTTCAGAAGCACAAGGTAAAGAAGTAACATGATGAATGCCATGATGAGATAAAATGTATGATAAGTTTTGATATTCATTAATTGCATCCAAATAAATTGGAGAACTTATATTTAATCTTTAAAACTCTTTTAGAGCATTACATATATATTTATGACTCGTTATGATATTTTATGCATATAAAAATATTACATTGAACATATGCATATTTAGTTGACATAAAATTGAAGCATATCATATAAAGTATTTCTTTATATATATTTAAGTTTAAATTTCATAAATTTAGGTTATATTTTATGTTATAGAAGTAGTAAAAACTTTTGAAATGTAACAATATGATTTTACAAGGATATTTTTATTAATCGCGAATAAATTAGTTCTTAGGGGTTAAAATGAAAATAAAAATTTTGTTAAAGCTATTTTTAGGATTTCACTTTTGGACAAGAATAAGTTTTAAATAGGCCAGATATATTATGAGCCCAATTTATTTAGTTTAGACATAAGCCCAAAATCTTCATTTTTCTACACAATTCTACACATTTCTCCATTTATCTACCAAATTCACCATTTCTTCTCTTTCTTCCATCCTTGGTCGCCACTTCCATCCTTGCAAAACAAAAATTTTAGCTTCCAACAGGTCGTAGGAAGATTCATTAGCTTAGCAAAAATCAACCAAAAAAAAAAGCCAAACACCAAGGTTTACTTTGATCTTCACTTAGGTTTCATTGAGGAGAAATTCAAGGGTAAAAATTCCAAGAAGGCATATTTGTGCTTAAAAAAATTTTGGTAAGTTCTTAAACTTTATTTTAAACTTAGAGTCATGTCAAAAGTATGTAGGAAAGATGATTTTAATGTTGATACTAAGAAGCCTAGGTGGTCGAAATTGGTATATATGTGTATGCTTGTGTATTTTTTTTCATATATGCTGAAATCAATGATTTGCTAATTATATCTTAGTATCTAATTGATGTTAAGGGTATGTAATATGGTGATTAAGGTAAAACTTTGATGGTGAAGTATATGTAGCTATTATTGGAATATTTAAATGGTTGAATTTTTGAGAGAAAATTGGAGATGGATTTTGGCATAGAAAATATTGATTTTATGGGTTTAATTGGTGTATTTAATGATAATATTTTCTTTAGATTAAATATTATATGTTCAGTAATAGTTTGAGGAAAATTAAAGCATTTTGTCAATATAAATTATCCTACAACAATTTTATTATTTTTGAGTGAATTTTTGTGTTATGTTAGTATATATTTTGAGTATAAAAATTTATATTAAAAATTTGATATGGTAATAAATATAAAGTATTTTACTTAGGAAAGAACTAATATCTACTGGATTTGTCAAAATAGTATGAATTTTGGTCGGCAATGATTGGTAAAAGCGAATTATTTTATGTAACTTTTGATAATTGAACTTAGTGAGATACGTTCTATAGATTGACATAAGGAAGTTAAGTATTGGTAATATGAAGGTGATACAGTGTTAGTATATTGAATAAAAACTATGACTAAATACCTCAAAAAATGTCAATTAGGAGTATATGCATTCCACTCATTTCATCAAGATCGCATACTTAAAATAAACATAGTATATTAATAGTTTGTATATGAATAAATTTTATATAAATAGTGATAAAATAGTAAGAGGTCCAACTTAGTAAAGAAATTAAATTCGAAAGTTTTAACTCTTCCACAAACTATGAGCAGACAGATATGTTTTTAAATATTTTTCAATGATATGAATTTTAATATTTTATGATTACAAATTTACTTTCAATGTTTTTTTGATAAAATAAGTTTAAATGTTCTATTGTTTTATGAAATTTGAATTTATGAATGTTTTATAAATACAAATTTAAAAATGTTGGAGTAAGAATGGATTTAAAAGAAATTATGATTTTAGAATTGTGTACGTAATTTGTAAATGTATGTTTTGATAAATATGATATGGAAATATACTTATGATTCTATGGTTTATGACTTTGATGTAAGTACCTAATTACGAGTGTGTCTGTATACAAATATTAATATATAATGTATTGACATATACATTTTCCTCCCTTAATAGAGATAGAGTATAAAAGTGGTTAGTTTCTTCTCATCACCTATGAGGGAATAAAGGAGTAGGCATCGGATATGATAAATGTCTAACACCACACTCTTTATTTGGGCTAACGCTAATGAGTTGGTTCAATGAATTGATTTTATATAATTATGTTAAATAACTTATTAGTGGTTTTCAAGGATAATTTTCCAGTGAGCCCAAATTTTGTTGAAATATCCACAGATTTTCATGAGAAATGGCTTTCTATGACTTATTTGAATATGAATAAAAATACTGATATTTTACGAATTATATATTTTAAATTTGATACTCTTACTCTTATAAATTTAATTTTAGTTATTATTAGTCATATATTCACTAAGTTTCATACTCACGTTCATAAAAGGTCATCAGTCTATATTCCCATACGTAGAATTCATGGCTTGCATTTTGTCGGAGATCATACTAAGATTTCAGTATTCTCCATTGATATTTACATATATATTTACTAAAAGGGATCTTGGAGAACTCTTGTGGAGATACTTCGTAATAGAACTTTACATTTGTAAATAATAAATATTTATATTTTTGGTATGTATATATTATGTGAGTTGACTATATGAGATACTAAAAACTTTACACATTTGTGTGAGATACTTGTGGCAGGTATACCTAACGGATATGTGGCGATTATTATATACTTGGATCGATAGATTGGGGCATAACATAATTTGTTTTAAAGGTACATTTAAAAAATTTTTCACCAAATTTTTGAATTTTTTAAAAATTAGAGGAACTTCAAATTTTAATTTCATTAGATAAAACCATGTATATACCATTAAGTAATCAACAAAAATGTTGTAGTACTAGAAATTATCTAAAGAAGAAATTGGTGTATGCCAACCAACATGAGAATATGTTAATTCAAGTGGTTGAGTACAAATCAAAGATGAAATACCAGGTGAGAATTTTTGAGAGTTTGTGACTTTTATTAGATAAGCAAGCGTTATAGTGATAAGAAACAAAATTTGAATTTGGAAGAGAAAATTAAGAGATTTATCTTTTGTTGAATCTTTGTTGATGGATGACCAAATCTTTAATGCCATACATACGGAGAAACAATGTTGTTGGTAGTATAGACAGTCGGTTTTGTGTTTAATGTGGAGGATATTAAATACAGCCACTGATAAACATTCCCTCTGTTAGGGCTTTAGACCGATGATGCCCCCGTGTTGAAATCCTTCATAAGAAACTTGCGAGGAAAAAATTTAATAGGTGTGTTATTTTGTTTGCAAGACTTAGAAATTGAAGCAGTTTTTTTTTTTTTATAAAATAAGGAACACCTAAAACGTCATTGAGCTTAATAATGAATTTAAGAGTAGTGGAACTAATTTGGGGGCTAGAAATGTTATTACCATCCCTAACCATAATATCCTTGTTATCATTGTAGTTTGAATGCATGGAGAGATTCTATAGATCTAAAGTGATATGAAGAGAAGCTCCTAAATCAACCACCCATATACTGTAGTCAGCATTTGATTTATTGGCTTCGTAGTTTGCTTGAGACTAATTTGCTAAGAAATTTAGCTTGGGTCGCAACCTACAATCCTTTGCTAAGTGTTTAAGTTTGATGCAAAGTTGACCAATTAGCTTGGGACGAGCTTGAATTATATTTGGATGCTAAAACTGTTATTGGGAATATGATTAGTTCGGGTTAAAATTCCTAAGAGAAACATTTACAGTCGAGTTATAGAGGTTGCTTCCTTGCAGTGATTGATTTTGATATTGTTAATTGTTGAAATTGCCTTAAGGATTTATTCCTGTGTTTACATATTTTACGATTGAAATTATTTTGCTTAAATTGCCCTTTATTGTTTATCTTCTGATTAAATTGTGTGGTTATGAGTGTGTCTATACTTTTCTTCACTTCATCTCGTTTTATGTAGGTCTCATGAACCAAGAGTTTATCATACGACTCCTCCATGGCCATGGTTGTGTCTCGAGCTCAAATCGTGGCTATTATGTCTCTGAAATCGTCGCTCAATCCATTGAGAATGTTAGCAGCTACTTCCTCATTACTAAGTGGATGGCCAATCATTGTTGATGCAAATATGATACCTTTTAAGGTTTGCACATATTCTAAAATGGAATTGGCTTCTTGTTTGGTTTTTCTTAGAGTTGAGAGCAATGTTAACATTCGAGGACTGGATTTATTTGCAAACGTGGTTTCTAGTGTTGACCAAGCTTTAGCAACAGTTTTACAAGCAATGAGTAATGGGGCTATTGTGCTATTGACTAGCGTTTGAATGGCAAGTAACATAAATGGATCCTCCCGCTTCAAAAGTTAATATGTAGGCTTTGATTCCTCTTCTTCTTCAACATTGGCAATCTTCTGAGGCAAACTTAGACGAGATCCACCAACATTACCCAGTAAGTTATACCCAAAAAGTAAGCTAGTTCCAAAGGCATGATTTCCACCTTTTAAAAGCTTGAAAGAAATTTGGGAAGCAACATTGAGTGAAATAACGGTTGAGGTTTGTGTTTGGTTGTTATTTCAAGGAGTGCCAACTAAAATTTCTGAAGACAAATTAAAGGAGATGTGTTAAAAAGCTGAACTAGGGAGAATAATGAATTGGATCAAGTTTGTTCAGTAACAAACGGTTCATATTATTCCATTCACTTAAGGTGCACAATATATAGACAATACATTGAGTCTGTTGCTAAATTTGAGTAATAATGTAAATGAAAGTTGTACAAAATAAATTAATTAAGAAAGAAGAAAAGGGGGTGATTACTGATATTATGTACTGATATTATTCTTGTAGTTTTTCTGTTAAATTTCATGCCATTGCAACTCCAGCAACCTTCAATGGTACAAGAAACATAAATAATAAAGTTTCCCACACTCTTATAACTTTGGAATATGAAATGCTTGAGAAATTCGAAACTATATGCTCAATATTGGTGCAAAAAAAATGGAGAAAAATTACTGAAACAATTGTGGAGAGAATTAATCCTTACAATTTAATCTAGCACCAAATCTTCAGTAAAGGGAGAATATAACAAAATTTAGATATGAAGAGAGAACAGAATTAGATAGGAGCTTATAATAGAATGATAGAATTTAAGATAGAAAAGTGAGAACAATTCAAGATATTAATTCTTTCTATAACTAGCATGTGCTTTCAAAGGCGAATGATAATTGCCTATCAATTACCACCCAAGTCCTAAACAAGAAGAAACCAAAATCGATTCTAAATAAGTTCAATACACTTATCAAGTAAATGAAATCTAAATCTTTAAAACAAATAATAATCAATAAACATTTATCTGCCATTTCACAGAAAGACATTTCTCTTTTACACTATCAATACATTTAAAAGACTTTATCATTTCAAGAAGAAAACAAACTAGTGCATGCTTTGCTAGCAATTTTAGTTTAAATAGTTATTCAGCCATAATAAAACATTCCTCGTTTCCGGGGATACAACGCCTCTTATCTCGTAATAGCATAGACTACATATTAATACTCCAAAACCCAAAGGCATTGAAGAAAGATAATCATGAATAGGCAAAACCAAGAGTTATTGAATGAATGTAAATACTTAAAGAGTGTATTTCTTCGCGCTGCTACAAGTTAAAATGTGAGAATTCCAAAATGATGATACACATTGAACTTGTGACAGCAACGCAATAATTTATCCATATTTACATCATCTCTAAGAGGATCTCCCATCACATCATTTTCTTTAACAACGTCAGTTGAAACAGTCCACCTATTTAAGATGATTATCCTACTAATCTTGGCAAAGGGACACAAAAACATAGAAAGAGATGGTTCTTAGAAAGTTAAACTATATGAACCTAACCAATTTCTAAGTATGTTTGTAAAATGAGATAGGATCCGAAATGATTTTTTTTAATTCTCTTTCTTGCTTATTGTGCAATAAAATGACTTTAAATAGAATGAAAAAATAACAGCTATGTTATTTTATAGCGTATACATCGTATGATTTAAAATTCAAACGCCTTACAAGTCCAGCTGTCTTGGTTTTGAAAATCTGCGGGCAAGGTGTATATTGCGGAAAGTTTTAAACTATTGAATTAGAGGAGTGATCTTCTGTAGATGAACTGGTTATAGTAACTTGTTCCTCTACATGCTCCCTCAATCGAAGGGGTAAGGAATAGACAGTGAGATTGTCACTCAGAAATAGTGGATTGCTTGTGAGATATGTGGCTTCGATGTTGTCACACCAAATGAATGGAGGGTGCACAACTGTGACATGAAAATCTAAGAGCATTGATTTTATCCACTGAATTTCAACAGCGGCATTTGCAAGAGCCTTCTATTCCGTTTTGGTGCTACTGCGAGCAACATTCGATTGCTGCTTGTAACTTCAGAAAACTAAGTTGTGCCTAGATATACACAATAAGTGCCAACAGAACATCTAACTTCACGATTTTGATGTCCAGTGTGCATCCTAAGTGTCTGAACTTGCAGATTTGGATCAGGTTGGATAAGTAGAGTGTGGAAAATTGTAGCTTTCAAATACCGCAAAATGCATTTATTAGCTTCGCGTATGGCAAATGCAAGCTCAGCCTGAAATTTTAGAAAAATTTGTAATGCATCAGATTTAAGTTGTAAAGTGAAAAGCCATAAAAACTTGATTGAATCATTGCTAATGTAATAACGGGCACCAGTAATAGATAATGTAATTGATTGGCTGTGCTGGTGGTAAAAGAAGTTATCAAATTGACTTCTTCGTCGTTATCGCCTCTCCGAAATCAATTCAATTGGGCAAGCAGACATTCATTTACACTATAAATAGGTATTTTTTCTCACTTCAGTTTTTCTCATCCCATGCAATCCCATTCTATCTCAATTCAATTCTTCTCATTCCCATAATTTTTTAATTTTTCTTAGAATATTACCAAAACTCTATATGAGTGTATTCTCTAAAATATTTAAGAGAATAGTATTGAGTGAGAAGTTGTAAACTAATTTTTCTTAGTGAATTCTTCTACTTTACCTGTGGTTTTTACTCCAATTAATTTAGAAATTTTTCACGTAAATTCTGTATTATTTATTTTTCATCTTCTATTATTATTATTATTAAATGACAAGCACTGTCTTTTAAATATGATGGAAGGTTAAACCTACTACTTTTATTACTGTGATAATATGGTAAACATTGCCTTCTAAATATTGTAGAAGGTCAAATCTCCCATTTACATTATATTTTATTGTTGTGCTTGTATAGTTGTCAATACCACCTGAATTATGGAAGGCTAAACTTCCTACATATATAACAATTATTTTGAATTTCATTGATAGCTGTAGTTAAAAGTTCCTAAAGTATCCTGATAAGTGGTATCAGAATACCAGGTTATTGTACTCATTCAATAAAGTACTATCCAAGTACGTGACATTGTTCACATACAAGTGAAATAGTGAAAGTTGGTTCAAGTAGATCGAGACAATAGTGGCAAAATTTGAAATTTAAAAGTTCAACGGGAGTAATTTTTCATTATAAAAGATGAATATGAAGGCAGTTCTAAGAAAAGATAAGTGTTTGGTGACTATTGCAGATAGATCGACAAATATCACAAATGAGAAGTGGAATGAAATGAATGAAGATGCAATGACTAATCTACACTTAGGATTAGTTGATAAAGTAGTATCAAGCATTGAAGGAAAAAATACGACAAGGGAGATCTAGGATGCTTTTACAAAGTTATATGAGGCAAAATTAATTTACAATAATATTTTTCTTAAGAGGCTCTACACTCTTTGAATATTAGAATTAATGACTGTAACAGAGCACATCAACGCCTTAAAAACTCTATTTTCTCAACTCACAATGATGGGTCATAAAATAGAGGAAAATGAACATGCAAAATTTTTACTTTAAAGTTTACTAGACTTATATGATCAACTCATCATCAATTTGGCAACTCAAAGCACCTACTTCAATAACCTAGTTTTTGACGATATAGTAACTGCTATATTAGAAGAAGAAAACATGCATAAAAATAAAGAAGATAGGGTGGCAAGCTCACAACAAGTGAAGGTTTTACTGGTGACGAGAGAAAGATCAATGGAACATAGCTCTAGTGAGATTTAAAATCATGGTAGATTAAAATCTAAAAGTAAAAATAAAGTTAAATGCTACAGTTATGGCAAAGTTGAGCACATGAAAAAGGAGTGTTGAAAAAATAAAAAGAATGTATAAGCAAATTTAAACTCTCAAGGAAATGTGGCAAGTACTAATGAAAATGGAGAAATTTTATATAGCGAGGCGGTAATAATTACTGAAGGCAGAAAGAAGTTTGTTGATGTTTGGCTCATGGATTCAGCATCAACATGGCACATGACCTCTTAGAGATAATGGTTCTATTAATACAAGCCTATCTCTGAAACAATTGTATTCATGGGAGATGATTATGCCTTAAAGATTACTGATATTGGGACCATTAAATTAAAGATGTATAATGGTGTAACATGTATTATCCAGGAGGTATGACATGTGAAAAACCTCAAGAAAAATTTATTATCTTTAGGACAATTGGATGAATTGGATGTAAAATCCAGATTCAAAATGGGATCATGAAAATTGTAAAAGGCACACTCGTGATCATGAAAGCAAAGAAAATAACTGTAAATTTGTATATGTTATAAAAAAAACACTGCAAAAAGTAGAGGTATTAGTTGTATCAACAATTTTCAGAGAAAAATCAATGATGATATGGCATCGAAAGCTCAGACACATGTTAGAACAAGGTTTGAAGATTCTTTCAGAATAAAACTACTTCTGGTTCTCAAAATGGTGTCTTTACCATTTTGTGAGTAATGTGTTATTAGTAAACAACACAGATTAAAATTCAGCAGATCTAATTTTAGAAGCAAAAAAACATTCTTGAGTTAATTCATTCAGACATTTGGCAAGCATTGGCTATGTCTTTGAGGGGAGCAAAATACTTTTTGTCTTTTATTAATGACTACTCTATGAGATGTTGGGTGTATCCAATAAAAAAATTGTAGATGTGTTTGAAAATTTTAAAATCTTCAAAACACAGGTGGAACTAGAATTTGGAAAAAAGATGAAGTATCTTAAGACTGATAATGGAAGAAAATTCACTAATGATATATTTGATGCATTTTATCAATAAGAAGGTATTAAAAAGCAGTTCACTATAACATACACTCCCCAACAGAATGAAGTGGTAGAGCAAATGAACAAAATTTTGTTAGAAAAAGCGAGAGCAATATTGAAAACTACAAAATTACCAAAATTATTTTGGGCAAAAGCAACCAATACCACTTGTTATTTGATAAACTAGTCACTATCAATGGCAATTAAGTTAAAGACATCGATAGAGATGTGAACTGGTAAGCCAGCTGACAACTCTAAACTTCATACATTTGAAAGTCTTGTGTATGTGATGTATCATTCCCAAGAAATAACGAAATTGGATCCAAAATTCAGTAGATGAATATTCTTGGGATATGCAGATGGAGTAAAGGGGTATCACTTATAAAATCTCACTGCCCACAAACTAACTATCAGTAGGGATGTTATATTTGCAAAAGATAAGTTGTAAAAGAAAAGTGATAATAGCACCAAAAAAGAGGAACCAGATGCTACTACAATTCAAATGGAAGAAAAATCAAAACATGAGGATTTTTCGAAAGTAATACAAAAGCACGAAGAAGGATCTGTTAAAATTACAGTTCCAAAAGTTTGATGATCAACTCGTGAGAAAAGAACACCAACTTGGCAATCAGAATACATTATAGAGGACAATATTAAATGCTATCTTATAACAGAGGATGGATAGCCGTCAACTTTTCAAAAAGCAACAAGTAATTTGGATGTATCTCTGTGGATGACAACAAGGCAAAAGAAAATTGAAGTTTTTCATAAGAACAGGATTTGGGATCTTATGCCACTACTTCATGAAAGAAAGGCTATTGGAAACAAATAAATTTACCAGATCAAGCGAAATAGCGATGATCAAGTGAAGTAATATTACGCAAGATTGATGGTTAAAGGGTATGTTTAGAAAGAAAGAAGGCATCAACTTTAATAAGATTTTTTACTGTTGTTCGACTCATTACAGTTAAAGTAATTTTGGCTATATGTGCTACATTTGACTTACATCTAAATCTACTAGATGTGAAAACTGCATTTCTTCATAGAAAACTTAATGAATAAATTTACATGCTTTAGCTAGAACGTTTTTCAAAAAAAAGAAAAGAAAACTTGGTTTACAGGTTGACTAAATCTCTGTACGGT
The DNA here is from genome assembly GCA_032401905.1 of Swietenia macrophylla. NCBI lineage: Eukaryota > Viridiplantae > Streptophyta > Magnoliopsida > Sapindales > Meliaceae > Swietenia > Swietenia macrophylla. Next base: position 4,143,779 of record CP135565.1, read on the forward strand.
ATCAAGTAAGCGTCAAGGTATTGGTACAAGAAATTTGATTCTTTCATCATTAGCATTAGATACAACATATTATACTCAAACTATTATACGTATTTTAAGAAATTTGATGGAGATTTCATTATTTTACTGTTGTATGTGGATGACATGTTAGTAGTAGGCTCTAATAAAGATCAAGTCCAAGAATTGAAAGCACAGTTAGCTAGGAAATTTGATATAAAGGATTTGGGATCAGCAAATAAAATTTTAGGGATGCATATTCACCGAAACAAAAAAGACAAGAAGATTTAGCTTTCTCAAAAAATTTATTTAAATAAAATTTTATGACGCTTTAATATATAAGATTATAAATCAATCTCTACCCCTTTTCTTTTGAATTACAAATTATCCTCAGTTATATATTCTAATAATGAAGCAAAGAGGATAAAAATATCTCGAGTACCATATGCATCAGCAGTGAAAAGTCTAATATTTGCCATAATATGTATAAGACCGAACATTGCATAAGTCGTAGGAGCAGTTAGTCAATTTATGGTAAATCCTGGCAGAGAGCATTGAAATATATGAAGATGATCTTAAGATACGTCCAAGAGACCTTAGATACTGCATTATGTTACGGAGAATCAGATTTTATTGTTAGAGGCTACGTAGACTCAAATTATGCAAGTGATCTCGATAAAAAAAGATCCATTATGGACTATGTGTTTACATTTATAATAAAAGTTATGAGTTGAGTCTCAAAGCTACAAACTGTACTAACATTGTCTACAATAAAAGCAAAGTACATGGCAGCTACATAAGCATGCAAGGAAGCAATTTGGATTAGAAAACTTTTGAAAGAACTCATGCACAAACAAAAAAAGATGGTTCTATTTTGTGACAGTCAGAGTGCCCTTCACATTGCAAGAAATCCAGCCTTTCATTCTAAAACAAAACACATAAGCATTCAATTTTTTTTATGTACGATAAGTAGTGAAAGATGGAGGTGTAGACATACAGAAGATACACACTAAAGATAATTTGGCAGATGTTTTAACTAAACCAATTAATATTAATAAGTTTAAATGGTGTCGATCTTTCTATAACCTAACAAAAACGTAAGCAGCATAGAATGTCAAGGTAGAAAAAATAATGTGGAGACATGATTAATTCTCAATCAAAGTTTTCAAGTGGAAAAATATAATTGATTGGCTGTGCTGGCGGTAAAAAAGGAAGTCATCAAATTGACTTTCTCATCTTTAGGCGAATGGGTGGCCATTTTCACAATAAATAAGCGTCTTTCCCACTTTAATTTTCTTCATCTCATACAATTCCATTCCATCTTAGTTCAATCCTTCTCCTTCCCATAACTTTTTAATTTTTTTCAAAGTATTATCAAAACTCTGCTTTAATATATTCTTTAAAATATTTGAGAGAGTAATATTGAGTAAAAAGTTATAAACCCACTTTTCATAGTAAATTTTTTTACCTTACCCGTGGTTTTTACTCCAACTAATTTAGAGATTTTTTTACGTAAATTTTATATTATTTATTTTTCATCTTCTGTTATTATTATTGTTGTATGGTAGGCACTACCTCCTGAACATTATGGAAAGTCAAACCTCTCGATTATATTACATTTTATTATTGTACTTGTATGGTTGGCAATGCCACCTAAATTATGGAAGGCTAAGCATTCTACATATATAACAATTATTTTGAATTTCATTGATAATTGCAGTTAAAAGTTCCTAAAGTATCCTAACAATTAAAATGGGAGCAGGCTTCTAAATGTTAAAGTATTATAATTCCAATGGTTTTGAAATAGAAATATGCAAGCTCTCAAAGGGCAAAGCGTGGCTCTTGGCCATTTGACATTCAGAATAAACATAACTAACATCATTGTTGACAATAATGGAAATTGCCTTATGAAAAACAAGAAAATAAGCATGGCCTAAGCGTCTATGCTAAATATTGGTATAAACTCGAACACTAGAAAGAGCTTGTAGCTAAAGACGAGCAAGCGATGCTGAAAAGTTGTAAAGGCCATTACTGAGTGTTCTGTGATACATATTGATCCCAAAGTAATCCTTCACAAGGAAGAAAAAAGCATGAAACGAGGTAATTAGAATTATTTAACTTGATATTGATAAATAGTGACAAATTTGAAAGGAAAAGAAAGGTAAGGGTTTCGGCTACTGTTTTAGAAGTGGATAAGGATGAAGAGGCCATTTGAGACTAGAGTGTAAAGAAAAGATTAGCCCACACACAATCATTAAGGTAAATAGGCTCTACTGTCATGTAAAATGAGAGTTTTTGAAATGATTTTTTTAATTCTATTTCTTGATTATATTTGTGTAATACAACGAGTTTAAATAGAATGTAAATATAATAGCTATCCTATTTTATAACCTATACATCGTATGATTCAAAATTCAAATGCTTTGCAAATGCAGCTATCTTGATTTTGAAACTCTGTAAGCAAGGAGTATATTGTAGAAAGTTTTAAACTCTTGAATTGAAGGAGTGATCTTTTGTAGATGAATAAGTCACAATAACCTTAACCTGTTCTTATACACTTTTAAAAATAAATAAGGCAAGTTATGTCAAGTTTTCAACTTTTCATAACCAAATTTAGAGCAATGTTATTATTAAGCTAAACTAACTCCAAAGAGAGGATACAATCGTTCTTTTAACACTAGTTTTTGAGCCTTAAGAGTTGTAATGTTTGTCTTTTCTACTATAATCATTTAATTCGTGATTAAGAAGAACATCTTCAATCATATCTATTAAACTCGCTAGAATTGATACATATTAATGCAAGCTTGATAGGCTCATTTCATCTTCACTAATTTTTACTAACTATAACATTTCAAAGTGTATTCCATGTTCCCATGTCATAAGAAGTAAAAGGAATTATATCGAATAGACCATAGTTTAAAATATTACGTCTTGAATCTCATTCTTCATAACAATACTAGCCATCTATTTTGTTACAAAATTCAATTATCAGTTATTTAATATCCATATATCCTATAAACTCGCTCTGGTTAAACATCGTTATACCCTAGACAAGGATTTTAAGTAAATAAAAAAATAATAATAATCATCTATCATCAATTAAAAACAGAGAATAAAATGACATTACATAGGCATTATGTACCACAAGTATTTCCCATTTTTTAGAATTATGCAATGAACCTCAATTTTATCAACAAATTTGACCAGTTTACAAACTAGTTGAAGAAGTTGCTTATTTGAGCTGATTTCTTGAGAATGACCTTTTAAAAGAGAATACCTGAAAAAAGTAGTTATTATTTTCTAGTACAAAAATTATTGCAAATTGACATTTAAAGATCGACACTAAAGCATAAAAGGGCAAAAACAGCACAACAGAACATATGGAAGCATGATCAATTAATCATAAAAGCATGATATTTCTTTATCATAAAATATTGAGGGAAAAGCCAATTATGTAACTAGATGAAACCTCTATTTAACTCTCATATCAACTATTCGATCACTGAACCTAATCCATTTGAATATCAACCTCTTTCAGTACTTAGAAATCCAAAACCACAGAACAAATGTGTGTATGGATTCAAGAAAACTATATCTAACATATGGTAAGGTCAAGTAGTGGCCAGGCTAAAATTTCACTAGCATAATGTTCTATAAAAATGTTAGCCTATTTTTTTTCACCATATTATCATATAATAAGAAAATACGACATAAAATCATTTTTTTTCCTTTTGCTATAAGTTGCATCTTTAAAGTATTTTACGTAATCCATAAAACACGTTCTAAGATATTTTCAGATTCCAATGCCTTAGCCTAAATAATATATTCACCACCTGAAGACACAAAGGTAAGAGCCACTGTGAGAAGTATGCAAAATTAGGCAAGTATAATCTAATACACACCACTACTACCAACATGAAGATGACATGGCTTGACAATAACATGTTAATTGAAGATTATGATAAAAGAAAAATCACTACAATCTAAACAAATAAGAATGTAATATATGATAAGGGAGCCACATTGCTTCTTCCTGAAGGGTAGGAAGAAACAAAAATGTAAATAAAGGATAAAATGAAATATACTTTAGGAATAAATATGTAAATAATGACATTAAGATACATAAAAGGTCGAGACTAAAAGTTTATGTATCCAAAGACTAGGAATCAGGACTTTATATATTACTGGCAAGCTTCAATTAGGCATTGGGTATCATTTAAAAACAACTTATTCACAATTATTTCATTTAGTCTATGTGTAAAGACTATAAACTTCATGAAAACTTCATGGTAGGCTAGCTTTCCAATAATTCCAAGGATTGTTTCCTGGATTAAGAAGAAAACAAAAATACATAGCAAATCACACAAAAAGTAATATTTAAAGCAAGTTGAAAAGTGAAAAATTAACTTTACCTATCACACAAAAGGATTTCAAAATGTAAGTAGAAAATGTGGCATATTATAATATGAACAAACTAGGAAAGCATAAAATTTGCTACAAGAATGATGCAAGTTGCATATTCCAACAAAAAAATCAATTAAAGATGCAAGTTGTGCTAACAATAAGTGACATCTTAAGGCTAGAATTAATTACAACTATAACATAGAAGCCAGCTTCATCCAGCGTCATTTTTTTCCCTCTTGTGCATGATATTCTTCTTGATGGATAATTTTTTAAATTTATGGTTTTGGAATGCATGCATGAGGGAATAGAAGAGAGGACATGGGACACCAAGATGATGAATTAACGTGCATCAAAAAAGCTATTGTAGATTATCAATCTCTTATTATAAAGAGAAAAATAATAATATTATAGATCATCAATCATTTTCTAATAACAAAAGCATGAATCAAGTATTTGGATGGTTTTGAGGAAATAGTTGTGTTAAGCAAACTGAAGAACTGATAAGGTGTCTATAAGTTCGTAAAATGCAAAGCAAAGGTTTGTGCAATGCTACATTTGCAAAACTTAAAAAGAACTATGAAGTTTTTACATTGGTAGTCGTATGTAGACTCGCTGTATCAAAAATAACAAGATAAAATTCTTGTTCTAAATTTCCTACAGCTATAAATGTAATATTTGTTCATTTTATTTGAAATTATTGTACAAATATAGCTAAGGTTTTACAAGTATCATAACTTGTGTATATACATCACTAAGACATTGTAAACATCATTCAATCAAGAAATATTAAGACATTTAAAAATCATTCAATCAATAAATATAGAAATTCCTTATTCCTCTTATCAATTTCAAACATTCCTTATTTCTATCTTTGTATGAAAGTAAGGTTCAATCCTTGGACAACATGGTTACATCTCCAGCCTTTATAACTAGTATTGACAACATATGGGAATAGTTTTTTTGAGCAAATTTAGTAATTTGACTTTCTTAATCCCTGTCAAGTTAGACAAGTAAAACTTCTTGATTTGAAAAGCTCAAGTTCTTCCTATAATTCGTGGGAATGATCTTGAAGGTTTCATAGATGGTTCAAAGAAAGCACCAAAGAAATGTAGCACTGTCACTATTAAGAATCAAGCATACTTATGCTAGAGGAAGCAAGATCAACTTTTTTTTAATTGATTTCTCTTAACCATGTTTGAGGTTGTCTAACCGTCTAGAAACCATAGTAATCAGCAGATAAGACGCACTCATCTCAACCATATGCTAGGATCTTGAACCCCAAAACCTAACTCTAATCAATTAAGAAAAAAGGGATTTCCATAAAAAAAAAAATTGCTATAGTAAAATAAAGAGTTTAACAGATGCCTTGACAATTGTTGGAAAGACAATCATTAATGAAGAATTGATAGAATATATTCTTAAAGATTTACGCCAAGAATGTGATGTTTTCATTGTCAACATGACCTCCAAAATGAAGGCTTGTTGATTAAAGATGCATATTGACAACTTGCAACTTTTGAAAGCAAATTTGAAAACCATAATGTGATTGGACACTGAATAGAGAATACAATTTGGTTTCTCATAACACCTTATGTAATTAGAATTAGAAGAAAAACACTAGCAGAAAAGGGTAAAACTTTTCAAATAATAAAGGAAATTTTAGTAGAAAAGAAAGATGGAGAACTGTGTAAGGAAGAACTCAAGCAAAGCTTACCTGCCAAATTTGCAACATGAACATACTACAATGAACTTTTGGCATAAGTTTGTAAAGAATTTAAGCCCAAGAATAGAAGTAACATAAGTCAAACAGTAGTTTTTGTCACAACTCAAGTGATAAGAAGTGAAGGAGAGTGGTATTGAGACAGTAAAGCCACAAACCACATCATCAATAAGCTAAATAACCACTTTTCCTAGTCAAACTACAAAGGTAATGAAATTTTTAGCATTGTTAATGGTGAAAAATTAAAGATATCTTATATTGGCTATTATTTTCTACATGTTGCATTAAAAAAATGAAAAAAAAAACCCACAAAACTTATGAATATATTGTGTTTCCCTAAAATAACCAAAAACATGTGTAGTGTTTCAAAGTTAACCTCAAATAACAACTTAACCATTGAGTTTTGCGGTGATGTATGCCTTGTGAATGACAAAAACAAAAAGTACTGCTGGAAGGAATGGCTAGAAGAATATTTTGTTTAGTTACGTGTCAAGGAAGAATTAAAACATCATCTATAGTTAAAGAAAACTTAGAGTTAAAGTCTTAAAGTCATTGTTTACATGCTGGAATAATGTGTCTAAACTTAGTTTAGGTTTTGAAGTCAAATGCAGAAGAGAAATAAGTGAATAATGTGTCTAGATCTTTGGGGCCTTACACCCTTGAAATCAATAAATGACTATATGTATTATCTCAATATTATGGATGACTTCTTTAGGTACACATGGATATTTTCCTTAAAACAACAATTAAAAATAAAAACAATTATAATCCAATTCATAGAAAGAATTGAAAGGTAACTGAAATCAAAGCGATAACAATTCAAATAGAAAGAATTGAAAAATATCTAAAACCAAAGCAACAACAATTCAAACAAATTAGGGAAGTAAATTCAAGCCTCTTCAATTACATTTAAATAGAAAAGAATCACCTTTAAACACTCACGCCTACACGCATCGCATAAAAATAAAAGAATGAAAAGAAAATTGGGACGCCTCGAAATAAGGGTTAGTGATTTTTAATTAAAAAGTTAAAATTCTAAATAAAATATATCTAATTAGTCATAAATTCAAAAATAAATAATAACCTATTAAAAATATCACAAGATAATATAAACACCTTCTATATTTCTAAACACTTAAATCCTAAATGGTTCAAATAAAATATGCATCATTTTATAATTATGAATTTGATAAATAAAATAAAAGTCAATAATAATATACCTAATATTAAGTAACTGAAAAGTCTACTCAATATATCTTCTAAGTCCTTGAATGTACTATATCTTCTAAGTCCTTGAATGTACTAACTCACTTCTCTTTATTCACGTCAACCTAAAGTCTTACTTAAGAGGAAAAACAAAAAGAGTGAGAAAAATCATAGTGCTCAATACGAATAAATAATTACTTACCTAAGTGTGTTTTACAAAAATCTTGAATGGTTAGTACAAAATGATTCATACCCATTTTCAATAAAATCATCAATTGTAAATTATAGAAAATTTCAAGTTTATACATAATATATAATATACAATCTAAATAAGAACCAATAATTAAATTAAGTCAGTTGAATTAATTATGTGGTCACACACATTAACGATAGTCACAATTGGATTCCAACAATCACCAAATAAGTTGTTATAGTAGAGGTCGTAAACAACATATCTTATGTAAGTTTAGGAACAAGTACTTAAGGATACGCCAACATCATCCTCTTTAATCAATTACGAATAATAATCATTATTTTCATGTCCATATCATTATCAATTAAATATTGGGCAGCATAATAGAATAAAATTGATATGACATCATGCAACTATTCACCAAAATAAAACATTCAATATAAATAACTATTCACGTGCTAATATTGCAAAACATGCAACCCAAATTTTTATAATAAAATATCATAACGACTTAAAATAATTTATTTTTATAGTATAATAATAATAATAATAATAAGAATCATAATCATAAGCATATATGCATATATTCAATTTATTTTAAAAGCTCACCACTAAGATAAGTAATCCAATCTCTATCTCATTCGCCTTGACTTGCATGCTCTTTAAGTTTAAAAATTTGATTAGTCAATCTAATGTTATAGTTTAATATCTCTTGTCAAAATGAGTCCAAAAAATGTCTCTGAGAATACAAATAATGTTCGAAACACCCAAAATATAGCTTGGATCGAATGTTGACTATTGACTAGTCCACTCTATCAATCAATAGTGACAATGGGTGGAATTCTGGTAATTTAAGAAGTAAATCCTAACTTGTATATTTTTTGACTTACTGAGTCCAATAATGATTTGTATATTTTTTTCTAATGTACCTTTTGCCAGAAATCTAGTTGAAAAATTAAAGCTCCTATGACATCAATGAAAAAATTTCAGCAACATTATAGTATAATTCTTCTAATGGTTTTATTCTATTTTTTGATATGGTTTTATTCATATGTTCAATTTTTCAAAGAAAGATCAAAGTAGGCCAAAAAATGGAGTTTAAAAAATTTTAAAATTTAAAATGAAAATTGAACAAGTGTTAAAACTCAAATTAAGGTAAGGTAAACGATAATGGAACACAATATCGAGTAGATCCTATAGTCTAAAAAGGGTTCACATTACTTGCTCAAACTAGATTGTCTTTGAATCAATGGTGGTATGCCTTTAAAATAATTGCAAATCTCATTAATAGAATGCCTTCATTAGTTACATATTCCATATCATCACACTAGAAACTCCTAGGTAAGATTTTTGATTATTCTTTTCCTAAGGTCTTTGGTATGCTTATTATCCCCATCGAAGATCATATGACCAAAACAAGCAATTTCACAACTCCAAATGCATTTTCCTTGGTTATAACTCTGAACACAAAGGGTAAAGTATCTGTAAAATTTGGCAAAAATCTAAATCAAGGTATGTTTAATTTGATGATGACATTCCAACTGGGAGTGATAAGTCATTTAGCTTTAATAAGAAAATACCTTATCATAATAAATAGGATTTTCACACATAATTATTACTCATGACCTATAAATGTCACATTGATCAAACAATAATGGAAGACAGTTATATAACACTTGTCATCTTAAATCTAAATCTTTAAAATCTTCATCGCTCGTACTAGATTTACAAACCAAGAACAAGAATAGTTTTACCTTTAATGTCTTATGTAGCCAAAATTTGATTAACATATACTTGACTTGTATTTGCCACAAGCCAAAATTAATTCTTCTGTCAAATTTTTTCATATCAAACTTTACTAGTTTGATACTTTACTTGATGACATATTTACTTTACCATAAAACTTAACTTTCATATCACTTGTTGGAATCCATAAGTGTCGCACAAGATTCCCTCGAGCAAATAATAACAAAAAGTAATCAACAAAAATATAAACGATTAAAATATTAATCACACAACATAATTATAACTTAAGACTCAAATCAAGTAAATATTATAGCTCTAAGTAAATTTTATACATAAAAATAATTAATTTGTAGTAAATTTTATCTTTAATAAGTATAAAATAAAATGAATTAAGCACAAGTAATTAACATATGTAAAGTGATAATCAATAATAAACACATTACTTAAAATCAAAAATTATGAGTGAGACAAAGCAATATGAAACCACTAGTTTGAACATATGTAACATGATAAAAAAGTTAAACCCAATGCCATTAGGACTTTAAAAAATATAACTTTGTTACTTATCTTCTTTTAATCTCCTTAAATTAGAGAGTGCTTTTTTTATTGCTTTTAACATATTTAATTTAATTTTTTTATTGTGTTTTGTCATTTTTGATCTCATTTCAAATATTCGAATGGGGTATCAGACCTTTCATAAAAAAGGTACATTAGACAACGATCAATTCAATATACTAGATAAAAGTTAATTCAATCACCTTGTCACATTATTCTAACATATGATTGTCTACCCAAACATTATACATATAATCAAACCACACATGTTCACACTAAAATGCATTATGATTAAAAAAATAAGTCATAAATGCGCAACAAATTTGAAAATATGAAAAATAAAAATATGAAATTTACAAACAAAAGACATTAAAAGCGTGTATAATAAAAACTCGAACTTAGTTACTACAAAATATAAGTTAGAGACTAGTTTTCATATGACAATACGGTGAAGAGTCCATATATTAGTCTCATGAACACAAATAAAACAAAGAAAAAAATATTTTTGTGTTTTTATTTTATAGGAAAGAAATATATAAAAAATAAACTCATGCCAAAAGAAAAAACACAAAAAAAAAAAAAAGAAAAAAATATTTTTGTATTTTTTTATTTTACAAAAAACAAGTGCAAGAAAAAAAACTAAAAAAAATAAAAATAAACTTACATTAAGGCATATAAAACAAACATAACAACAATCTGTCATATTATTAAAAGATTGTCCATGGTCAGTAGTAACCTTAATGAAGTAAGTTTATTGCTAATCGTCTTAATTTACTGAGCAAACTCTGCCACTTGACAAGTAAGTCTATCGTGATTAAAGTCAAATTGGAAAATAGTATAGAATTATTTTTTTTTTTCATACCTTCTTTTTCTTCCTAAACTTAAAATAAATTAGCCTTGTCTGACCTTTTTTGCATCATTTATAGCAAATAAGCATAAATCTAGTTGAGAAGCTAATACTACGAGGATTTATATTTTTCTATCCACTAAGGAGTGACTCATAAAATAAGGAGCACATATATCATTAAACTCAGTCTTATCAATCTTAGAAGCAAACTTAGGTTTATATTATTTTATAAGTTCTACAAAAACTTCACTCTCAATTGTTAGAGGAATTTAAACAAATCAGTACATATGCATAGTAAAAATATATAAAATAAATAGCCTACTTTCTAAGATCTATACAACAAACCCTAGTATCATCATATGTATATAATTTAATACTACAAATATGTACCTATATACGTGTAATTCGACAATTTTTATCAACCCACAAACACAGATCAATTGCCTCTGCATCTCTATAGTATCCACACAATCAAAAATCTAATTAGAGTGTTAACTCATATGACTTGAGTGTATGATTTTTTTTTTTATTTGCATTATTCTCTTCACAAGAGCAAAAATGCAAAACAAACCCTAAACAAACATTTAAAAACATAAATATCACATATTTATAATACTATTATCACGCTCCAAAATTAAAGTTCGTAAATTATAGTTTAATAGAGTAATTTGAAGTAAAAAATGAGGCTGAGGATATTTTGATAGAATTTCCATTATACATGGGCAGTATTAATATAAACCTGTAAGTATTAAACTTTTATAACATTTTTAATATTTCTCATAAAATTTCAAACTACTACCACAATAAAATCTATCACATAAGAACTTAAAACATTTATTTAGCCAAATATGACCAGTTTTTTTACAGTGTTTTGGCAAATACGATATACACGGTAAAATATCTCTCCAAAATATATTTAACAAAAGAACACAATTTCTTCTAAGTTCACATATTTTTAACTGCCATATTCTTCTTAACACCTTTATGATATCTATATGTTGCCCTTATTTCCGCTCTAATACTGCCTGCTCCTAGTTTTTTAAGATTTTTAACAAGAACTTTGCCCAACAGACACTGCTCACTCTGATTGACACATGTCTACTTATCATATTTAGTCATCGCCACACTATATGACCAAATAACAAAATAACACCATAAGATATAAGTCTATAAGGTATAAAGAATAATAATTAAAGGTCTAAAGTAGTACAACTATTATCTATTCATATTAAAATGTCTACTAAATTTATAACCTAAACTCTGATATCAAGTTGTCACGTCTCCAAAATTAGAATTTGTAAATTAAGGTTTAATGGAATAATTTAAAGCAAAAGAATAAAACTGTGGATATTTTAACAGAATTTTCACTATACATGGGCAATATCAATATAAGCCTACTAATATTAAAATTTTATAATACTTCTAATATTTCTCATAAAATTTTAAACTATTACTACAACAAAATCTATCACATTAAAACTTAATACATTTATTTAACTAAATATGAACAGTCTTCTTATAATATTCTAATAAATACGATATACACTGTAAAATATCTCTCCAAAATATATCTAATAAAAAGACACAATTTTATTCTGGTTCACCTATTTTTGACTGCTTTAAAAAAACCTAAAAAGTAATGTGTGAGACAAAGCATTCCCATATAAGTGAAGTTTTTTAAATAAATTTAATAATAATTATACTTCCAATTAATCATGTCAAAATAAACATAAGTGAAAAAAAAATAAATATAACTGATGATAATGAAATAATAATATAATTTAATCATCATTATGTGTAATGCATAATTTTCAAAAAATATACAACCTGCATACTTTAGGGGTTTCATACTCAAGGATCACCGCTCATAATTTTCAGTTTACGGACTTTCATCGTGAGATTGAAATCATGTCTATAGTCACCGATCTAAACAAAAGGCCATACATAATTTTATGATCCAATTAATACACAGTAATAATAAAATAATTTATTCATTATTTTATAACATTATAAACACCAGAATTATAATTTAATAATAATAATATTGTTAAATTTTTGAACAATTTATACAAAATAAGACAGAACAATAATCATGTCATTAAAAGATAATTTTTCATAAAAATTTTAATATAAAACCTTATTTTTAAATTTTAAAATACTAAAATACTCAATTATATGTGAATTATTTACCTAAATCAAAATATGTCTGTTCCTTTATACCTTCTCTATAATTTATAGTATCTCCCTATTATCACTTAGTATTACTTTTCAAATCAATACATAATTGTTAAAATGACTTACAATTTATATTGTTTATAATAAAATATAAATAAATTTTTAACTTAAAATCAAACTAACGTTTGGTCTAAAAATTTTTAAATTTTGAATTTCTAAAATATTATTAATGATAAATTACAAAAAGGAACCTATAATATTGATAATTATAAAAATATTTCAAAAATATTTACATTCAATACTCACAATTTTTAAAATTTATTAACTTATTCTAAAATTATAAAAAATTTTATTTTAACCCCAAAATTATTAACTATTTGCATATAAAACTTTTAATTTATAAAATAAAATAAAATTATTACAATTTTTATAATTTTACCCTCAATCAAAATTTTATAATTTTTCATCTAATTTTTCAATAATTCCTGAAAAATCTACTGATTAAACTACCAAATTTAACCTAAAATCTATTAATATAGTTCAAAAATTCAAAATAGTAATAATTTTAACTATTAAACTATCAAAATAAAATTTATCTATTTTTTTAATTTTTAACAAGTTGTACACCAAAACAACAATTTTTTTCTCAAAATAAAGAAAAATGAAATTGTCACCTTCAATTTCTTACCTTTCTTCTTCTATTCTTCTTCTTATCCTTCTTATTTTTCTTTTCTTTTCTCTCTCTTTCTTTCTTTCTTTTTCTTCCCTTCCTCTCTTCTTTTCTTTCTCCTTCTCTCTTCTTGGGCATTCTAAACTTTTCTTCTCAAAATTTTCTCACTTTGTCCACACACACACACAAAAAAAAAATAAAAAGTTATATGGGCCAAAAGTTAAGGGATTTAAGCTTGATTTTCTTTTTTCTTTTGAGCTCAGGTGTAACTTTTTTAGTTCTTTAATTTTTAGTCTAATTTTTATATAATAGGTTTAATCAAAATTAATACTCAAATAGTTTAATAAATTCTAAACTCATTTAAAATTTTATATATATATATATATATTATTCCCGATCTTAATGTGCAACAAGATTCTCATTAAGTCAGTAGTAATATTAAATTTAGTTTTAGTATTACAAATAATGAGAAGTATTTAACAAAATATCATATTACTCAATTAATGAAAATATTAGTGCTTTGACATTATTTTATCCATAATTAATGTTATCATGTAATTTAATTATTTATCATAGATATTTTAATTGAACATGATGTAAGAAATGTGTCATCTTGTATGGTTTAATTATATATTTTTTGATATCTTAAATAGATTTATTCTATCAAATGAAATCAATATCACATATTAACTTATTTGAGTATGACCATGCATTTTTGAAAGTCTCACTTAATCAAAAAGTTCAAGATATCACTCTCATTATATAAGAGGGACAAATCATATCTTAATCATACACATCCCTCTATACGAGTTATGATATATTTGATTATTTTTTTTATAGTCTATCTTGTTATAGATTATATTTAAAAATATTAAAATATATCATTCTCTATGTTGGGAACCATAGTAATCTCAAATCCAAAAATCATATACATTATTGTTACTATAAGAATCACTTATAATACTTATAACACTTATGTAATGATTCATGTGGTGTTCTCATGACGGGTCGGTCTAATACATTAGTTTATTAACTTGTACTTATGTGTTGACTTGATATCTCATATCATAACACACATATATTATTATTAGTCAGTACACATACTAGTTTTAATGCATTATTATTATCTTATTCACAACAATACTAGACTAGAAATATTTAAAACTAGTATCCTACTAATTAAATTTGTTATTATAATAGCATTATTATATTTATTAAATATACAGATATGTAATAATGAAATAATTAAATTATATATATAAATCAAAATGTCATGATATAAATGTGTCAAATATTAAAAATACTGTTGAATTGAGGACATATATCAATAGGAACAAGCTGAATTTTAAAGGTGAAAGTATCATTATGGTTGGCTATAGAAAAACCTAACCTTCTCATCTAATTTCTTAGTGCCACTTGAGAATTTAGTAACTTATGATTTAACATCTTTCAACTCATAAGCTAAAATCTCAGTTTCACTCTTTAACACTCTATTTTTTTTCTTTCAAATTAGATATTAACTCAACTTGTTTTCTTAATTTGACTATAAAATCCTACTTCTTAAGTATAATAAAATTAAGTTTTTTCAAAATAACTTTGCTCACCATTTTAAGTTTCAGGTTTTCTCTATAAAATTACTCAAATACACTATGAATATCTTCTTCATCATCTAAATCATCCTCTTGCGAGTCAACATACTCATTTTTTATAGAGAAATTAAAAGTCACAACATCAATTTCATCAAAAGATGACTTATTACTTCTATCTTCACTAGTGTCATTATTATTATAAGAGATATTCATGACCTTCTTAAAGTTAGAACACTCAAAGTTTATGTGTCTAAACTTATTTTACTTATGACATTGAAATTTTTTATTATTTTTTTAAAATTTTTTAATTTTTATTAGAATCTCTTTTTTTATATCTCAAAAATTTTCTAAACGTTTTTACAAATAAGCTCAGCATTCAATGATTCATCATTAAATTTTATTTTAACTTTTTCCTTAATAGACTTGAAAGCCATGGACTTAAACTTCTTCAACTTAAGAAAACTTAATTCATAAGCTTAAAGGGAACTTATTAATTCTTCCATCTTGGCTCAATCCGGATCTTACTTTCCTCTATACCAATGATTTTAGGATAAAATCTTTTAGGCAAATTTCTAAAAACTTTCTTAAACACTCAACTTTTAGGAATCTTTTTGCCTAAGTTAAAGCTCGAACTTACTTTATCATTCAATTCAACATAGAACATATTAAATGTTTCATCATCTTTCATTTTAATCTCTTTAAACTTAAAAGTTCGCATTTGAAACTTAAAGTTTTTAATAGATTTCGTACTTTGTGGATAGTTTTAAAAATATCTTACATATCTTTAACAGTCTCATACATAAATATTCTTCTTAACTCTTTAGAATGAACAGACATAAAAATCACATTCCTAACTTTATTATTCCTATTAGACTCAACTAACTCATCTTTAGTCTATTGATTAAAATCTTTAGAACTAGTGACTTATCAACTATGACCATAGAATGACTACTAAGTTTTCACATATGACATTTGTACTCTCTTATCTATAAACTAAAGAAAAGTTTTCATCCTAATTTTTCAACATGGATAGTTATTCTTATCAAAATAAGGAAGAACCAACAAATTTTAAGGTCTATACTCTATCTAGATATAACTAAGGTTAATGATTAAGAATATACTCTAATATTAATTCAAAAACTTATATTTAGACTCTAGAACACTTGAGAGGAGATGAAAGGTGTTTTATATATTAAAAAAATTAAATTATCAATAAATTAAAATATGTCAAAACTTGTTGATTCTAGATTAATAAATCTCAGATAATTCAATAACATAAGGCCACAACTATAAGCAAAATCCAAAGTAATAACAAAAATAAATAAAAGAGATAATAATTTATTAATAAAGAAAAAAAGTATGAAGAACTTTTCATAAAATAAAAATTTTCTAAGCCTGTAATAAGAGTTATTAAAATAATTTACTAATAAAAAAGAATTTATAAATTGTGATTTATTATAAAACACCTAATCTTAGGTAACTCAACCTGAGCAATTTCATTTTTAAAATTTTGACATTTGTGGCTTGTATGCAATTTAGTTTGGTGAGGGTAATTTTCAGTCTCTGACGACATTTTCTTGGGGTTTTTTTTTTCTCGTAATGGTCCAAAATTGGAAATTGAAGCTCATTCATAATTATAACCCTACTTAAAATATTTGCATGATCTTAATCAAAATGTGTATTTTGAATAAAAATATTCCAAAGTTAATATTGTGTTGAAGTAAAATGAGAACGAAAATATCCAGAAGTTACTATTGTGTTGATTTGTTGAAGTAAGTTGAGAAAGAAAGAGAAAGAGGTGGAAAGAAACCAAGAAAAAAATTTAAATAAACAAATCAAACCAATTTCTTTATTTTTTAATCAAATGTCTTAATTTAAATAAATTGATTGAAAAAATATTGTTGCATTTAGTTTGTAAAATTCTCAAGATTTTATTTTTATTTTTGTTAAATTATTATATTTAATTTTTGACTTTTTTTTTTCTTTTTCAGTATTCAAGTAATGTGATGTTAGTAAACTATTATTGATACTTGGTTTTGGTAAAAATGCATGAATTGCGAAATAGAATACAAATCTGGCAAGAAATGGAATAAATTCACAATGTTAAAGATGAATGCATATTCACTCAATGAATGCCAAAATTCTCAGTTTTAATGATGTTAAGGGAATATAGTGTGCATTATCATTTCCCCTCGTCAAATTCTTTAAGAGAAGATCTTAAGGCACTAAATTTTCTTGATATTTTTTTAATAAATTTCAAATAATTCAATAACACAAGGCCACAACTACAAGCAAAATCCAATGTAATAACAAAAGTAAATAAAAGAGATAATAATTTATTAATAAAGAAAAACTTTATGAAGAACTTTTCACAAAATAAGAATTTTCTAGGCTTGTAACAAGGGCTATTAAAATAATTTACTAATAAAAAAGAATTTATAAATTGTAATTTATTATAAAACTCTTGTAACTTAATGTAACTCACACTGAGCAATTTCATTTTTAAAATTTTGAAATCTTTTTTTTTCAATAATATTCTTAAATGATATATTCTTAAAATTAAAACCTCTAGCCACCAACAGCAATCAGAACTATAAAACTTTTTAATTAAATTTCATGTATGAAAATATAGTGAATGGACTCAAAGATATTTTCTTTACTTAAAAAAAAAAAAAAGACTCAAAAACATAAAAGGCCATCACACTCCCTTAACTTAATTTTTTTTAAAAAAAAATTACTATTCATAATACTATGCTTGAGCACCAGGCTATTTTGACTTGGTAGCAGGACATTGTTCACATACTATTAATGAGCCAATGTTCACATGTCATTATTTGTGAGCATTATTCACTACTCGAGCAAGTTATGGGCGCGAACTAGCCAAGTTTATCACAATTTTAATCACTTGAGCTTTGTTCAAGTCAAAAATTAGCCTCAAGATATTGTTCATCATAATTAACACACCGGTAATGTTCATTTGCTTGAGCAAGATATTAACAGTATTTTGGCATCAAAATTCTGAATATTGTACACTATTTATCAAACTCAATTATTTTGGCACAAAATGAAATAATATAAAATATGAACATAAGAAAATTTCATAAAGGTTTAACATATAAACTGTCATTAAAAAAAAAAGAGTTCTCTATCCTAACACAAATCCATAATTATTCATTAAGCAGTGAAATAAGTAATAAATAATTTTATAATTTTTAAAAATATATCATTAAAATTTTGGTCGATCCATTTGCATAATCACCTTCAATATTAGAACATTTGTTCATGGATATAACATGTAATTTAAAAATATAATCTATTTTAGTGAACTTAAATCAAAATTTTTTTAATTTATACAAATATTTAAGAGATGGATCTTTTTCAATGTCTATTAAATATTGAATTCAAATGATATACTTCGGTGGGGGCAAGTTTATGGTTGTGCTAAGGTGGCTGCTCGTAGTTTAGAAATTTAATATAGAAGTTAAAGAGCCCAATAAGAAGCAAGAACTAGAACACAGTACACAACAAAGCATTAGCCATTTATGGTAACATTGGAAGCATTGGGTGGTAAGACTAGGTTCAAAATTAAAACATGCTTTGTCAACCAAAAGAGAATAACGAATTTTTTTTATTTTTAGAATGGCTCAAAGTTGAGGGTCATTCATAATTATAGTCTAAATAAAAAATTTTATTATAACCTTTGTCAAAATATAAATTTTGGACAAAAATACCCCAGAGCTAAAATTTGCATTTCCTCTCAAAAACACACATTGCAAAGCAAAATAAAAGAAATAAACTTAAATTAGGATTTTTGATTGATTTTGTGCTAAACTTAATAGCATTATGAATAACGATGATCAAAACCTAAATAACCAATGATGGAGGTGATGATGACGTTGACAAAATTATATTATTAATAAAAGGGATTCTTAGTATTCTAGTTCTAAAAAAATCAAAGTCTTTTTGTAATTGTGTTGATTTAGTTTTACATGATGTATGTAAGAGGCTTAGAAATCAATGTAAACTAGTTTTTAGGCATGATTACTAGATTTGGGCATGTTTGGATGATTTATGAGTGTTAATTGCAACGAGGAAAATGAAGAACAATGATTTCCGTGAAGAATTCTCTGTGTTAACTAGAATCTCTTACAAAATGCATAGAAAAAATATAATTTATTATTGAAATTTCTCAATAAATTTTATCAAAAGATTCTAGTTAATTTTGATATTTCTTTGATAATTTTTGTTGAAAAATTTTGTTAAATTTGATATTCCCTCAATGAATTTCATCAAGAGAATATGAAAATATTCCTAATTTTATTAACAATTTAAAAAAATATCAAGAAAATTTAGTGCATTAAGATCTTCTCTTAACGAATTTTACGATGGGAGATAGTAATGCACACTATATTCCCTTAATATCGTTAAAACTGAGAATTTTGGCATTCATTGAGTGAATATACATTCATTTTTAACATTGTGAATTTATTCTATTTCTTACTAGATTTGTATTATATTTCGCAGTTCATGCATTTTTACCAAAACCAAGTATCAATAATAGTTTACTAACATCACATTACTTGAATACTAAAAAGGAAAAAAAAAAGTCAAAAATTAAATATAATAATTTAACAAAAATAAAAATAAAATCTTGGGAATTTTACAAACTAAATGCAACAATATTTTTTCAATCAATTTATTTAAATTAAGACATTTGATTAAAAAATAAAGAAATTGGTTTGATTTGTTTATTTAAATTTTTTTTTTCTTTCCACCTCCTCCTTTTTCTTTCTCAATTTACTTCAACAAATCAACACAATATTAACTCCCGGATATTTTCGTTCTCATTTTACTTCAATACAATATTAACTCTAAAATATTTTTATTCAAAATACACATTTTGATAAAGATCATGCAAATATTTTAAGTGGGGATATAATTATGAATGAGCTTCAATTTCCAATTTTGGACCATTACGTGGAAAAAAAAAAAAACCCAAAGAAAATGTCGTCAGAGACTGAAAATTACCCTCACCAAACTAAATTGCATACAAGCCCCAAATGTCAACTGTCAACTACTTTTTCTACTGATCTCTTCTCTTATTAAAAAATAAATATTAATTCAAATTTTTAACAATATCCGAAGCTTAAAAAAGTAACCAATAGTTTTATCACTTAAATGCCAGTGGATACAGATGCACTTCCATGAGCAGAGCTGGCAAGCAAACATGGCCTTAGATCCAACACCTAATATCCTTCAATTCGCTGTTCAATCTCCGTTCAAGTCAGTTCATTACCTTATCTTTGGTTCGTCCTGGCCTTGTTCGCAGATCCCTTCGTGCAAAGTGAAGAGTTTGACGGTGAAGGTATCGTCCAAAGTGAAGTGTTTGACGAAGTCGACGGGGGAGGATCGGTTGAGCGAACCGGAAGTGGTTGATGCTGACGACGTCAATGTAGTGAGGGAGGATGCGAAGACGCAGCATCCGCGGAGGACTGTTACCTCGTCCAGTGATTCTTTGTCTCTTGGAATTCGAGAGCCGGTTTATGAGGTTTGTTTCTCTAGCTTAAATTTTGGTCATTTGAAGTTATTAATGCTGTCCTTGGGGTGCTATATCGCTTTTTTGTCTGTATAATTAAAAAGTGCTTCATGCAAAATCACATGAAAGAACTTTCTGAAAAAGTATTCATCAATTGCTTCTTCAGAAATCTTTTAAGTGTTTTTACCCTAACAATCAGTTTTCATGAAAATACCTACCATTTGTTTCCCCGAATATCACTCCCAAGTGTTTCTTTTTTTTCTTTTTTTTTCTTTTTTGCTAACGTGAAAAGGATTTATTGAATTGAAATACTTCAAAATTGATTAGTGCTTTTGGCTTTTGTCAGTGCCCAAAGGAGCAGCTTGGATGCACTATTGTTGTGTTCAGCTTAAGTAGATAACATAGTTATTTAAGGATAAATAATGCATGGAATGTTTTTTCAGAAGCACTTGACATGTGCTCTTTTATAAAGTATTTTAAGAGTACAAAAACTCTTTAATTGTTATCTTAAATTTTTTATTTATAGAGAAACATTGGGCGGATGCCTCTTGGAAAAAAGAAGCTTTTGCAGAAAATATTTTAATTCAAAAGTACAAAAGATTTTCCATGGCCGTAAACTAGGGGAAAATGATGATATTATGATTCTTGATAAAAGTAAGGTGCAAGAGAAATTAGGATGCGGTTGTTAATTTAACTATTTGACCAGTTTACTTTTGTTTCACAACACAAATAATAAAAATGAGATGGGGAGTGACTTGCCCAACATGATCCTCATAGTCAAGCAAATTAATTAAGAGTTTTGCTTTTGTTCAGGTAGTTATTCTTTTGGTTTTGAGCTGCACATAGAAGGAATTTTTTTTTTTTTTCTAAAAAGGTGACTAACATTGAATGGTTGTTTTTTGGCCTTTCACTAATTGAAAGGTAGTGGAAGTGAAGTCAAACGGGATGGTGTCTACAAAGAAGATAAACAGACGTCAGTTGATGAAGTCAAGCGGTGAGCAAATTATTCCGAGAAAGGTTTCTTGCTTTTTTTTCTGTTTGGTTTGTTAATTTAGTTGTTAAGGTAAATGTTAGTATAAGCATCAAATATGTGAAACGTTTTTTTTTTTTAAATCACGTAACCTGAAAGAGTAATGTGCTTGGGTTTGTGTGTGTGCATGTGAGTTAAAAATTTATTTTACCTGATCCTCAATGATCTGTTTTCCCATTATCAGGTCTCCGTCCAAGAGATATCCGCAGCATTGATCCATCATTGTTTATGACAAATTCCATGCCATCCTTGCTGGTATTACGCCAACTTGGCTCCATTATCAGTGAAAGTTCGTGACTTGTTAATTTTTTTTCTTTCTTTTTGTGTTTTAGTACTTGGATGTAGACGTGGTGTGCCTTTTGAGAAGAGTACTAATACTTTGTGTTGCCCCTTTCAAGTTCCCCAACTAAAACAAAATTGTTAGCTAGAGCTCGGACTTTGGATGCAGTAACCAGGCTTTTTACATTTTTATAATCGTACCTTTCTGTTTAAAATCTACTTTTCAGTTCTGTGGTTTGTGGCTGGTTTACAATTTTATTAAGTGGTTCATATCATAGGTTCGTGAGCATGCCATTCTGCTAAATTTGGGCTCACTGCGAGCAATAGCAATGCAAGAGCGAGTTCTTATATTTGATTATAATCGGTAATCTTCATCTCCTTGAGTAGTGCAAACATCTCATTGTTTTATTGCCCTATTTAGTTCTTAAAAGTTTAGAGTGAACTTGCATTACTGAACTTGGTGTTTTTTCATCATTTTTAGTAAAGGAGGAAAAGCTTTTATAGACACATTGTTGTCTCGATTGAATCCCAAAAACATGAATGGCGGGCCATGTATGCCATTTATGATTGAGGTAAGTTTGTCGTCCTGAATCTCTGTTTTCACATTAGAAATCATGAATTTTATGGGCATAGTTTCTTAAGCGAATCTAGAATTTTTACATGAAAAGGCTATGTTCTCTTCAAAATCAACTTCAATGATAACTATTTAGATCTAAGCCTAATAAGATGCATCCTGCAATTCTTTACCTTTTTTCTTTTTGACAGAGGCATACAGAATTAGACATGATAAAATCAAGTTTTGGAAGGATAAACTTTTACAGGATTGTCTTTTCCATTGCCAATCATGAACTCCTACATTTCACTCTTTTAGATACACTTGATAACATGTCAGCTATCACCTTCCACGACAAATTTGAAGCTAGCACTGGTTTTTGTTTGCTGTACCTGTTCCAAAGAGGCCTTACCAAACAAATACTTCATATATTTGTTGTCATGGGAACTAACTTACAATTCATACTTGCAGTTCATTTCTGTTTCTAGTATATTGTATGCACTTGTGTCACACCATTGATTTTCCTCTATCCTGAGATTTCTTTGAATTCTTGGCTCTATGCTTCAGGTTGCTGAAGCAGCATTACTTTCAAGAGTACAGCGTTTGGAGCAGAGACTAATGCATTTAGAACCTCGTGTGAGTATGGGAACATAGTGAGTATTTTCGTTTTTCTATTTCTGTCTTTGCTTTTAGGTTTATCAATATTTGTTATAAAAGTTAGTAGTTCTTGAACTGAAGCTGCAAATTGCCCTTATCTTGGACATTGTTCAGTGTCTTGTTCCTTTCAGCACAATATCTGCCTCAAAACAGTATTCTAGAGGATCTATTGGGATTTTGAAAATTGCATTTAAGGAATAGTTCTTCCTATAATTGCTTGAGAATTGTGAATGCATCAATGAGAAAAACATGTGGATCCAGTTATGTATTAATATACCTTCTTTTTTAAGGAAAAGGCTTCTAATCATCAAATGAATTTGGTGGTGCAACAATCGTTAGCTATTTTCAATATAAACCTCCATCTCTCTCTCTCTCTCTCTCTCTCTCTCTCTCTATGTGCATGTGTTTGGCGTAAATTAACTAAGGCAACAGTATGAATGAATTCATTTATGTGGCTAACAGTTGAAACGCATGCTTTGGCTACTGATTTTGTTCCAAAATTCACTCACATTCTAGAAAGGCACGAAGATTAGGAAAAATAATTCAAAGTTGAACTACCAAATTAGAATTAGTTACATTAAAAATAAACAACCTGAATGCGTGTCTTTTCAATTTAAAAGCTTGAATTTTATGGTTTTTGTGAATCACATTCATTGAAACTCCATTTATTGAAACATTGTAATATCCAAAATAATAGATTCAAATGCTCAATATTGGAAAAGTTCTTCAGTGATTGGCTGGACAAAGGTGTATCTATCCCACTGAAGATCAATACATTGTTATGATTCTTTTTGTTTCAACTCAAATATGATCTTGGATAAGCTTGATCCGCTTCCATGAACTTGATTGGTTTATTCCGCTGTCATTCCTGTTTGCAGTTATTCTATAGTTAAAGAAATAAATTCCTCCATTCTATATCAGTAAATGTTTATTAACTAATCATTTCTTCTGGTTTAGTCTCTTACTCGTGATTATATGGTTTTATAGTGTATGCTAATTTCTGATCTTACAACATATTTTCATTCATTGTAGTTATTACTTTATTCTTTCCCTCAGGTTCAAGCTCTGCTTGAGGTTTTGCCCAACCGATTGACTGCTGATGTGTTGGAGCAACTTCGTATTAGCAAGCAAACCTTGGTATACATAATAGAATTAACTGTGCAAATAACTTAATTTGCAATATGAAGCAAAATGTCTTTAGTTATTGTTTTCATTTTAGGTTGAATTGAGTTCAAGGGCAGGGGCTCTTCGGCAAATGCTTCTTGATCTTTTGGAGGACCCACATGAAATACGCCACATTTGTATTATGGGTAGAAACTGCTCGCTCAGGAAAGGAAATGATGAAGTGGAATGCTCTGTTCCCCTGGATAAGCAGATTGCTGAGGGTATGTTCTGCAAAGGTTTTTTTGTTCCTTATATTCATTACTTTCTATGTCCAAATGCAATACGATTCATTAATGTGGTATTGTAATTCATTTGAGCTTTTATTTTCAGAAGAGGAAGAAGAAATCGAGATGCTCTTGGAAAACTATCTTCAAAGGTTACTGCTTGGTCTCATTCCACTGCATGAGAAGAATATTTATTTTGTGCGTAACTTGCAACTATAGTTAGGATAAGTTGCTCTCATCTTTTTAGGGTCCTCAAGTAC
Source organism: Swietenia macrophylla (assembly GCA_032401905.1). Taxonomy (NCBI): domain Eukaryota; kingdom Viridiplantae; phylum Streptophyta; class Magnoliopsida; order Sapindales; family Meliaceae; genus Swietenia; species Swietenia macrophylla. The sequence continues at coordinate 4,168,584 of CP135565.1, forward strand.
AAATCTGCAACTAAAAAGTTAATTAATGGCCATTTTTAAAGCCTATTTGCTATATTGCTAAATTTTAACTCCCAATTTCATGAAGTTTCTACATTGCTTCTCTATATCAATCATGTGTATATGGTTAACAAAATTGATGGAAATTTTTGAAATGGGGATAGAGCATTTATGGAAACAATGTACTTGGGAATCCAGGATTTAGAATGACTGGTGCTTCATAATTTCTATTCTACTTACGGGTACAACTGATAATGAAATGTTTCATTCAAAACTTATGTTATGCACAAGAGAGAAGAAAGAGTAATATTACTGGACTCTTATAAGCTGCTAGGTGCCAACACTGCTAGAGTTTATTTATCTACAACAAATTCAACATTTATAGATGTGGATTGTGAGGTGCACTTATTGTTGTTGTTGAGTTGACAAATGAATAGTATCCAACAAATTTGCTAAGGAAATTAAAATATTTTTTGGTTAAACAAAATACATGTGATGAGTGAAGAGAATAATGAAAGTTTGGATTTTCTTTTTCATTTTTTAGTTAAGAGAGAACAAAATGCCATTGATGATGTAGCAGACAAGCAGTCTGAAGTCTCAATTCAGAAACAACAATTTGGAGCGTTAAACATTAAGATGAAGCATTCATTGAATGGTAGAATTTACAATTTAGTGTGTCCTGGAAACATGTGTAGTCAAAAAATTTTCTCTATAGTATCATGAAAAGTATCACACTGAATAGTAAGAATGTCCAAAATCATTATTATTAGCTGATGTTCAATGCAATTGGCACATGGATTTTGAGAAATTTTTCTTCAAATAACAGAAATATAGAAAGAAAGCTTAATTTAAAAGTTATAAAAAAACAGTATCGCTTCTGAAAGAATCCTGGAAAATTTTAGATGTTGGAGATAGCATCTGAGTCATTGCTGGGACAATGGACTCATGACAGATCATGCACTTTTCCTGTAGGTTTTGTCCTTTTACTGTTATTTAATAATACGTAATTTTTCTTCCAGTATAAAAGATGGAATAATAAGCAATCCCTTCTAGGATATTAGAATTTTGGTCATTTTGTCTTAATTGCGCAATTCTGAAAGTAGTCAGGGAAGAAGAATGAAATGGAACCCTGCCTCTAGAAAAGAAACCCAAACATGTAGATTAGGTTTTAGGTTCTTGTGCAACTGTTAGTTATGTTTCCGCTTTGAATAGGAACTATGTCAATGTTATTAACCAATGAAACTTTGCTGGTGGCACTAACCTGTTTTTTCTAACTTGTCATTCTAAGATGTTGAAAAGTTAGCAATTAGGTGAGCTCTTTGTTTTGTACCTTCAAGAAACTTACAATTTCAACAAGAAAGTATTTCTTACTGTTAAATTTTCTTCAACATAAATAATAGGTAAAGTTTGCTGGCATTTTGAGTTTGCTTGTCACACTGATATGATAACAGCAAAAGGTGTTATTTGTTGGTTACATTATGTTGTCAATCATATAGAAGCTAACCACACTGCTTTATATCATTTACAGATGTGAATCTTGTCATGGACAGTCAGAAAGGCTTCTTGATTCTGCAAAAGAAATGGAAGATTCTATTGCTGTAAATTTGAGGTCTGGATGATGTTTTGAGTTTTTTCATTTGTTAGCTTTATGATTTCTGTTTTAGATGTGTTCTCAAACAATATTATGCAATCAATTTGAAAGTTTGTCTTAATATGCTTAAAACACAAAGCTCCGGACTTTTCCTGCTCCAAGGCATGGTCTTGTTAGCTTTGAGGTTCTCAAGTAAAGATGAAATCTAGTAGAAAGCATCCTGCATTTGAAAAAGAAAACTAGAAACTTCTCTACCTACTGTCTGGTGCTGGAGTAGGATTGATCTTTCCCTGCCACTATAGGAATGGGCCAAGCTGCTGAATGGCTTGCAGTGTCTCGTCCTTCCACTCTAATGGATTTACTTCAGATTTTCCTTTTTCTTTCTGCTTCTAGCACCTCAGGCCTAACGTAACATCTGTAATGGCATACCTTAAGATTGCACATTAAAGTTGGTGCTGTTAATCATAGATTTAGTATTTAATTTTAAGATGTGTATGGCATGTGTTGCAGACAAATCTTTATGATATTGTTGTTATCTTTGAATCAAGTGAGGACTGGCTGACCAAACCAATGTCAGACCCATATGTTTGCACCCAAACCATCCATGATTTTGACCATATATTCTGCAATGTGATTCTCTTTCTTCATTACAGGAAATTAGGTGACAATATAATTTCTATTTATGTTTTCCTTCATTATTATGTATCCAAAATTTTGGAACAATATTGAGTGATGGCTTTGACACATCAAGAGACATTATTTATCTCATATCGCATCAAATATGAATTTTAAAATGGACAGAATTCTTTTATGTTCTCAAAAAATTTTGTTCCGTTGATTATGTTTTGCTTATGAAAAGTAAAATGTATTGCATAGAAGAAGGCTATAAAATCATGGACTGATTTTGAGATAGGAACTTAGCACCCACTGAAAGAGAAAATAGAAAGGAAAAGAAATACAGTATTATACAAAAACCTTGTTTTCCATTGCTAGCCAGGGCTCCATGCTGATGGTTTATTGTAATTATTTCTGGGATTCAGTTTCCCTAAATCTTGTGGTATGGGACTCACTTCCTCTTGCTGATCAAGTGGGCTTGGATTTCTTTAAATTATCAGTTCTCGGAGGCTTGAGGTTAGCAGAGTGGAATTGCTTCTCCAAGTTGGGGCCTTTTGTGTGGCAGTTGGTGCTCTAGTAGCAGGTATATTCTTTTGCATCAAGTAAATGTCAACCGATCATTTATTGCATGCTACAGACTGCATTATAATTTGAGAGTTCATTTGCTAATCATGATCATGTTGGCATCATATTATTGTATGTGTTGCACATCATATGGCCTTCTTAGCTCTAGCCTTATGCTCAATTACTGTGGAAGCCCATGTATTGTTGTGTTGTGCAATGTTGCAATTTTCTGAATCAGAGCTGTAATAAGCATAGAATTACTAGTATCTAGACACCAACCTGCTAAGGTGGTAGACCTACCTTCGTACCTTGAAGCAAGTTGGTGATATCACAAGGACCTGAACCTCTGCTTATATGATAAATAGGCATCAGGACATTAGGTTTAGATCCTACAAATCAGAATGTGTGAAAAATAATGCCTATTATCATTCTCATTGCCTTAATCACCATCAATGTAACCTGTCGAAACCCTAAAACACATGTTAATACTGCAATGTTTTGGTTGACCATCAAGATCTCATTAGCATATTTGCATTGAAGAATCTCTCAAATTTTAGTACAACTGATCATCCGATATTATATTATGATACACAGAATGCTATGGCTATTGAATGAAATTTCATGGGTACCTCATGACAAAGGACGCCATTATGAATCTATTTATGTTTTTCAGTGCAGCTATTACTTGTGCACAAATTTTAAGAAAAAATAAATTAAGAGAAATTGTATAGTTTGGAGTGATTTCAATTGCGGGGAAAAGGAACAAAATGATGAGATAGTATAGAAATGCCATTTTAATAATGTTGTGTGTTATGATTGCTTCAGTTGAAGGCTATGGAAAGAATGACCTGAAGTTTTAATGTTATGGATAACCTAATTATGCAAGACCTAAAGTTTGAACATTTGGAATAACCTGTTTTTATTGGCTGGTTGATATTTTCAGATTCTTAAGCAAGCTGATTCTTGATCCCATATCACAACTTAATTTCCTGGTTGCAGGTATATTTGGCATGAACTTGAAGTCTTATCTGGAAGAACATGTGGTATGTTGATTTTAGAAGTTTAATTACCTTATGTTTCTGTATTGCTCACATTCCAGTCCTGCCCTGGTGATAATTATTTGACCATCTCACCGTACCTTCTTGTTTGACTTGATGCAGTTTGCATTTTGGCTGACAACTGCTGGGATAATTGTTGGTGCTGTTGTGGCATTTTTTCTCATGTATTCATATCTCAGGGCAAGGAAAATACTGTAATATAGATCATTATACAAGTTCAGGTAAGGATTATTTACTTCAGATGACAGTTTCTGTTAAGTTATTACAACCATCCATCTGTTAAATTGCAATGTCACTTCCATAAGGACTGTTGCTTCAAATTTAAATGCACGAGACTTAACATGCTAGTAATAGAATAATTATTGGAAGCTAATATTCTCTTTAATTTTACAGGTGATATTATTTGTGAACTCTTAGTTTGGAACTAATTGAATAAGACTTACAAGTCGTAAATTGGATGCGATTGCTATTGGTAGTTGTAAGCCATGTGTGTGTATTAAGTGGCACTTCAATTGCGCTAACAAGATTGCAGCACTGGCAGTTGTTGCATCAAATCAACTTTCAACGCCTCTGTTCTGTTTGTGCAACAAGGACTGGACCGAAATCAATTCTGTCTAGTCTTAAAAGAGTTGAATGCTGAATCATACTTTCTGAAATAAATATTCAACTGGGATGGAATAGCATGGAAATACAAAAATGCTACTCTTTTACAGTCTGTGATTTCTTGGCGCTCTGAAATCTGTGTTAAGGTGATATCTATGAGAAATTGGTGACTGGTTCTTTGCCTTTCTCATTTACTCCAGCTACTCTGTTCATTCTGTTCTCATCGACTTAATGAACAAGTTAGGTTATATTGTACCTATATGATCACTCCATGACATTATGTTGGTGTTTTAAATTCTCTCTTATCTTTCTTACTTACTCTCGTTATTAATTAATCTTACAATAATACCAATATATTCAAAATTTTTAAAAAAATGTAGGGGACGTATCACAACAGGTATGTTCATTGCATGTAAAATTCTAATTATAGTGTCTTCATTGCATGTAAAATTCTAATTATGGTGTCTTCGCCCATCAATAGTTGTAACTTAAAATTCACCGCGATTCATTATCATAAAAGTCTTACTTTACCGACCCCAACCAAACATATGTTAAGGCGAGAGCATCAAGTAGTAATTGGAGATCATGAGTGCAATCAACTACAGCTGCAGAGCAAAACCTTCGAAATAATAATAAATGGGCTAATAATACAAACACGTCACTTTTAAAATTTGAAACATTTATACCCGCTTTGTTACTTCAAATTAAGAATGTATC
>CP135565.1:4178721-4199415 GCA_032401905.1 Swietenia macrophylla
ACGAAAAGCTGCAGTGTTGATATAGACAAAATAAGAAGCAATGTAGACATACCTCATCCCTATCATAATTTTCACCACTGTGAGGATCAAAAAGAACATCGCCTGTGGCCAGCTCAAAGCATATGCAAGCAAAGGACCATAGGTCTGCAGGTGTTGAGTATTTAGATCCAAGAAGGACCTCAGGACACCTATACTGCCTCGTCTGAATGTCATTTGTAAATTGTTTGTATGTCCAACAAGCATTTCCAAAATCAACCAATTTGCACTTCAGATCAACTGCTGCCAAAAGACTTTTCCTTGTGGAGCGGCTTGGCCTTCCATGACCTTTATTAATTCCTTGGCTAGCATCCTGTATTTCATCACTCTTAGTCATAGAACCATTCTGCTGTTGTCCAACAGAATTTCCCTTTGATTTTGCATCAGGACTAGATGGTTTGGAATCTGCCTCATTTTCCTCAGACAATTCATTCCCTGCACTACCTTGGGCTGCCTTCTTAGCCTTCTTTTTGATCTTCTTTTTTTGATTCTTCGTCAAATCCCCATACAAACTCTTAATCTCTCTTGAAGCACTAGGCTCTGTCGCAATCTTATCTTTTTTCTTGGGAAGAATGAGGGGAGCACCTGATTTGCGGGGATCCTTAGATGGATCAATTGTTGACACAAGCAATACATTTTCTGGCTTCAAATCAGTGTGAATAACAGAAAGCTCACGATGCAAATAATCCAATCCCATCAAAATATGGAAACAGATTTCTTTGACCATGGGTAAGGGAACACCTCGATAATCGGTATACTTAATAAGTGTCAAAAGGTTATCTCCCAAGTACTCAAAAACCATACACACATGCTGCCCATTTGGCCCTGAATGCTTAAAGTGATCTAAAAGCTTCACGACACATTTTTTATCATCTGGGTCTCCATCAGAAATCTGTTTGAGGATCTTTATCTCATCCATGGCTGCCTCAGTATAGTGCTGAGCACTCTTCTGGACTTTCAAAGCTACATAACGCTACAAAAAATGAATTTCTCATTGTGTTAAAGCATTGAATAGCGTAAATTAGTAGGAAAGGCCTGATTCAATTTTCAACATGCAAACTAAAAAACTACAAAAAACTACAGATATAAAGCACCTCAAAACCTAACTTTAAGAAATGAAAATCAAACAAAATTATTTTAGTACCAATGTTGCATCTACTCATTTAGAAACTCTGAAGTGACAAGAATGATGAAAAACAAGAATAACTACCTCCATTTGGTACAATAAGTGTTTTTTTTTAAAAAACCATCATCACTTAAACCTGAGAAGTCCACTTAACTAATGCTAATGCGCAATCTGGATTACTGCAAAACAACTTTTTATCTACTTCCAAAATACAAAAGTTCATACATCACAGCAAAAGAGAAGAAAATTTTCCTCTCCCTCTTTTTTTTTTTTTTTTTTTTTTTTGCAATTTTTCTCAACAATCAAACAACAAATTTCTTTAAGAAAATAAAGGCAATAATTTAAACATAAATTCTTTCATTTCACTCACTCCGAATATTCTTACTCAACCAATTATCTCAGTAAAAAACGCAATTAGTTACGCTTTTCATTTACTTTCCCCACATTCTAACCAACCAAAGAAATGTCTTATTTCGACTCAACAAATCCCTTATATTCTTATCCTTTTCTTGCTATTTCCTCAACTTTCTCATCAACCAAACAGAAACTAACTCAATTAGCAAACCTCTAATTGCCGTCTTAAAAAAAAAAAAGAAAAACAAAAACTCAAAATGCCCTCTGTTTTCTTTCTTTTTTCCAGTTAATAAAAGAAAATTTAATAAAGAAGCGTACTGATGTTTGAGTGTCCCAAGCGAGCCAAACGGTAGAAAAATGGCCCCAGCCGAGCTTGGTCTGCACGACATAGCGACCATTCTTGAAGGTATCACCAATGCGCAAAGCATGGTATCCTCCTCTCCTATAGTCCTCTGTTCCCTCGTCCTCTGACGAGTAATCACTCACTTCACTTCGATCTCCATTCTTATCCTCCGCCATTAATGGAACAAAAACACCTAATAAAAAAATTCTTTTCTATATAAAAAAAGGGCAAATTTAGTAAGTAGATAAATGAGGTTGGATTGAAATGATGAGTTTCTTCGTTGGCTTCGAGAAACCCAAATGAGTGTCTTAGTTGAAGAACCAAATAAAGATAAAATTTTATCGATTTCTTCAGATGCTTGGAGGGGTTTGATTTTTTATTCTATTTTCTCACAAAAACAAGGAACTTTTGGATTGAAAGAAGCAGTTAAGGGAGTTATACTTAGCTGGTTGATGGTAGTGGAGGAAATCAGAAATTAGGGTTCTTGAGGATTTGTGCGTGCGTGCGTGCGATTTCTATACTGTGTTTTGCCGGAAAATAAAAGAAATAAGCTAATTATGCACATGTGGTGAGTGACGAATGGGAGTGTACCTCACTTGCTGAGACGCGCGTGGTTTATTTGAGTTTCAACGAGTGGGGCCATATGTAATGTTTCAGGTGGGCCACACAGTATCAGACTACAGAGATAACAGCGGGTGATCAATTTTGAAGATGGAAAACGGAACCAGTGCCACTGATTTGCACTTTCATGTATTCGTTCTTACAGCAGGTCGAAGACCTTTTCTCAAAAGGATAAAAAGAGAATTTTAACATTCCACCCCGAGTAGTGGTCGCTTGCAACATTTTAAAAGTTTGTTTGATACCATTGGCTTCCATTTGCAACTTTCAGAAATTTTTTGATAGGCACCAACGTTCAGTATAATGAATAAAACAATTCCAAAGTGAGTCTATTTACATCCTAAAATTTACTCTCAAGTATTCATATTTTAAGAAAATATTTTATTACAAAATTACTCATAATTTAATTTACAATTACGATAACTTAACATGAATAATAAGTAAAATAATATTAATCTTCGTACTATCTAATATATACTCATTTTACATAGAATTAATCCTACCTTAAATTCTAAAATTTTCTTCCATAATTAAACAAAAATACACACACTACACTTGAAATTTTTTTTTAAAAAGAAAAAACATATAATTATAAAGAAAAGAAGAAAGTGTAGCAATCTACCATTGTTGGAATAAAGAAGTGGGATTGCAACTATAAAAAAAAAAAAAATGCATTTATAAACAAAAAAATAAAGTAGTAATTTTTTGGAAAACTTATTTTTTCAAAAAAACAATTGGCATCTATGAAAATTAAAAAAAAAGGTGCAAATGTGGAATTTGAAAATGAGAAATTTTGGTTATTCGATGCACAAACATAGACATAATTGACAATACAATCAATATGCTTCTAATAAGACCATCATTCTTTGACTTTTAAATTTTTAATTCATTTGAAAATTTTTATTTTAACTAAAAAAAATTAAATATGATGAATATTTCTATAGGTGTATTAAAAAAAAGTTAAAATATTTTATAAAAAGAGGATTATAAATATTTAATATTTTTTTTCATTTGAAATCAAAGTGGAATTTTTAATGCAACTAAAATTCTACTTGTTTTAGATGGATTTACGTAAAATCCGAAGAACTTATCAAAAAAGTAGATAAAATTCCAACAAGTTATCAAGTAAGTGGATAAAATTCTTGGAAATTATTTTTGGGCTTTTTGTTGTGGGTTTTTTTTTTTAAAAAAAAAGGTCTCATTACATAAAATTTTCTTAGGAGCCAAGGTTACTCAAGTTGGCTGAGTCGTGGGTTGCTTACAATTAAACCTATGTAGACAAACTCATATCTTCCACGTCAAGAGTCGCGTTTACAATCACGCAGTAGTCCATCACCTTTACATGTAATGGAAGTTCGTAATATAATGGGCTGGGCTTACACTTAGGCCTAAGATCTATTTTAACTAGTAAAAATCAATCACATCATCTTTTAAGAATTTAAGCATAGAATTTTCTTTGGTTTACTTTTCAACATTTTTTTTTTCTACTATGTGAAAATTTGATTTGAATGTTCACCAGAGCACGCGTTCAATATTCAAAGTTGATCTTTTTTTATGATAAAACATTAGACATAGTTTAGATTCAACAATATTCACTTCTTTTGTTATATTTATAAATACGTGTAATTTATTAAAAGTCTTTATTTTTCTCCCTTTTTATTATTATTATTTTACAATATTTATTAATATATATATATATATATATATATCTGATTGAAAAAAGATTTAATAACGGTCACATAGAACTCAATTTTGAAATTAATATCTTAATTACAAGATAATTGTGAAAATCTAATATCATAAATTTCTTTTTGTAGTAGCTAGCAATGTATGTGTCTTTTAACAAAGCCAGAAGTCTATATTGTTCTTACTCTATGTTGTTCTTCGTGTGAGAGCAAAATTTAGACACTAAATTGGTGAGTGGTTTTTTTTTTTTTTTTTTGGAATACGGACGGTTTTTTTTTTTGTTAAGAGTCTACTGGGACTAATTATTTAATTTTGTTATTGCACAATTCAAATGATTTTTATTTAAATATAATGCATTTTCTAACCCACTGATTAATTTCATATTATCACATTGTTCTATAATAAAAAATAAAATTAAACAAATAAATAAATAAATAAAAAGAAAAAGAAGAAAACACAATTAATTAATGTTAGTAGCTAGAGTATTGGTTTGATAGAAAGGAAATTAGGAACTTTCCAGTTTTTCTATGAAAAATGAAAGGAAGCAAAGGGGTATAAAGAGAATAGGTATTGGGGTAATGGCCGAAAATTAGGAAAAGAATAACACCTAATGTTGTTTATTTTCCTTTCAAAATGCCAAGAAAAATGTTACCTTCCTCCTTAATTCGACCGAACAAAGTCCAAGTGTTTATGGCCAAATTGATTAGATGATTGTGGGAAAGTTCAACCGAGAAAATCCTTTTTGTTTGCGAAAGGAATAAAACGATAAAGGAAAAGGTTTTAAAACAAAAGAAAAGAAAAGAAAAGAAAAGAAAAGTTGTTTCTTTATACTGTTCTTTCTTGTATGTTGATAATGTTGTTTAAACAACGTAACTTCAATTTTCCCCTTAAGATATATTAATATTTTAATGAAATTAAATAAATTTAAAAGAAAAATCATATTAATACACCATTAACTATCATAAATCGTCGTCCGTAATAATAATTAGACGTTTCATCTATTCTTCAAAAATTAACAAAATGCCTGTTCAATAATTATTTTTAAATTGTGTCATTAGACAAACCTTGGTGACGTCAACGCGCTTTCCGACATTATAACACAACGCTAAGGTAACCTCCTACGACATATTCAATGACCTGACCGAAAGCGCACGGCAGGCATGCAGGCAACAAACACTTTCCACTTTCTTTCCTGCTTTTTCTTTATTATTATTATTATTATTATTATTATTTCGGTAAACTACACATAAAATTTCTAATGTTATATGAAAGCATGAATACGTAGGTAGGAATCTCGAATACAAAGTATGGATTACTTCATTTATTTGTTAATATTATTTAAAGGTCTTTGGCTTAAATACAGAAGTATTAAGAAGAAAGTTGTTATCCAAATGCCGATGGAAAGGAAGATACTTGACTTGCTATCTATGATAAGTTGCTCTTTGTAAAAACAGAGAGATAGATGACGATGACGTCGACGATGACACCAAATTACATTCTTCTTTTTCTATATATTTCGACCATGATAAGTTTTTAATTATTTACCTAATTTTACTTTGTTCAATTTAGCCCAATGCTTTCTTTAAGTAAGGTAGATATAATCTAATTTGGCATTTGTTTTAAATAATTAATTATTACTGTTAAATAATTGTTTCAGGTAAGTAGGACAATTCTTTTTTCTTTTCTTCCTCTTTTTTTTTTTTCTTTTAAAAATTATTAAGAAGCAAAAGCTATTAAGAATAACCAATTCACTGAGAAGAAGAAAATAAAATTATAGACAATAATAAAGATAATGATAAACTAGAGACCTATATATTTAAGATAAAATAAACAAAATTATTAAAATAATTTTAAAACAGAGTTATTGCCATTCTTGCATAACAAAATAATAACATAAAGAAAAAAAAACTTAAGAATTTGATATCGCATTAAAAATAAGTACTTGAAAAATTTTAGAAGTTAAAAAAAAAGTAATTAATTAATTAGTTAAAAAAAAAGACAAGAAAGTCATATCTAAGGGTTAACAATTTAAATGATGTTTTTTTAGAACAAACATCTATGACCAGTATTATTATAATTTATTTATGAGCATTTGAAATTAAAAAGGACCTGTATTGTAATAGATTGAATTGTATAGGATAAGAATAGAATGATTGAAATTATATTATATAATTAATCAAAATCTAAGAAAATTATGCGTGCGTGTGCGTGTAATTTTATTACTTTTTAAGTTTTGTTCTTTAACTATAAACTAATCAATCTATTAATAATAATTCAAATTTAATCCATATGAACAATTTTACTAAAATCAAAACATATATTTTATATGATCAGTTATTAAATTTTTAAATCAACATAAATAAAAATTTATTAAATGTAATTAATAATTTAAATTAATTTTGAATTTTACATTAATAAAAATGTACTAAATTATAACTATGTGGTATCATTCATATTATAAATTAATAATTTACTAAAATTATAAAATTAATAAATTAATATGTACCTAATGATCCTTTGAATGTATTCGACTAACTTGAAAGTGAAAATTTTTAGAAACTTATTGTTGCAATTTTTATTTTGAGTGCATATGGGATGTTATTTACTATACTTGTATAATACATTTCATCTATCATGATTGATTTTTGAACACTTTTTAAATGAAAAGTTATTATAAATGTTTTAGTAATATTAAATATAAGAAAACTTTGTGTTTGTTTATGCATAAATTACTTTTAATCTAATTATTTGAATACATTTAATTAAATTAATACAATTATAATGAATATTATTTAATTAAATAAATAAGTATAATAATTTCTTGTTAATTTAATGTATATTTAGTGAATTAATTCACAATTAATTGATTAGATTGTTAAAATACTGTAAATTTTTAATTAATTAGACATATGATCATTAAATTGTAGATACACACTATAAATTAATAAATCATTAATTTATCAATTAATTAATATTTTTTAATTAATAAATTTTATGTGGCATACTATTAATTTATAGATGTTATACTATATGTGGGTATTCGTTATAGATATATGCAAATATTTAATTATTTTATACTATTTAAAAAAATAACATCATTTAAATATCTAAAAAAATGATGTTTGGATGATACAAATTTTGAATTATCACATAAGTTATTGATAATGTATTTAAACATAAAAATAATGAAATACAATTAAAACAATATCATTTTAACATATAAATAATGTTGTGTTGATAATAGAAATTTATATTATAAATAACTTATTGTTTGTGTATTTATACATAAAATTATTAAATACTAATGTTTTATTTACTATTATTAATTTTATTAATGATCAATGTTATTCATTTTTAAATAAACAACAAACTCAGATATTAATATAATATGTAGTGTTTAAATAAAATTTTCATCACTTTTTGTTCAAGTAATAGATTGAACTTTAAATCATTCAAATGAGTTATTGGAAGAGCATAGTCAAGGATATGTTGATACTTGTAAGTTTGAATTTGATAAATTTCTTTGAAATTATATTATTAGTGTTTGAAACTTAAAAATCCACTAAAAACTTACAATTTTCTCATAAATTTAGTAAGGATTAAATATTTGTTATATCAAATTTGGTAATAAAACATCTAGTTTGTAATGGATTTAAAAAAGATTTGGTATTGAATTTTGTAATAGATGCGAAATGTAAACAAAACTTATTACCATATTTACCTACAACCAATTACCATCCTTACACATGTGCGTCTTACATTTGCTCATCTAAATAATGAGATTTGAGGTGGGGTGGGGAAGTTGTTCACAAACTTCTCGTGTCATATTTCACATTGCTAATTAGTCAAACAGACTATATATTATATAATTTAGATTTTTTATACTAAGTATACACATTTTAAGTTACAAAGCTTAAGACTAAACTTATGATAAATTGTGTATTTTAAGCAAACAATAACTAAATTGTTATATTTAATATTAGTGCTAATCCATAACTTGATGTTTGAATATTTTATTTTATAAAATATTTGTTATAGCCTTTTCACGAGGATATGAGATTTAAAAGGCGTGAAAAATTTATATTTCATATTATTGACAAGTGACTTTAGATTATAAAATATATAAGTTGTCTAAAAATAAATCCATGAGGAACTGTATGCTTGAAATAGGTAATATTTATTTCATTATTGGATATGAGGTGTAACATTTTGCACACCATATATGCTCTTAAAATTGACTACTATACACATTTTCTAAAAATTTTAAAAATAAAAAAAATATAAATTACAAAAGGGAAAAAAAATAAATTAAAAACAATGAATGATGCTATTGCAACTTCTCTGCTGTTCTTATGATCTCTTTTAAATGTTTACAATTTTAGTCTTGTGAATACTATATTTAAAACACTCTTAGACGTAATTAAACTCATTATTAATAATTTTTTAGTTAAAAATATTTTAATTAGTCACATATTATAGTGATAATTTATTATTATTATCAAATCTTATATATCTTAAATTAACTTTTGTTAAATATTAATTTAATTAAGTTCTTTTTTTTCAAAAATTTAAAAGAGATCATGTGTAACAAAGAATGGTGCCCTTTCATAACTCCTCTTTTTTTTTTTTTTTTTGCAATATTGATGGTGGGATAGTTAAGTTTCATATCAATTATCTTTTCTCGGGTGATAAAACCGGTTAAGAGTGTATCAAGATTCTCAAACAAGTTTTTCATTTTCCTTTACTTTAACACAAAAATATTTCTTTGAAGTTGCAACAACAAATGAAAAAAAATAGAAAATATTGAATTAGCATACATTTCTTTCAATTTTGTATTTTTACATTGTGGTGCTTTTTTTATTTAACCAAAATGAATTTAAAGTAACCTTCTTTTGTTTTGCAGAGTAAATAATAAAAAGCAAATGGTGAAAAAATTAAACCTATAAAAAGAACTGGTTAAAAAGGCGAGGAGTTAATTGAAAAAGATAAAATAGGAGGGAAAGTATGTCTGTGGTAAATTAATTTGATACTATTATGGCTATTACCAAAATATTATGATTTTTAAAATTTTTTAAGGGGTATATACTTGTTCGAAGGGTTTTAAAGGAGTTGCGCTCGTAAAATAAATTTTCAATGAATTAAGCCAAACACGTACAACGTTGGATGATACGAGATCGCTTCTTCGTGAAGTCGGATGGGTCCCACTCCGCAGGATCTCATCACATGCAAATGTAGAGTAAAACTTCTCTTGAGTCAAAAGGATTTGGTATCATTTTCTTTTTGAGGGTCCGGTGCCCATCCACTGACGGATACCGATGCTTTGCAACTCCTTCCTTGAGAAGCTAATGACACTAAAAATAGCTAGTTACTTACTCGACTAGTCTAAGTCTAAAGTTTAAAGTCTAATCTTTGCATTACTATTTTATATCCGGAACATTACTTACACGACTAGTTTAAGTCTAAAGTCTAATCTTTGCATTACTATTTTATATCCGGAACAGGAGCTACTCCATCCTAACACCCTAGATCCCATCTCCCATTGGCCCCTGCCATATTTTGTCGTTATCCTCTCCACGCCTTCTTTGTTCGAAACTTGTCCCCGAAAGCGTCGCTTTATTTACCTTTTTAAACAAGACCGTGTTGTGTCGTGTTCTGTATTATGTTGTACGGAAAATGGCCTTCCTTTTAACATGGCTTTGCTTACGTTAAAATCGCATTAAGAAATCCGGTCCTAACTCACCGCAGCCCCTCCTCTCAGTGGGCCCCCCGGGTCACAACCATTTTAAACTTTTTAATATTTAAAAGAGAGAGAGAGAGAGAGACCAAGGGTAATTCCGAGACAAAATGGTTGTTGATTGTGTTTAAGAAATCATAAAATGTTTTTGTTTCCTAGATTAAAAAATGGGGTGCAACCGAAGAGAAGAGCTTTTCCGATCATAACTAATTAATAATTTTAAAAACAGGGTGGAGTCCACAGGAGACTACCCACTCGCACATATGTTAATATGCCTTTGGAACCGTCGTCCTTGCTTCCGTTGCGTCTCGATTTTCTGGGGAGCGCCGCATTGCTTTGTCCTTCTACCCGCTCAGAATGAATACGACGAACGAAACTACTTTATTCGCCCCGTTGTTTAAGACACGTGTTCTTAGGATATCTTTTTAAAGAGAATTCAAGCGAGTAACAATTACGCATATATTGATGAGTTTGGGTATTGTCGTAGTTGGGTTGCACTCTCCAATCACCTTCTCTGCTTTCACCCTTCACAAAGGAACGTTTGTTCCCCGGTCTGACGTTTGGTTTCTCCAATTTTACCCTCTTCTGTCTTGATGTTGGTTTTGGTTTTACAAATACGGCCATGCGAAGATATGAAATCAACTTCAATAAATTAGATAGAAGTTTCTGTAAATGGAATACGCCCAGTACATTTTTCATGTAGACAAAATTAGACTTCATTTTCAATTTAATGCAATTAAAGAAACCTTAATTTTATATCACTGGTCTTCAATTTGATTTAACTTATAAGCTGATATTATATTTAACATACCCCAATATATAAATTTATATTTTTTAATTAATAAATTTATTATATTTTAAGTAAGATGGTTTTTTATTTCAGTACAAGTGATAAAATAAAATTATTTAATTAATAAAAAAATTATTTATTAATTATAAATTAAAAATTAAAAATATATTTTATTATTAATTAATATAATTATAAAAATTTACGAACCCAACGTCAGACAAATGTAAACAGAGTGAGATAGAGAAGGCGTCAAGTTTACTTAGTGAAAAGACTCGTCTCAACTCTCCACGTCAAACTGAAGAAAATTGAGGGTAAAACAGTCCGAGACAAAATCCGTCGTCGTACTACCCATTACGTAATAAAAGGGCAATCATATCAACACGTCTGGCGTCAGTTTCCCTCGCTCCTGGTTCTTGGTCCACTTTTTAAGTCCTCCCCTCCCTCCGCTTATTCGTTTCCAAGCCGGTTGAACTTTATTCGTCAGTCAGCGTTTCTCCGGGTGTTCATCTCTTCATTACCTTCAAATCCCGTCTCATTCTCACCCTTTTAACATAATGTCGTCTCGACGTCGTGGTGGTGGCCGTCGACATGATTCCCGGCGTGATCAGCCGACTCCAGCACCGTCGCCGTCCTTCTCGCGCGGAGGTGTAGCTGCAGAACGTGGCCGTGGTCGTCACGGCCCGCCATCTGGCGGTAGTGGTCATGGATCGCATCCCGCTGCCGCTCAAATCTCGACCTCCGTACCCGCGGCTTCTACTTCGAGGGCGCCGGCGTATTCAGCTCCGTCGGCTTCGGCCTCGGCTTCTTCGCTAAGCGAGGAAATGGAGCAGAAATTGTCACTGGCAGCTCCGCCGGCGGCTAATGTTCCTCCGGAGTCGTCGAAGGCTGTGAGATTTCCGGCGAGGCCTGGGTTTGGAACAGCCGGAAGGAGATGTGTTGTTAGAGCCAACCATTTTATGGTAGAAGTTGCGGAGAAAGATATTTATCATTACGATGTAAGCGTTATGTAACTGCGAAGCAGCTTAGCTTACTTTCTGTGTGCTAACTACGAGTCTCCATTTTTTTTTTTTGCCAAATTTTAACTTCATTTGTTTACTTAAGCATCTATTTTTTTTGTTGTCGGTTTTTATTGTTAATTTTTTTATGTGTACTTTATCTGTTAGAAAATTCACTATTTCTGTGTTTGTATTTACTGAGAAATGCATAATATTTGCAATTTTTTAGAAGGTTCTGAATGGGCTTTTTGTTTAATAGTTTCTTGTTTATTAATCTGTTCTTTTAATTATTGTCGGCTTTCATTTATACTAACTTTGTTTGAAGATTCACCATTTTGATCGTCGAAGGTGCCTGCCGTTTGGTTGAATTTTCTTTTTAACCTTGACCAGTTTCTTTTGTTTCATTTTTAAAGCTTTTCTATTATTATTATTATTGTTATTATTTTGTTAATCTTGTTTATTTATTCACTTAGCTATGGGTTCTTGTTGCGGTTTTTGAACTTCACTTAAGAGTTTGTATTGATGTTTAGGTGTCAATAACTCCTGAGGTAACCTCGAAGAAAATCAACAGAGAAATAATTTCTCAGCTTATTCGTTTGTACCGCGCTCAATATTTGGGTGAACGCACGCCTGCCTATGATGGCAGGAAGAGCCTCTACACAGCGGGGCCGCTTCCTTTCGAATCTAAGGAATTTATTGTCAAGTTACCTGACAAGGAACCCAGTGCCAGCTCATCTAGATCTGCAAGGTATTTCTTGGTTTTGATATGTGGTTTTCTTGAATGTCTTTGTTTAAGAGCTTAAAAATTTAATGTCTTTTGAGTTTTTTTGTTCTGCAGAAAGGAACGTCAATTTAAGGTGTTAATCAAATTGGTGTCGAGGCCTGATCTTTTCACTCTACAACAGTTCTTACATGGTAGACATTTGGAAGCTCCACAGGAGATTATACAAGTTCTTGATGTCGTTTTGAGAGAAACTCCATCACAAAAGTACTTTATCTCAATTGCATAGCTATTTAAGTTTCTGGTTTTGGTATGCATGTATGATATACGATGTTCCCCGGTTCTGCCAGCCTGTGTACTTTCTTCACCTGTAACTTTTTTTAATGTGTTTAGTCAACTTTATTATATTCAAAATTATCATTGTTTTGGTGTTTTATGTACATTTATTTTGTGCCTTAATTTTTCAACTCACCAAATATTTTAGAGGTTGAGAGTAGCGTGGCTAACAAACATTTTCTAATGGAGCTGGTAACTTAATGAAATGGCAAACTTTTGCATCAGGCATACAGTTGTGGGGAGGTCCTTTTTCTCTGCCGAACTTGGACCAAGAGGTGAGCTTGGTGATGGTGTTGAATATTGGCGTGGATATTTTCAGAGTCTTCGGCCTACCCAGATGGGACTATCCCTTAATATTGGTATTACTCCTTAATTTGTTATTTTGGTGCTGCTGCACTTCGAAATTATGCAATGAGTTTGT
Source organism: Swietenia macrophylla (assembly GCA_032401905.1). Lineage (NCBI taxonomy): Eukaryota > Viridiplantae > Streptophyta > Magnoliopsida > Sapindales > Meliaceae > Swietenia > Swietenia macrophylla. The sequence continues at coordinate 4,191,882 of CP135565.1, forward strand.
TTTAGTTGCAATATTGCTGAATAAATGTTTGTTTTTGATGCTGCAGATATTTCAGCCCGGTCCTTCTATGAGCCAATTCTAGTCACTGAGTTTGTTGCAAAGAATTGCCGAGACTTAACAAGTCCTCTTTCTGATCAAGAACGGTTGAGGGTATTATCTGCATATTATTTTTTTTTCACTATATGGTGATTTTGATTAAGTATCTATTTCAATGTGCGTCTATTAGGTAGTTGTAGTGGTTTTAATTGAGGATGCATCATGGTAACAGATTTGTGATAGGAACCATTTCAAAGAATGATCATAGATTCATTATTTTTTTGTTGCTTTTTCTTCCACAGCCGAGGTTTTGTGTTTCATTGAATAAGGCAAAGTTGTTAATATTTCAAATGTTGCATGTAGTTTTACCGGAAAACCTTGTAACTGATCTTGGGGCAGTAAATGTCTTGTAAGTTGTGAATAGGATTGGTTTTTAATTTAAAAATGAGCTACAAATATGGCAGGTGGGGCTTGTGTGCAACAGGCTATGTTGTGGTTGAGCATGTTCATCATAAATACGACGTGTGTGCATGTTATGTCAGTGTAAAATCTCTGATTGAATAAGAGATTTCTACTCTATTATTTGCTTCATTCACGAAACTAAATTTAATATCTCTATATGCTTATATGTCCAATATATGATTGGTTTCAATTTTAACTTTTATGAGTCTCTAGCAGTTCAAAATCTTGTGTATAACATCTTATATGAATTGGATGATTTGTAAAGGTCACTCAAATTATTTGAGTTACCTAATTTTTCAGATAATGGTTAATTTTTTTTCCTTGCCTCATTGATTTGGTGTGTTTGTTCATTTGATTGCGACTTCAGGTGAAAAAGGCATTGAAGGGAGTTAAGGTAGTGCTTACCCACATGCAGTATGCCAAAAGTTACAAGATCAATGGAATATCGAATCAACCAATTAGCCACCTAATGTAAGTTTGTGGAATTAACTGATTTCAAGTACAAGTAATTTGTGAAGTCATCATAGTTCGGTAATGCTTGATCTTTTAATTCTATTGAGAGGCTATGTGAAGATTCAAATTTATAAATTGCTAAAAGTTGTAGGGGATGTGCTAGTGTTGGTTTGGTTGGGTTTATCGAAACTGATCCTTTATTCCTCCATGCTATTGGAGATATCCACTTTCACAAAAGGCTGTTTGATGGTTGTACGAAATTAATATATGGTTAAATTTACACTACTGCAACTTGTTAATTCTTATGCAGGTGAAAAGATGCTAAGTTGCATCCAACCTTTAGTAACCAATTTTTCTTAGTGAAGTATCTACATATCAGGTTTCATTAGATCTCTTCAAATATTTTATTGAATTGGCCCTCTCCCCCTTCTCCTAAGAAAAAATCTAAGAAAACATTGGAAGAAACATAGGAAATTATGCTTATTGTGTTATTTTATGTTTATGCATGATTGACACCTTTCTTGGTTGTGGGCTTTTTGGTGGCCGAACCTTGGATCAATTTTCTCAAATCTGGTATAATTATAGTAGGCATTCATGTCAGTGGGACGGTGTCAACAGTGTTGTCCGTAACGGAGAACTTCTTCTTTCCCCTTGCCCCATATTGTAGTAGGCATTTGTGACACAGATTCCCTTTAATTCTTCTTAATTTTATTTTTAAATTATATTTTCTAGGTTTACTGTTGATGAAAATGCAACAAAGATGTCAGTGGTTCAATATTTTCGTGAGAAATATAGAATACCACTCAAGTACACATCATTGCCTGCCCTTCAAGCTGGGACTGAAGCAAAGCCTATCTATTTGCCCATGGAGGTTTTCCCTCTTCTGATGAGCAGACTTATTTTTTCAGTTTTTTTGCAATTGTTCCTTTTTTTGTTAGGAAAATAATTTATTTTTAAGCCTTATTTATATGATGTTTTCTTTTGCAGCTTTCTAGGATTGTTGAAGGACAGAGATATACAAAAAGACTGAATGAAAGACAAGTAACTGCACTCCTGAGAGCAACCTGTCAGCGACCTCGAGATCGTGAAGCAAATATAATGAAGGTGGACTCTTGTTGAAATTTCTCCTGTAGTAGAGAATGTTTTGGATGATTAGTCTATGATTTATGTTTCTTGTCTGGGTTCCTGATTCTTGTTATTGGTGTCACATTCTTCTTCAGATGGTTAGGTCGAATAATTACAATGAAGATAATCTTGTGAAAGAATTTGGAATTCAAGTGGGGGGCGATCTTACATCGGTCAATGCTCGAGTCTTGCCTGCTCCAATGGTAATTTTGTTTCACTATGTTTCGTATGTACGAGGATTGCAGATTTTCAATCTCATTATTATCTTTTTTTTTTTTTTTTGACTCTCGGGTTTCTGCAGCTTAAATATCATGAAACTGGGCAGGAAGCAAGTGTAAGTCCTGGTTTTGGGCAATGGAATATGATTAACAAGGTGAGTTATTTGATTGTGTGGATGTGCTCTAGGAAGAACATGGATGGGTAAATTTTCGAAATTGTTTTTATGGATATATGCTGATAGGTTTGTGATGGATGAAAAGCCAATTTGCTATATATAATGCAAAGTTATTGTGCTGTGTTTCTTTTGCAATGTGTTTTCCCTTTATTTAGGCTGTCTTTGACATTGCTATGTGATCACCACTGAAAATTTTGAATGTTTATTATTTTAGCCTGCTGCATTTATATATAGTTTTATATTTTTTCATCTTTAAAGAGCTGTCTTTGATTTTCACTTCTTAGGAATTTTGACTCTTGCAATTCAAGTCAATACACTCTGCCTTGCGAAGAGACTTAGAATTTATTCACAATGATTATTGTTGGTCGATGATGCTGTGTAATGTTGGTTTCATAGAAAATGGTCAATGGCGGGAGAGTGGAATTTTGGACTTGTGTGAGCTTCTCTACACGTGTGAATCGAGAACTGCCCAACAGGTTCTGTGAGGAATTGGTGAATATGTGCAACAGTAAAGGAATGGTATGAAGATGCAGTTTTCTTGATTGCATTTCATGCTTGTGATTCAGTGAAGTGGCTTTCCTGAATTTGTCATTTTTACTATTGATATTAATTGTTTTTGTGTAAAAAATATTGTGCCAGGTATTCAATCGAGTCCCTATTATTCCTATAAGGTCTGCCAACCCAAATCAAATTGAGAAGGCACTTGCAGACATTCACAAGCAATCTACACAGCAAGGAAAGCAACTTCAGTTGTTGATAATTATTTTACCTGATTTTAGTGGGACATATGGTGGGTGATAAAATCCATGATTAATTTTTTATGTCAGCATTAGTTTGTTCCTCTAATGTGCATCCTGCTGTTGCAGGGAGAATTAAGCGAGTTTGTGAAACAGAACTTGGGATTGTTTCACAGTGCTGTCAGCCTAAGCAGGCATCAAAACTCAATAAGCAGTATTTTGAAAATGTGGCCCTTAAAATCAATGTGAAGGTTTGCTTTACCCCATTCTACTGCCTGTTCATTTTTTGATGGCTTGGTTTTTAGTACTGGCAGAATGTGCAATTGTCGTGGTTGCATAGGAAAGAAAAATAAGTTAAGACTTAAGAGGGGGAGGAAAACACAAGTTGTTGGTGGGAAAACATGTAGGAGATGATTTTTGTGATTGGTTTTAACTCTTGATTCACTTAAATTTCTATAATAGCATCTTTTTTTTTTTTTAAATTAAAATTTAATTTTCAAGAAGTTTTTTTAGAATGGAAGTGCCAATATTCCTGGTTGAAAGTCAACAAGTTTCCTTCATTAATACTGGGGATTTTGATTTGTTATTTGTAAATTATTCAGGTTGGGGGTCGGAACACTGTGCTATTTGATGCTGTTCAAGGAAGAATTCCTCTTGTGACTGATAGACCTACAATAATATTTGGTGCAGATGTCACCCATCCACAACCAGGGGAGGACTCTTGTCCTTCCATAGCAGCTGTGTGTACACTCTATCTTCTATATCTACCTTCTATTGTTTTGTTGCATTAACATGTTGAATTGACTACGACAGGTTGTGGCCTCTATGGATTGGCCGGAGGTAACCAAGTACAGAGGAATTGTCTCTGCTCAAGCACACCGTGAAGAAATCATCCAAGATCTCTATAAATCTATCCAAGATCCTCAGAGGGGCTTAGTTCATGGAGGAATGGTCAGGTTAGAAGTAGAAATGAATAGGTTTCAGATACCTTTGTAAGGGTAAACTTATGCTTCTGTTTGAATTTTTCAGGGAACTGTTAATTGCGTTCAGAAGATCAACTGGCCTTAAACCTCACAGGATTATTTTCTACCGGTATATATTGCTTCCAACTGTGACTTGGAAGTTTTCTAGAATATTACTGATATTGTTTCATTTGCATGCCAGAGATGGTGTCAGTGAAGGCCAGTTCAGTCAGGTTTTGCTCCATGAAATGAGTGCCATTCGACAGGTAATCTTAATTTGTCTTGAGCATTAAAGGTGTCTATTACCTGCTTGTGCCAAATAGAAAATGTTAATAGTCCTATTATATCCAATTGTCACATGAACATGAGCATTTGTGGATCAGAATAAGTGTGACAGGTTAACATGAACCTGGAAAATCCATCAATTGATGTAGGAACTGAATTGAGCTTAATGTTGTTCTGTGAATGATGTAGTGGGTGTTTTGTAGTTCTTTGTGATGTCAATAGGTAACACGCTAAATGGATGAAGTGTGTTAGGAATCCAGAAAGTTGTAAATTTACTGACTGTTTTGTGTTCAAAGAGATTTTCAATTTTGAGCATCATTATATGTCATTATGATGGCTTTGTGGAAACACGCTAAACCATCTTCTTTACAGGCTTGTGCCTCACTTGAGGAGGGATATATGCCACCAGTTACATTTGTTGTGGTACAGAAAAGGCATCATACTCGCTTTTTTCCTGCTGATCACAATAAACGTGATCAAACAGATAGGAGTGGCAACATTCTTCCAGGTTCCAACTTTGCTTTCTGTGATTAATCTTCAATTTCTATATTACTTCATATTTTTCTTTTTCTTAGTCCAATGGCAGGGAGCTACTAGCTTAACGATTTGTTCAATGAATGTTTTCTGGGATATCCTTGTGTTAGGAACTGTTGTTGATACCCACATTTGTCACCCTACAGAGTTTGACTTTTACCTTAACAGCCATGCAGGAATTCAGGTAAAACATGACTATGGCCTCTCAAACCAACTTTATCAGGCCAAACGTACTCCTGATTACATGTAATTTTTTGTCAATGGACTAACTACAACTGTTGATCAGGGAACCAGTCGCCCTACACACTACCATGTGTTGTATGATGAGAACAGTTTCAGTGCAAATGCATTGCAAGTGTTAACAAATAACTTATGCTACACGTAATATGTTTTTCCTTCTCTATAACTTGATTTTGTACTACAATCTTGCTTATGGTTATTTTGTAATTTTAACTGGTGGCATTTTCAGGTATGCCAGGTGCACCCGATCAGTTTCCATAGGTCTGACCCTTGTGCTTGGTTGTTTTCTTTAAATATTTCCAATCTGCAAGTTATTTATCTTTTGTGTGATATTAATGGATTTTGTTATGCCAGTGCCTCCTGCTTATTATGCACATTTAGCAGCTTTCCGGGCTCGTTATTATATTGAGGGTGAATCATCTGATGGTGGATCTACTGTTGGGAGAAGGGGCACCTCAGAGAGGAGTTTGGAAGTGCAGCCCCTTCCGGTCATCAAAGATAATGTGAAAGATGTTATGTTTTATTGTTGAAAGTTTTCAGCCTTCTCTTTTTGTCATGGTTTTCATGATTGTTGACCTGTTTTGATATACGCACTATTGTTAATTGTGGGCGCTTTTAATATCCAAAAAAAAAAAGAAAAGGCAACAGCCTGGTGCCCTTTTTGATTGAAGTGTTATTTCGGGAGTTTCAAAATTCAAACCAAGAATTTAGATCTATAGGCAAACCATCTTGTAAATGTTCTCTGCATATTCTGCTCGTTTATGTATCTAAACTCAAAGATGAAGAAACTCCGGAAGATACTAAGATGGGAAAGATGTTATGCTTTGCTCTTTTTGCAATTTATGCTATTGTTCTATGAAGGTTAGTCTCGTTGTGTGAATGTTGGGGCAATAGCTTGTGTACTTAGATGTACTTGTTTCTGAGATCGGCTAGGAAATTGTTTTTAATTATGATTCTTTGATTTTGGGACTTTGATTAATTATAGTTGTGTAATTTCTTGGAAACAGGAAAAATGGTCAACTAAGCGGAACTGATGAAAATGTGAATTTGTAGGGATAGGACAATGTTCTCAATTTTTTTTTTAACTTGATTTATCATTTTGCTTGTTCAAAGAAGAGATGAATTATCATGTTCTCTAATGGCAGGTAAGGCCGTTAAAGAATAAATGTTGGCGCAGTTGAGCGTTACCTCTCACGGTATAATATAAGTTAATTTTGGGGGGTTTATAAGGAAAAGTTGGCAACACACTTAATACAGGTTAGTTGTTTAAGTTGGTGGTAAACATTTAATCCATAATAAGTAATATTAGAGGATATTTGAGTTTTCTTTCCTACCTGAATTTTTAAATATTTTGATGAGTCTCAAAGGTCGTGAAGAGCGATTTGATCGTGATGAGTTTATAAGACAGGACGTTAGATTGTCTCGTAAGAAGTTAGTTTTTCAAAAGTTGCGAAGATGGGTTTGACTGTAACAAGGCCGTTGGGTGATTAAGTAAGAAAGTTGTCTTATATTGAAGAAAGTATGGATTGATTTTTGGTTTATAAGAATGAATAGATGGTATTAGTTAATAAATTAATTTTTTGAATTGGCCGTAAATACTCAAATCTGTAATATCATGTTCTATTAGAACAAATATGACAATCGAAAGAATTAAATTTAAAAGCAATGTCAAGCAATAAAAGCAAAGCGGGCTATCTCATTTTCGAAAAAAGAAATGTTTATGTATGACACTTCAACCACCAAAGCATTGTCTATTGGAAAAATTTCAAAAATAATCTTATTTTACTTCATCTTTACTAATATAATCAACTTTAATACATTCTTACAAAAATAACTATTTTGGACAATTTTACCCTCTTAAATAAATCATATTCATAATTTTACCCCTCAAAATTTTTTCACCTCACTTTACCTCTCTTCTTCGTTTTTAAACGCAAATACGAATATTGAATTTCAACAACCACAACAACAACAACAACAACAATAACAACAACAAAAGAGATTAATATTACTTTGCATTGTTAAATTTTATTTATTTTATTGATGAATTTAAAAATAATTATGTGTGTAATTTAAATAAATCCCAAAATTATTGTTAATTTATACCATGATTGTAAAAAATAATACTTAAAACATACAAATATTGTAAAATGTATGTGTAAACTGTAAAAAAAGTGGATAAATCGGAAGATATTGAAATATTTTAGGTGAAAAATTGATTGAAAACGACGAAAAATGCAGAAAACAGAAAAAAAACGAAGAAGACAACCTGGCGCATGGGCCCAGGGCAGATGCGTCCCTGGGTC